>JAJLWT010000035.1:0-113002 GCA_030570835.1 Suhomyces tibetensis
AAGTAGCCATGGACATTATAAACTAGACGGTGCGTGAAAGTTGAATTATTACATGGTCTTAATTACGTATTTGGACGTAAATAAATAGTTAAACGGATGTAAATGTAGGAGATATGAGAATGACGATGTGAAACGTGAAGGGATCAAACCAACACTTCAAGTGTTACATTCCTTCATTGCTTACTGTGTCGCCGATGTCTAGAACAATCTCACTAATACCAAATTTTAATGGCTCCGACGCTTACTACGCACGTAATTTTTCACCCCACCGCACTCTCCTCCCGCCCAGCCAAATTCAATAATAGCACTGGTAACATACAGCTGCCACTAAACTCTAAATCGGAAGGGCCCTTCAATTTTGACCGGTTCACACAAAATCCCGTGACCTAATGCGGATTTATCTTTGTGCGACTATGTGTCACCGAACAATTCACACCATTCATCACGACCTGCAATTACTCATTATATAGCATCCCAAATCTGGCTACTATGCCTAGAGCGCCATTCTAGAAAGAATCATCAGCAACTTCCAATGAATCTGCCCGACTCCGCTACCAGTATCAATTCAGGACAGGATCGAACCACCCCACTAGCCGCCTCCACCGCCGCCTATACTTCCGCCAGCATCTCTTCCTCCTCCTCCTCCAACAACAACGACATCAATGGTCTCCACCAAATCGTTCCGAATGCGCCCTTGCTGTCTCCGTCGTCTATCTCGGGACCCGTGTCGTCCTCTTCTTCATCCTCTATTGCAAGACAGCTCCGCCGGAGAAGAAAACACAAAAACTCAAAACTAGGCTGCCCCAATTGCAAGAAAAGAAGAGTCAAGTGTTCGGAAGATTTGCCGGCATGTATGAATTGTATCAAACATTCTGTTAAATGCGGATACCTCGACTATTCCGAAGACCAACTCGAAGAAATACGCCAAATCAAATTGGATAACCAATTCGATGATCTCACCACCGGCGACCCAAAAGACATCTCCCAATCCCGCAAAGGGTCCCGTAATTCACAGAAAGATGAAGATTATAGAGACAAAGATCTGCTATTTCTGGACTCGAAATCTCCAGCAGCAAGCTCTTTTCTTGATAAAACCCCATCTCACAACATATCGGATGTTCTTCATTTCCAGCAGAATTCTGTCACTCAAGTCTTTGATAATCTTTTGAGCACCACCCAACAAGATGAGACCCCCATAATCTACCCAATCTATTCGATTAATGGTGACTCCAATAAAAGTGCTCTTCCCATGGATACAAACCCATTCTTTGCCCCCAAGAGAGATGTATTTAACAGTGGTGCTTATACCAATACACCCTCCCTCCCAATGTTTCACCAAGATATCAATTCGTCTCTATCGCCCTCAAGCCTACCTTCAAGGATCTTACCTAATAATTCATCTCATTTGCCCGGTGCAAAAGTCACCCATTGTGTATTCAACATCTCCGTCAAACCTTCGATTAACTATAGGGAAGAACTTTTGGCACTTCTCCAAAAAATGGCTCCTGCTGTTAATAACGGTACCGCCCCACTATCCTCTATCCGGAACATATATTATCTTTGGTTAAACTCCTTCATCTACCAGGCTTATACATGCGAATTAATGTTCAGCTGTCTTATAAACCTTACCACAAACTATCTCATTTCCAATTGTTTCGCAAACTGTCCAACGTATCGTCAAGTGATGATGTCTGCATCTTCCAACTCCAATGATGTCCAATTTTTCCAACAACATGGAGAAGTTGGCAAATTTGAACTCTTGATGGAAAAATCTATTCTCAAAAATACCGCCATAGTGAAAAGTATCAAACATTACGCTATGGTGATCAAGGAATTGAGAACCCTACTAAATACCAATACAGATCCAGACTTGTGCTCGTCGGTTTCTTATATTCTCAGTTTAATGTCATTATATGACCCAGAAGCAACCTCTAATAGTACCATTTGTTACAGAGATGGACTATTCAGTATTCTTACATACAACCTTAATCTTTCTTCAAAAACACCAAACCAGCCAATCCCCATACTCATCCCAGTACATCTTAAGTTGATGAAAAATATGGTACGATCAGTATACATGCCTGGATACGATGCAACTTTTTTAATAGAATATCAGCAGGTATTACAAGAGTTTTCTGAACTCATACTACCGGTGATAGCAGATGTCCAATCATACACCCTTTCCAACAACATCCTACAAGTCGAGACCCATAGCTTCACCAAACTAAAACTCATTGATTTAATCAATTTTGTCCAAACTACATTATCCCATTACATACCGACACTCAACAACAATTTGCATGATTTAACCATCCAGCAAGAAACTCTCTTCGACATGCTTCATAGCTGGGTTCGGCTTATTCCATCTCGATTATCAGTACTTTCATACAACACAGATCCATTGCAGAAAATTCTTTACTTATTCTACAAAGTATTTAAGAAAGCATTGATAGCACTTTTCCCGCAAGTCAAATTCTTCTTTCTTCGTGACTTTGATAGTCCAATCATGTCCGATGTATTTAATGACACCAAAGATGTGGACGTATGCTGGCGTCGATTGAATATGCCTAACAAGTTATCACCATTACTTGATCAGGCATATAATCCATTGATGGACAAGTTAAAGTCCATTTCAGCATACTTGATTCGTATAACCACATTTCTCCAATACCGGTTAATGTTATTATATAGATTGATTGTCTATGAAGAAGTGGGATTGAGAATGTTCCCAATAGATGACATGAAAGTCTGGAGAGAATCCATAACTGATATTGAACGTACTAGAAACCAATTCCATGATGTAATTGGCGTACACGAGGTTCCAATCACGTCATTCAAAACATGCCGAATTCAACGCCATAATTATCCTAGGGTGGTTAAAACTGTCAGCCTGGCGGTGGAGGAAACAGAACCTCTCAGCAACTCCGAACATGTATTGGTTGAATCGGGATTATACGAAGAAGATTTTGATATTATGACCGAGATGTGTTGAATACAGGGTGTGGTCAATCATATGCTGTTAATGTTACAGCTGAATACCTATCAGAATACCACCTCGACGTCGGTTCTTTCATCCTATAAAAGTACCCCACTTGTTGTCGGCATCACTCATATGTCGGCATTGCTCATGCAAGTGCATACGTTATACAACTATAACCTGCAACAACCATACATAAACATTCGAGTTCTGTTGCAGGAGAATGTTGCCAGGTCGGTTTTGAATTTTATTTTTTTCTGCCAATATCTTTCTAACAGTCCTACAATGGAGTACCGACGACATCGCCATACTCAACCCCTTCGGGACTCTCCTTATGACCTTGCTAAACAAGCATTAATATACTTCAGTTCTTGTACCTAAATAAAACTCGCACTATTTGACAAGTAGACGTAGCGCGCGGTCTCGTGACCGAACAAAACGAGTGCGACAAAATGCGCTACCAGAAAGCAACAGAAAAAGAAAGCAGCGAAAAGGCGTTAAGGACAGTGGCAGCCGAAAGCCGAAAAAGAAAAGACCAGCAAGAAACAAAATGTAGGATATCACCATCTGGCGTTCTGAAAAGAGTAGTCCGCGTGGCTTCTTTATTTTTTGGTCTACTTTGCTACCTTTCGCGCCTGGGCTCCTCGGTGCCTCGTTCCCCTTTTTAGCTTCCTCTCTTTTGTTCAGCCTCTCTGTCTGACGTGGTTCGCGCACGCCCTGCTGGCCCACCAACAAACAAATCATCCACGTCCGTGGCAAGAACACCAAATCAATACTTTGCTTCCAGCGCTTAATCACACCCAAAACAAACAAGACGATGGCCGATAATACCGACGACTTTTCCTACGACTACGAGTACCTATACAAGATCGTGTTGATCGGAGACTCCGGGGTTGGAAAAACCAACTTGTTATCTCGGTTCACCCGAGATGAATTCAACTTGGAGTCCAGATCCACCATCGGGGTGGAGTTTGCTACCCGGACGTTGGAGATCGACGGCAAGAGGGTGAAGGCGCAGATCTGGGACACTGCAGGACAAGAGAGATACCGTGCCATCACTAGTGCCTATTATAGAGGGGCCGTGGGTGCACTTATTGTGTATGATATAGCCAAGACCGAGACCTACGAGTCTGTTTCTAGATGGTTGAAGGAGCTCAAGGATAACGCCGATGCCAATATTGTCATAGAGTTGGTGGGGAATAAGTCCGATTTGGACCACTTGAGAGCCGTGCCTACTGAAGAAGCAAAGAACTTTGCCAGTGAAAACAACTTGTTGTTTACCGAGGCCTCTGCCTTGTCTTCTGATAACGTAGACTTGTCATTCCACCAATTATTGAAAAACATATACGAGATGATCAGTAAGCATCAACTAGACACCAACGAATCCGGCTCCAATAAGCCTATCAGTGGAGGACCAACCATTTCATTGACTCCTGCTCCTCAAGAAAAGAAGGGCAAGAGCAACTCTAACTGTTGTTAGAGCTGTGAATTGGGGATATGGAGATGGTGGAGACGGTGGAGACACAAAGGATGGAGTAGTCATCGACGTCCAACCACAACAAGAAGTCAACTGGAAGAAAGAATGCATTTTTGGCATTGCTACTTTTAATTCTAAGCTTAGCATTGTTTAAACATTTATGCTTTTGTATTTTGCATCAACTTCTGATTATGCATGTACGTGGGCATTTGATTATGCATCCGTATTGTATTGATATTCTGTATTTTGCAAGAACATCCGCATCTACATTGTTTATCGCTTCAGCTGTACTTTAAGTCATGCCTCTATGACTTTCGGCGCATCTGAGGTATTACTTCATTGATACTTCCATGGGATAACTACGGGTTAATTAGGTGGTAGTTGTAATTGTAGTTCTAGCCAGTCAATAGCTTGCACGATTAAATAATCTTATTAACATTCTAAATACTATACAACGAAAAAGATGACGTAGAAGACGAAATGGTGATATATACTCATCCCTAATTTCTTGTTTTTTACTTTTTGCTATTTCTGTTTGTCTTCTCTTTCTCTTCTCTTTGAAGGCTTCTTCTTTCCCTTGACTTCTCCTTCTCTACTTCCTGATCTTTGGTCCTTGGAGTCCATGCACTCGGGACTTCACACTCACCGGGGTCTTTATCGGCTTGGTTATTCCCTTACCCTTTTCTAACCCGAGTCTCTTCTTGGTGTCTGCAATAGGAGCACTCTCAATACTCAAACTCACTATTTGTTCCCCTCGCAATATAATAAGTCCAAGGGATCTCTTGTCGTATACAGCAGTGTTTCCAGGGGTCTTCTTGAGCTCTTGGTATGACTTTTTGGTGATTCTAGACTCTTCTGTATCGGCCAAAACCAAATTCAAATGGTTGTCAAATGCCAATAATGTTCCTACAAAGAACCGATTGTCGATAGTAAGAATCTTTAACCGATAATTTATCAAGTCGGACATCTTCGTTTTCTTCGATACGACTTGCGTGGACATTTCGATGGTTAAGTATTCTGGGAATGCGGGGAAAGTTGGCAAAATATGTACAGCACGATGTCCAAATGGGAGAAAGTGGTAAAGTCAATACCAATAATACTATATTGTCGAGTTAATGTTCCTCTTTGTATTAGCTTCTAGGTGATGGGTCTTGCCGTCTATAACTGCGTGAGACTTTCAATTTCTATGGTAGTGCATGGCACAAATACACGTCTTAATGTTTTTTCAATCTCAATTTTGTTGCGGTATTATATTTGTAATTGCCACAACAATGTCTTCCTCAGAACAACCTTTAGAACAGCCAATTGACACCAAAAAGAGACCGATCGAGTCTGAAGAGACCGAAAAACCGGAATCTTCTGAAAAAACTACCGAAAACACCGAAAAAGCCGTCAAAAATGGAGATGCCGCCGAAAAGTCAGACCTGACCGAGAAAAAGTCCAAGAAGAGAAGAAGACGTCAATACGACGACGATGTTCCAAAGGATACCAAGGAAGAAGAAAACGACGACAATGACAATGACGACGAAAATGAAAACGAAAATGAAAATGATTACGAAGAAGAGGAAGATGAAGAAGACGATTTGCTTGAAATTGATCAATCTAATATTATCACCACCGGTAGAAGAACTAGAGGAAAGGTAATTGACTTTTCCAAGGCCGCCGAGAAGTTGAAGGAAGAAGAAGGTACCATCAAGGAAGAACCCGAGGATGATGAAGAAGAAGACGATGGAGAGTTTGTTTCTGAACCAGCCGTAGCTAAATAAATGAACAAGTAGAATATACGCTTTGAGAAGAAACGCAAAAGTAACGTAGGGATAAGTTGAAGATAGTCAAATTATCGGTATGAGATACCTTCGGTCATGACATTCAAAGCATCCTATGTATGTTTCGCCTTTGAGGAGGATTGCTATCATAATTGACATTTCTGTTGTAGACGACTTAAGCTTATCTCCGATTAATATAGTCAGGCTCTAATCTTAAGAGAAGGGTATCTGTTAGACCATGTGATATATTTGTAATAGTTGGGCAATAAGGTGCTGCTCCTCAATGATAGTACTCACCAAGTATCGCTTTGGGACCCCGATATTATATATGACTCCCTACTAGCAACAACTCTTGTTTCTGCATGGGTATTTGTACTTGCGTTTCCTTCGTTCCCTTCTCCTTCTCTTATTGCTGGGCATTTGCCTCCTCCTACGATTATCTACAATTTGTCAAAATAACGGCCTCCAGTACGAGGCCAAAGCAGAAATCATACACATGATTCCACGTTATATTAAGAATATAAATCAAACGACTTGAAACGACTGTTTTAAATTAGAAAAGATGTATCAGTTTGTAATTTTTTTTGTGTTTTCTGAAAGGGTTTTTTTTAAGGTGATGGTTTGTGGTTCGATTGGGTCACAATTCTATAAATCAACCTAGACATTAACATGTGGCCATGTTGTAATTGTAGTATGGGTTGGCATACCCAACAAATCCGTTGCTTTGAGGACCAAAGGGTGGAAGAAACATATTGTTGCTATGATGGTTTCCAATATGTTGTTGTTGAATATGATGATATGGAACTTGTGGTGGGATAACGTTCGATCCAACGTATTGGACAGCTGGATCATTGTTGAAGTTGGTGGTCACGTAAGCTCCGTTATGGCTCCAGATGTTGTTGCTGTTGTTATTAGAATGGTGGTTAACAGGGTGTTGTTGGGTCCATGAGTTGTTGTCTTGTCCATATTTCACAGGAGAAGACATTATTGGAGACGAATTGGGATAATAGTATCCATTTTCGTGTGGTGAGGAGTGTACTGGAGATGATGGAATACTGGAGTAGTGATTGTTGATAGGTGCCGGTACAGATGGATGATAGTATGATTGGGCGGGTGACGAACCTGGGTAGGTGAAGTTAGCAGGAGAGTTGGTGTTTGGGGAATAGTTTAAGCCAGGAGAAACTGGAGAAGCTACTTCACTGGCTCTATCCAACCAAGTTTTCCAACATTCTTCCAATGTAAGAATGTTTGATTCAAAACCAACGACATTCAAGCTCCACTTGCATTCTTGTAACCATTCTTTTTCTTGATTATTCAATAACTCCAATGTTAAGCCAGTGGCTCCACACCAAGATTTGTTGGTGAAGGTGTTGTCATCGTTGAACTTGTTGGCCAAAATCAACGACACAACCAAATGGATAAATATATCATTTTCCAAAAGGTCTTTGTTGGCGTATTCCTTCTTGGAGGAGAATCTTTGATTCATGTATTCCAAGGCGATCACGATGGTGGATTTAGGTAATCTTGTGGCGAAAAGAACGGAAACAACCAAATTTTCAAAGCTTTTGGTTGGGTTCTTTTGTTGTTGGAACATGCCAAAAGAGCACCAGGATAAAAAGGCGGACATTTGTTTCAAATCATATTCCAAGACTGAATTGATACCTCCGTTCATCGACTGGTCTTGTGGGGCCTGTGGTGGTGCTGGGGCAGGGGCTGGCATGTTTACCATCGGCTGGAGGCCGTGGGCGGTAGCTGGAGCAGGGGCACCGGCGGCGTAGGGTTGGTGGTAGGAGGAGTAGTACGACCTCGAAGGTCTGTGATGGGGATGGGTAGGCTGGTAGTAGGAGGAGGAGTTTGGGGTGGTGTATTGGGGCAAGTAGTTAAAGGAAGAAGTGGCTCTGTGGCCAGCGGTTCCCAAATTCTGATGGTAATAGTTTTGTTGGGGGTGGTACATGTCAAGAAGTAGGATGGGATGACGTAGTAGACGTGTTAGGTGGGATGTTAGGGGGTGGAGGGGATGTTTTGGAGGAGGTCTGGGATGTGGATGTTTTGTCGAGTCTTAACTAAAAGCTCGAGAAACGGTGGTCCAAAGGAGGATCCTAAGGGGATGGATTTTTAGATAGAATATCTCGTGGATGGCCAGGTATAACTCAATATAACCGGCGGCTGGAGATGTAGACTCAAACTGGGACGAGCAAACAGTCAAGTGTTCGGGCTCGGGGATCCAGCAAATTATATATCCTTAAATGAATATGATAATAAGAACGCTAGTTGTCCAATCTTCTAATTTCTCCCTTATGATTATAAGGGTATGGTAGAAAAAAAGAAGTAAAGAAGCAAAGTTGGCTGGAGAGAAGAGAAAGAGTGGCCGGGCGGTTGTTTAAAAGGTCTGTTCTAGACGCTGGCACGGTGGGCTGCCAGCGGTGGGACGGCAGGGAAAAATTTTCCTGGGTGGCGGACGACCAAAAAGAAATGACGAGGCGAGCCGAGCAGTAGCGAGCGCTGAGGGGAGGAGTTAGGGGCGGTTTTGGGGCTGCTTGGAGGATGCTTGGGGGCGGTCTGTGTGCTGATTACTCAGTACTGCCTGCCACCTACTGCTGCTCTTACTACTTACTACGGCCCGCTGTCTTCCCTGTGTCTCTTGAGTGGTCATACTTCACAGGAACCGCCAGCGGTCCGCTCGTGCTAGTGCCGTCTCCTGTTGTTGTTTGTGGTTCTTTCTTTTTTTCTTATTTGCTTGCCCATTGCATTATTGGCGATTATTCTGCTAGTTGTGAGGTGGTTGTGATGTGGGTTGCATTTTTTCTCGCCAATTTCATTTTATTTCTCGCTAGCTTCGTGACGAAGGCCCTATCTGCACCGTTGCTCAATATTGGAGAATTGGATCATCTCCTTCAGCATTGGCGGTCTGCACCTGACACTGGTACCATTCTACTCGTCGGACGAGTGCGAAGCTGTCCACCTCTTTTGTCATCTCTTTTGTCATCTCCTTTGTCGTCATGTTTGTCCTCTGCTTCATACCCAGACCTCCACCCCTTCGCCCGTAGCTCCCTATCACCGCACTGATTACTTAACTCCAATCTCTCCCTAGTCCCTAACCCCAGTGCCCCCCAATTGTCGCTGCCGTGTTGGCCATGCTGACATTTTTTGTGTCATCCCAAGCCCCTCAGGGTCATGGCTGGCTGCTGTAGTTTCACTGACGATATTATCCAGTGACGCACGTCTACTAATTACATTGCCTGATTCGGATAATTGCCGTCATATGCCGGTGCAGTCATCTAACAATCTATTGTTGCACAGGCTGACCTCCCTGTGGGTTCGCTTGGTGTGTGCATTCCGTGCCACTAAAACGAGTCCTCTGCCTGCTCCGGAATGACTACTTCGTGGTTGTGTGGTCCCTGTCGGACCAGATGGGGGGATAGTCATCCATCGAGTTCCTGCCCTTCCTTATTGGTAGGTTGTGGTTCTTGTTTTGTGGAGTTTTCGTTGAGCTTTCTGTTAGATCTTCCTTAAAGCTTTCCATTGGGTTTTCTACTGACGGTGGTTTTGTAGCCCGACGACGTTCGTATTTGCTCCCGTTTTTGTCCATTTCTTACCAAAACCACAAACTGCCAATTTGCACCCATTGCCAGAGACTGTTTCGGTGTCCTGAAAATGGCTGCTTTAGGTCCATACAACAACAGACACAGTGAATGGCCATTCATTATCTCCATTGTCTCAAACTCCCAAAACCACCCATTCTCGTCGCCCATCCTTATTATTGCAAATTCCTTCTCTCTTGCTCCCCCTCCTTTAAGGCCCTATCTGCAGATGCGACATTGTCGCAGATCTCATCGGCCATCACACCAAGCAAATTAGCCCCTTGATAGAAAACCCAAAAAACACCGTAATCTGGTAGTTTCTTCTATCGATATAGGACAACAGTAACCTCTCATCCCTTTGGATCACTCTTTTTTCTACTTTACTTCAAAAAAACCACCCTTTTGGAGGACCCATTTCCCAGCCACCTCCACTTGCTCGTTTCGCAGCCCACGACATTAATAACAAACATCCCCTTTAGGAAAGTTCATAAACATCCCCAAAGTAGTATACTAATTACCTTCCCAGATGTTCGTCTATCGTCTAGCAGCCTTACCAGTGTATAAGTGATTCGACAATCTCCACACGGAGACAACACTCTTGAACAGACCACTTTCTTCTTCCCACGCTCGTTACAAATGTCCATCCCGCTTTACCTCAAGTTAAAGGGGGGCCATGGCCAAAGCCTGTCGCAGGAACCGTCCCGGAAACTCTTCCAGGTCAGCTCAAACACCTCCATTGACTTCAATTCCAAGCCGTTTCACTTCACCAAGATCCTCGCCCCGGAATGCACCGACTTTTCCGATCTCAAAGACACCCATAACTCCCAGTGTGTCATTTTCATGGGTCCCACCGGTAGCGGCAAGACCACCGCCATCAGGATGGCTATCAATGAAAAGATGGCATCTTTGGAAAGCTCTTCCGACGGTACATCCTCTGGTGCCTATATGACTGCGTTTGAGGTGACCGAAAATAAGTACATTAACGATCTACTTGAAACTGCTCCTTCCTCCCGAAAGAAAGAGTATAGTCCTTCGACCTTCGAATCGCAATTGAAGAAGGAGAGCTTGTATTCTGCCGACTGTTCTTCTCTCATTGGTCAGGTCTTTAGCAATAGAAAGACTCTGAGAACCTCCTATAATGCCCATTCTTCTAGATCGTGTTTGATCATCACTTTCTTCTATAATGACAAGAGATGTACCTATATTGATTTGATGGGCAATGAGAAATTCGACAAGGCCACCATTACTTCGCCTGGCCCAGTAGGAAGTCCGAGCCAATCGAATATCTTTGCTAATATGAACATGTCCTCGATTACTCAACTTCTTACAAAGAAGAGTGTCAATGGAAGATCTTCAAATCTTATCACCAATTTGATCTTTAAAAATGATCCTGAAATCGGTTCCAATGGCAAAAATACAAAGATAGTGTTGACATTGGACCAATATGGTGATGAATCTTTGGTCAAGTCTGCTCTTAACAATATTGCAGACTTGGTAAAGAACTTCAAATTAGGTTCACCAATGAGCAGCCCGGTCAAGAAACAAAATTCACTTCCAAGCTACGCCAGACCTACAATGGCTTCTTTGAGCCCAAAGAGACGTGTTTCAAAAGGTCCAAGTCCTAAGGTTGCCGTTTTGGGCCATAGTCCAAAGATCAATGCAGCAGGTCCAAAGAGTCCAAAATTGGCATCTTTAAGTCCAAAATTGGCCATGAACCAGGCTTCAGTCTCCAGAGGCAATGTGACTGCAGCTGCTTCACCCGGTGCTCCGCTTAAAAGAAGACTTAATACTCCTGCCAAATTGAAAGTGGCACCTGCATTGAATAAGCCAAGCACTGGGCCCAAATTTGTTCATAGTGCAAGAACTAGTTTGATTCAAACCCCAAGAAGAACAGTTTTTGAAATGAATTCTTCTCCCGTTAGTGGGGTCCCTCCAGCAGCACCAGTCAGACAAGCAAGTGGAAAACTTCAAGCAACTTTGGCTGCACCAATCAAGTTCAAAACTCCAATGAAGGAGTCCATGACTGACACCAAAAGAATGTTGAGAGACTTGAAGAATGAAAATGAACAATTGAAAGAGTCCAAATATGGTAATGATGAATTGAAGGAATTACGAAAAGAAATCGAACAATTGAAGGAATTGAAGAGTGAAAACCAACATCTTCAAGATATCAATGAAAGTAATAATTGTTTAATTGAACATCAAAAGGATATGTTGACTACTAAACTCAATGAGCTTAAATTTGATTTTGGAAACTTTAGAAGTGATTATGGAACATTTAGAGGGACCATCGAGAGTTTAAAGGTATCTTTGAATTATATCCAAGAAGAGAATATGAATCTTAAAGATTTGAATTCGTTTCAATCCACAGAATTGATTTCGATTCATGATCAATTGGAATTGTTTGAAATCAACCAAGCCAATATAAAACAAGAATATCAGAAAGTTAGCGAGGAGAACGAAGAATTTGGTAGACAAATGGTCATGAAAGATGACCAATTGGATGAGAAGGAGGTGATTATTCTTGAACTCACCAAAGAAACAAGTGAAAAGAATGAAGAATTGATTGAAAAGGAAGAACAATTGTGTATCAAAGATACGTTAATTATGGAGAAGAATGATCAATTGGACGAAAAAGATAGACAATTAAGCGAAGCCGAAGCTGAAATCACGGCAAAGGATGTTCAAATGAGTGAATTATTGGAACAATTAAAACAACAAGAGATCAGATTAAAAGCACAAGAAGTTGGGCTTTCCAAGGGATCTGCCAGTGAAATTGAATTGAATTCTATTAACCAACAATTGAACAATGAAGTAGAACAAGTCAAGGGAGAATTATCCGTTGTGACAGTTAGCTTGAATGAGGTTATGGAGACTAATAGAGTAGTAGGAACACAAATTGACGAAGTTAAGAAAGAGGCTGCAATTGAGGTTGAGCAAGCTAGAAGAGAATCAGCAATGCTCATTGAAAGTGCCAAGAATGAGGCAGCAGCTTCTGCTGCTCTTCAAATCGAACAAATTAGAAAAGATGCAGCTATGGAAATCGAACAAGCTAGAAAAGAGTCTAGTGATGAAATCGATGGAATCAAGAAGGAGGCAGTAGTCAAATTCAATGAGCTCAATATCCAACTTGATGAGAGCATCAAGAAGAATGAACAAGTTGAGCAAATGGAGAGATTACAAAAAGATACCGCAATTGAAAGCAGCAATCTTTCCGAAGAGCTTGCAGCCAAAAACGTGGAGATCTCCAGACTCTGTCATCAGCTTGATGAAAGATCAGAGGAGATTGCCCAGCTTGCCAGTGAATTGAAGAGGTTCAGATTGGACCAAGATTATAAGATTGAAGATCTTAATGATGAGTTGTATAATACATCCAGTGAACTAGTATCTAAGGATGCCGAGATTTCCAACTTGACCGACGATAGGGCCGAATTACATCGAGAAGTGAATGGTTTAAAGGACCAATTACAACAAAGTGTAGCCCATTGGAGTCAAAAGTACGATGAAATGGTATCGAAGAAAGAACAAGCCATCGCTGATTTGAAGCAAGAACTCCTTCAAGAGATCAACTCGCCATTGATTACTAATATCGATGCTGGAAACAATTCTATGCTTGGATTGACTGGTTTTGCCGGCAAAGGGGCATTTGATGGAGACGATATATTCCAAGATCAAGTGTTGGCCCATAGTAGTGGAAAAGAAGACAGCGATACGTCTTTGGTATCTTCTCCAAAGATCAAGGAAAAGAAGATGTTGGACAAGAAGGTCTTGGCACCTTCCAAGAGCGAGAATTACAGAACGATTGTCAATGCTTTGAGCAAGGAGAAGAAGAAGAAGAAGGTCAAGGGGAAGCAGCATAAGGTGGCGAAGGTTGGAAGTCCTAATAGAAAGAGAATGGAGGTTGAATAGGGGACTTACGGCCAAAGAAACACTTTAGGGTGATTCTGAATCCACCGGAGAGGGTGAAGTAGATGAAGCAGATGAAGAACAACCGACGTTTGACACACAAGTGTCAATTAGACTAATATACCCAACTAGTTATCGATTCTGTACTAATACTAATGTTAATTTTGAATTAAAAGTGTTCAAGTGTAGGTAGACGAGGAAGAGGAAGAAGAGGAAGAGGAGGAAGAAGAGGAAGAGGAAGAAGAGGAAGAGGAAGAGGAAGAGGAAGAAGAAGGGGAAGTAGCTGAAGAGGTAGCAACGAAGTAGAGTAAACAACCGATCGATTTTTCATCATCTTTTCTGATCTTATCTTTACAAATCATCTCGTAAGACATTTATTTCTGATATTTATTCAATGGGTGCCCCAATGTAGATGTTAAGGGGAAGCAGCAAAGGCTGGTGATGGAATGTAGCTATGCAAGTAATGAAATGTGCATAACGTACACCAAAGTTTGTATATGTGTAATGGGGGTTGTTAAAGATTCTGGTTCAAACCGAGAGTCTGGCTCTCAATTGAAGACCTTGAATCCGCAACTGTTCAATAATGGCACTAAAATGGCATCTGGATGTCACCTGAATGGCCTGGATGGCCCACAACACTTCTAGGGTACCTCTGGCTTAGACAGTTCTTCTATCACTCATAAAACGTACTACCGGTCCCAATCCCGTGATTTCCACCGTCTTTTCGAACCAGTTCAACAACAATCCCCCCTGCTTGGATCCGTACCCGGTGCCCATGTTCTTATACAAATACTTGATCAAGTTGTCTTGTTGTGTGGTGTTCAATTGCTGAATGAAGGAGGAAAGATCGTTCAAGTTGTGGTTGTTCTTGATGGAGCATAACGTCTCGAAAACAGTTTCGGCATGGAGGCTCTTGGTGGCCTCATCGGCTGCATACGGAGGATTGTCCAATGCCAATGTCAACGCTTGGATAAATTGGCCAGACGATAACGAGCTTCTCACCTGCTTGGATACAGCAACAACCTCGTCGTGCGACGTTGGCGCTAAGGCCGGAATCAATTCCTCTTTGGTCAAGTGGGCGTCGGCCTCGTACTTGTCTATGTCGATTCTTCTCCAGTCTTCCATGGTGGTCGGTGGCGCTTGTATGGATGGTGTATATATGGTTACCACCACTTGTCGCAGTTGGCTTGACATTTATCGAAATAAAGGCCCGGTCTGCAGATTTGAGAAAGGCCCCAACCGCAATACAAACCGGAAAATGTCACCGATGGAGTTGGATATCTACATGAACGTGAAAACCTACAAGCAAACATTAAACGAGAAGAGGAAAGGGTGGAAATATGTGCTGGAGAAGTTTCCAGGTGTTTCCAGCTTCTCGTTCCCCATTTGGCCATTACTTCTATTCCTTCTGTCGATTGTAGTTGATAATAGTCTCTGGTCTTTTATTAATGTACATTCTAAACTTTCTTCTTCTTGCTGGAACCTTGTGCTTCGTTATCATTCCGATCTTCATCATCTTCATCGTCTTCTTCCACTCCTCCCTGTTCCTTCTTTT
The DNA here is from genome assembly GCA_030570835.1 of Suhomyces tibetensis. Taxonomy (NCBI): domain Eukaryota; kingdom Fungi; phylum Ascomycota; class Pichiomycetes; order Serinales; family Debaryomycetaceae; genus Suhomyces; species Suhomyces tibetensis. The sequence goes on from JAJLWT010000035.1 coordinate 15,263, forward strand.
CTCTGTCGCCCACGTAATCATCAATAAATTTCAATGCTTTGTTTCTCAATTCCAAGGAGTCTACCACTATCACGACCAAGCCGTCGCTGCCGACTTCGTACTTGATGTGTCCTTCGTTGGGCATGGCGATCTTGTCGTCGAAGGTGTCGAAGAATGCGTTCATGTCTTCGAACTTCTGGATGCTGTCCAAGAGTCTTTCTTCCATTTCTCCCTCCGGAGCGTCGGGAGAGTTTACCACGATGATGGCTCTCAATGGGTTGTCCAAGTCTTCGTCCATGTGTTCTGTGTCTGACATCGTGAGTGGAGAAATCGTGATTATGGTTCAGGCAAGGTGGTATAGTGTACTAGGTAAAAGAGCATCGCAAGAGGTACGGATGACAAAGAAAGCGACAAAAAAAACGACATAATCTATGGAAGAAAGCGACAGGAATTCGAGACAAGACAAAATGTTGCCAAAAATCACCAGACACAAAATCAACGACACAAAATCGCCGTCAGACAGACACTTGGATCAGACTTTTCAGTCACTATTCCTCCTCCGCTTTCCTTCGTTACTATTCTACACTTCTACACTTTGTCTTGCTCATTTGTAATCAATTTCAAACTAAGTACATTACTCCGGTGATAAGCGTGGCAACACCACTGGATCCAAGCCCGACACCGCTTTTAGCGGGTTTGCAAGCCCCCCAGTTTGGGTTTCACAACTTTGAGTGACTATCACCACCGTCTTCGGATAGTTATTCGGCCCAGGCCTTGAATTGGTTGATCAAACCCTTGGTGGAGTCGTCGTGGGTGGAGACCTTTTCGTTGTTGTTTTCCAACTCCTTTCCAATGACCTTGGCCAACACCTTACCCAATTCAACCCCCCATTGGTCGAAGGAATTGATGTTCCACACGGCCCCTTCGACGAAGGTGACGTGCTCGTAGTAGGCGATCAAGGAACCCAAGGTGGCAGGGGTGATCTTTTGGGCCAAGATGGAGGTGGTTGGTCTGTTACCGGCGAAGACCTTGTGAGGAACCAAGTCGCCAGCAGCGCCCTCGGATTTGACCTGTTCTTCGGTCTTTCCGACCATCAACGCTTCAGCTTGGGCGAAGAAGTTGGATGCCAACATCTTTTGGTGCAAATTGTTCTCGATTGGGTTGTGCGATTGTGCAGCAAGAATAAAGTCCGCAGGAATCAACTTGGTACCTTGATGCACCAATTGGAAGAACGAGTGCTGCGAGTTGGTGGCAGGTTCACCAAACAAGATGGTTCCGGTTTGGTAGTTGGTGAAGACGTTACCTCTGGTGACGGACTTCCCGTTGGACTCCATCGACAATTGTTGCAAGTAGGCCGGGAATCTGTGCAAGTACTGGTCAAACGGGGCAACCAAGTGGGTCTGGGCGCCGTAGAAGTTGTTGTACCATACCGTTAACAACCCTCCCAACACAGGAATGTTTTCTTCCAAAGGTGCTTCCTGGAAGTGCTTGTCGACGGACTCGGCACCCTTCAAGAAGGCATCGAAGTTGTCGTAGCCAATGTAAATGGCCACCGACAACCCAATGGCAGACCATACGGAGTAACGGCCACCGACCCAGTTTTCAAACCCAAACATGTTTTTGGTGTCGATACCGAATTTGGCAACCTCTTCTGCGTTGGTGGACAAGGCGGCGAAATGTTTGGCAATATGCGCAGGGTCCTTTGCAGTTTGCAAGAACCACTTTTTGGCGGAGTTTGCGTTGGTGGTCGTTTCGGCGGTGGTGAAGGTTTTGGAGGCCACCAAGAACAACGTGGTTTCCGGATTCAACGACTTGACGGTTTCGGCAATGTGAGTTCCGTCGATGTTGGACACGAAGTGGACGTTCAAGCCCGGCTTGGCGTATGCCTTCAATGCCTCGGTGACCATCACTGGACCCAAGTCGGAGCCACCAATTCCGATGTTGACCACGTCGGAAATGGCCTTACCGGTATAACCGGTCCATTCGCCAGACCGGACCTGGTCGGAAAACTCCTTCATGTGCTTCAACACGGCATCGACTTCACCAGAGGTGTCCTTGCCGTCAACAGCCATTGGCTTCAATGCTCTGTTTCTCAAGGCAGCGTGGAACACGGCTCTGTCTTCGGTGGTGTTGATCTTGGCACCGGCGAACATCTCGTCACGCAAAGTCTCCACGCCGGTCTCTTTGGCCAATTGGATCAATTGCTTCAAGATCTCGTCGTTGATCAAGTTCTTGGAGAAGTCAAACAACACTTCCGACCCGTCGTAGTTAGTGAGGGTTTTGGCGTACTTGGAGAATCTGTCATGGTCCAGTTCGAACTCAGACTTGACATTGAGCTTGGCACCCACTTTGTCGTAGGTTTGCTGCAAGGCTTTCCAAGCAGGCAATTCGGAGGTCAATTTGAAATTGGTAGACATTTTGTTGATGAAAAGAATTTAGCAAGGGTGTGGATATTTAAATGGTCCTTTTCGGTCGTTCGCAGTCCATGTGAAGGTGGTGGCGGGATGCAGGAATTTACGCCTGACGGGTAGCGAAACTTGGAGAGGTTTCCCTCCCTGTAACAAAATGTCAGCGACTGCCACAAGCGGAGGACATTCATGCACCATGCACCAGTTTCCCGGTCCAGAGAGAGTCTGTATCCAAGAGGGTTCCATCGTCATATTCCTTATCTTGGGCAAACCCTTGCTAAATTTCTCTAGTAAGAAATCACCTTACGACGTTCCGCATCATCCACCATCTCGTGATTGTGGCCTCTGGTGACCAATCGTGATATATGCGGTTAGGGTCTCTCAACGTGTGAAGAGTTTCCGAACTCCGAACATCCCAATCGAAATTTTGAAATATTACCATGTGCGAGGTGCGCGACATTCGACGACAAATTGTTTTTAACTGCATTTACCGTTTAATTGTCGTGTAATGTCGCACCATCTGCAATGTCGCCACCGCAATTCTTACCGACATAATCCAGCCAATATGCCCATAATAAACACACCAACCAACATGTCCGGACTCGTATCAAAATGGGCCACTGACAACTCGTTGGTCGAGGAGGCACTCAAACAGGACAAGACACCGGACTCCCCACGCGACATACATCCCGACACGAAATCAAAATGGGACAAGCCCTTGGTATCGGGAAAATCACAACCCCTACAAAGCAAGTGGGCCGACACTGCCGACCCCCCACCAACAGCACCTAAGACACGGCCAGAGGCCAAACCACGGCCACGGAAGGACAAACCGGTGCTGCATATGCCCCCCTCGTCGTCGGGAAAGGAACATTCGTCTCCTGGAAAACCGTCGAAGCGTAACAAGTCCAACAAGAAGAAACACGACACCAACGACGATTCGGACGACGAAAGCGACAAGACGCCGATGTCCGACGCCGGCAAAGCCTTTGCAGCCCGGCTTGGCCAGAGATCAGACGGCAACGACAAAGAAAGACCCCCACGGCCCGATAGAGAAAGGTCCGAGCGACATAAGCATTCCGAACGACCTGGCGAAAGAAACAGGCGTTCCAGCCATGGCTCGAGTCACGGCTCGAATCACGGCTCGAATCACGGCTCGAATCACGGCTCGGGCCCCGGCACACCACAACTGGGCCATCCACGGAGCCAACCGCTTCGCCTGAAGCATGAGGAACGAAACCCCCACCAGGCCCCCACCCAGAACACGATGGCCAGCAGGCTCGGGTCCCTCCACATCAACAGTCCCTCCACCGCGTCCTCCACCACGCCATCAACAAAGAAGTACGAACCCCCAAGACACAGACACGATAAGCACCCACCGAAGGGCCCCAGCAAACAACAAGAACAAGAAAACAAGCAACGAGAAGAAAAAGCCCAGCAGGACTTGATGCAACTTTTGGACAAGCTCGACGCTAAAGAGTTGGACTGGGCAAGCTTTGACTGAACAAGCACCCGAAAAGCCGAATGATGAACTACACCAGAACACTACAAGAACAGCGAACAACAGGCGATGGATAATCAGGGCACAGCTCCAAATTTCAGGGCACAGTTCCAAAATCGTGACTATGGCTGATCCTACTACACCCGGATCTCCTCCAACGCCAAAAGCTCCTTCCAGCCACACTCACACACCCCATGGCCACCTGCCTTATCATTTACAGATGTGGACCACATCTACGACGTCTTTAGGAGCCCTTTTTTTATAAGAACCCTTCACAATTTGCCCTTTTCGACTTCATTTCGCCCCTAAAATTATACAACATCGATACAGATGTCCCACCATGCCAACAGTACTACTTTCTGCTGCCTTATGGCCTCCATACGTATTTAGAGTGTACTATATGTAATAAATTTTTGCACCCACCCCAACCCCTCCAAGCCGCGTAGGCAAGACCCCAACCGCAAGACCCCAACCGCAATTATCCTGTACTGCACACAACCCCAATTGCTCTACTTTTGGTGATCCCATCAGCTACGATTAACACCCCATCAAGATGTCCAGCAATTGTCGACAGTACAATATCTGTCTCCGCCAAAGTCTATCGGGCCGTTTATGGTATCCCCGCGCTACAAGGGCGTACCATTTTTGTCCCTGGAAAGCGTCTCCCCGTCGACCAGTCGGTGCTGCCACGGAGCACTCCCTGCGACCAGCTCTCGCAATTCGTCATGCCCATTACCGCCCCCAGCTACATGCGTTCGGGTCGCCTGTACAGCCACTCAAGCTTGAAAGCAAGCGGTTGCTGTTGCGGACGATCCTCGTGCTACTTGTAACATCGAGCACGGCCGCCATGGCCTTCTATGTCACGATCCAGTGGGTGCAATTCAGGAACAACCCCACCCGGTCGGACCAACAAATCTTCCTTCCTCTCTGGTTCCACACCAACTTGGTCGGTAGAAAAACGCTAGCGTTCCCACTGGGCTTGCAATACGTGGACCCGGAGTTCCATCGGTACATTGAAGAGGAGATTGTCGAGTTGGCAGGAAAATTCGATCCCGAGAGGTTCCTTGAAACTCTCCAGGGCATAGTGGAGTCGCTAGCGGAGTCAGGGACGCGCGCCATTTTTTCCAGCGAAAGGGTGGCCCAAATCTCCAACCAGGATGTCGCTAATTACACCGACAAACTCCAGCACCAAAATATTAGGTATGCCGTCTTGGAACAGTTGTCGTCACACAGCGAGACAAAAAAACGGTTCGGTCTCCCGCTCGTGGTGGAGGACCCCAAGGACTTCCGCATGTGGATCCAGATCCTGTACCCGAGTGTTTCTGGGTTGGAAATCACTTTTGACAGAAAGAACACCCCTAGCGAGTGGCCGGGCGACAAAATCAGCGACAACTTGAAAACGGAATCTTTTCCGCCCGAGGGGCGGAACCCCCGCGGCACCTCCGGTGCCTCCGGTGGAAACATTCTGCTTGGAATCAACTGGAGAATCAAGCCCATCAACGTAGACAGAGCCATCAACAACGGATTAGTTCAAGCAGGACTTAAATTGGACCGATTGGAAGAACTTCCCGCAAGAAACCTGCCGCACGAGGTTCCCACCAAGGGCTCGCTAAGAATGAACCACAATCGAGATTACCGTGTATGCTTCAGTGGAACCGTGATGGTGCGAGACAAAGCAGGCACCGATAGGCGAAAGGTCCGCTACACGGGAGAGTTGGACGGCGACCATTTGGCTATTAATAGAGGTGTCAAGGTGACGCTGATAGAGATGGTGGACTGAGAAGCCCTGATCACGGGGACAGTTATTAGCGGCTCAACAGAATAAATAGGGAGGCTTCCAGCGAGAACGCCTGTTTCCCTATGCGATTTACCCACCCTCTACCGAGAATGCTTCGAACTGTAGTGTAGGTCTGAATAGATATTGGTACCAATAAACAGCCAGCGACGTAAAACCAACCTAGTAAAGGAAGCTGCCCGTGGCCTCGTTAACCCTTCGGTCCAGAACTACCACGCCAAGCTTTCTCCTCCCTACACATTGCTTCCGCTATCTCGTGTTATCTCCTACTCAAACTTTTCAAGCATCTCGGATATCTCCGCTTCACGTGACCCCTCTCACTACCATCTTCCCCACGAATCTTTATCTTGAAAATAGTCCGCAAACCAACAACAGTAGATTCAATATAGTTTCTTCTAGCGATATGGGACCCACGCCAAAGCGAAGAAAACTGCTGAATCCGGCCAGCAGCGCCTCTGAAACGGTCTCCATTAACAGCAGCGCTCCCAAAAACGATACCGCCATGGATGGCACCCCCACCGAAGCCCGAGCTGCTGGTTCTGCTGCCCCCACCAAAGCTCCCTCCACCAGCGAGTCTCGCAAAATGGCCCAGGCCTCTCGGACCATGAAAGCCTGTGAACTCTGTCGAAAACAAAAGACCCGCTGCTTCAGGTCCCCCGACAACCCCAGCCTGTGTCTCCGATGTACGTTCCTCACTAAACAGTGCTCTTTTCTCCTGGAGGAGGACGCTCTAGAGACGCTCTCGCTGGATCAGCCTGCGATGCGCAACGAGACTAGTCAGAAATTGGACTTGATTTACGAGGGCATTAAGTCAGTGATGCAAATGCTAGGACGGGAAGATGGTAATAGTGATGGCGCCGATCCCAATGGGGGCGTCAACGGAACTACACCCGGGTCAAATTTTCCTGTTCATAGTGCTACTACTGCCCATGATGCTAGGCTACTTCTAGAAGCCTCGAGCTCCATGAAGTCCTTCCATCACGATCATGGTGACCAGGGCCTCCGCCGTGATAGTGCTTCTCCTATTTTGCCCTGCCCCATCTTACCCTCTCCAGATCTACATCCCAATTACCAGTCGCCTGCAAACACCTTCAAGGCTTCTCCCTTCTGCATCATCAATTCGGATTCTCAAGCTAAAATCCCAGACCCCATAATGAATCTCTTGAACCTATCGGTGGTCCCACACCACGGCAACACCTCCGCAGCCCTCCAGCACCACCCGCCAGACGATATCATCTCGCTAGGTATCCTTTCCCACGAACAAGCTGTGTTGTTGGTGGGCGAATTCAGAAGTAATTACGGCCGCTGGGTACTGTTCCCGCTGATGCTTCCAAACGCCGAATTAGTGGACCGTATACGCTTCAAGTCGCCGCTCCTCTTAACCACCACTTGCTTGTTGTCACTACGCTACAATTCTGGAGTCACCAGCTTCAAAAACAAAACCTTGACCTACCGCCATCTCTCCAGACGTCTCATCAATGAGATCAACACCGCCATCGTCCACCATAGCACATTCCAATCCGTCAAAGATAGTGACGGTGACATAGAGTTCCTCCAGGCGTTGGTAATTCTTTCCATCTACTCTCTTTCGCTTTCTGCCATCATCAATGGCTCCCAGAAGGAACAGCCCGGCATGCCTACCAAGTTTGGTGACCCCGCTGACCCACTTTCCTGCCCCCCACTACAGTCGCTAACCCTAGACTCCTGGTACCTCTCCAATATTGGTCTTATGACATTTATCACGAAATCGACCTTTGGAAAACTCCTCCATAAAGACCCTAAATTGGTTCAGCTCCAGGCCAGCTCTTCCCTCCAACCGTCATCGCCTTATACCATTTTCTTCGACGACTACGACTCCAACGAGCACCAGATCCTCACCATCCTACGTATCTACAACCACTTGTGCCTTGTCCATTTGGTCAATTGTGTGTTCACCGGCCGGCCGTGTCTCGTAGACGAGATCCGCTTGAGCCACTGTACGGCCACGCTAAGCTTGTCTGGTTCAACCAATTTCGATGGTCGCGTGGTTAGCGAGATCGGCATCCTACTTGTCACCTATAACTACATACAAACCAGTTTGATCGGTCAGCCTACAGAACAAGACACCGAAAGTGAGCAGCAACAACAGCAGGAGCTGCACGAACAGCAGCACTCTCCGGCAAGCCGGTCCGGTACCGCAGCCTCTCACCATGCTGCTTTCCACGCTGTCAAACAAGAATTACGGGCCTGGTATGACCAATGGGAGTACCTCATCAACCAACCTGCATTGCAGTTTGTAGTCCTAAACTTCGACTTTTGCACCCTCATGATCTACTACACCTATAACTACCAGAAATGCAGCAGCTCCAACCCAAACGACTTTTCCCGGCTTAAGAAATCGTTTACGCGATCCATCTGGCCTGACGATGCAGGAGTAGTCGACCTTTCGAGAATTGAACACACACTATTGTTCTGCGACTTTGATTGTCTCTCCAAAATGACATCCCATGCTCACAACGTGGTACGGTTTGTACATCATATCGAAAGCGATTCCTACTTTGCGTATCTTTCCGACCAGGTCCACTTTTGCTTCTATTTCAGCGCCATGTTTCTCGTCAAGCTTTTAAGGTTTGTCGTCGACACAGACCAAACAGACGTGTTACATGAGGTGGAAACGTCCTCGGCCCCCATCTCCCGAACTGAGCCATACTTGAGTGATATCCACAGTTTGGTCCGCAAATTTGAGGCCATTGGCCAAGATAATTCGGACAATATTATTGTCAGTTATATTGAGGATTTGAACACAAGGCTAAATGACGACTTTGCATTCTATGAAATTTAGCGGGGGAAGAATAGGATTATTATATTTAATTAGCATATTTTTTAAAGTACGATCTACGGCATGTGCAGTACACAATTGTGTTAAAATCACACTCCTCTGTCTATATGCAGAACCACATATGTTAACCTCGAGCAGAGACTGGAGAAGTTTCATTGTACTATGTGCAGGCTGAGTCATGTTGATGGGGAATTCCATGCGTCTATATGCCGGATGCATCTAGTTAAAAAGCCAATCAAAAGAGTATGTACAGTACCGCGCTAATTTGCACTGTTAGTAAAGTCAAAACCAACAAACTAAATTCCACCATTGATGCAGGCAATGGAACTGTATACAGAAGGCCTCCTAACAAACCATCGTCCCGTCAAGTGCTCATGTGTTCAAAATTCAATTACAAGTTGTCTGGAATAGGAAATTTTGATTTATCAAAGAGACAGCCCAGATACGGTTATAGTTTGATGATAAGAGCAATCAGGCAGTCGTAGCACAGAGGTGGACCAATGTTGGGGGCCAGCAAAATAAACTTCCCGAAGGGGTAGTTATGGTGGCCCCACCCAGAACAGACACCTTCGACTACCACAAAAACACGAGACCCTCCATGTGAACCTTAGGAGTCGCTCGTAAACCTACCAGTGGGGATTCGAAAAGGGGCTCTGTGTGTGTCACTTCTGATAATGTAAGGAGTGAATTAGAAACCCCCCATGTGTGTTCCACCCCGGGTACCATCCATAATTGTCCGCTAGACAATGGCAGTTACTATGGCACCCAACCACAGTCATACTATACTGCGACCAGGCGACATACCGTGCATTGCCGTGCGCTATCGTGTCCACAGTATCGGTTACAAATATCGTACAATTGACAAGGCTCAACATTAGCGTCGTGAAAACTAAAAATAACACAATACCTCCAAAATACAAACAAACTGAAAAGTTCATCGCCGTCGAGCCAGCACCACGCGGACCACTATAAAGAGCCGGCTGAATCCCCCCAGATACCACTGGTTTTGTTTTTCTTTCTCCAACCCCTTCCCTCCTCATCTCAACCACAATGAAGTATTCTGCCTCCGCCTTATTACTCGCCTTGCCATTGATCGCTGCTGCCGACGAAGTATTAGCTCCTGGTGTCGCCTCATTACTCGCACAAATCTCCTCTGAAGGTACCGACAACGTCAAGTACACCGAGCCTGGCTTCTGGAGCAGTTACTACGAACAACTCTCCAAGAACGGTTACAACACCGCCGGTGAAAACACCAACTTGTACTCATTGACCTCCGGCTGGAAGACCGACTCCGCCAAAGCCTCTGCTGTCCTTGGCTCCGTCGCCGACCAATTGAGTGCCGATGTCGTCAGTGCCACCTCCGATGCCGGTTCCGGCGCCTCCAAGGCCACCGATTCAGCCTCTGACTCGCTCATCTCTGGTAGTGCCAGCGATGCTTCTGATGCTTCTGCTTCCGGATCTGACTCCAAGTCTGACTCCGAATCTGGTTCCGACTCCAAGTCTGGTTCCGGTTCCGACTCCAAGTCTGGTTCCGGTTCCGACTCCAAGTCTGACTCCAAGTCTGGTTCCGGTTCCGACTCCAAGTCTGACTCCAAGTCTGGTTCCGGTTCCGACTCCAAGTCTGACTCCAAGTCTGGTTCCGGTTCCGATTCCAGCAGCTCCAAGTCTGGTTCCGGTTCCGACTCTAGCTCCAAGTCCGACTCCTCCAAGGCCGGTGCCGAATCTGTCATCGTCCCAGTCGGTGCCTTTTTGGGTGCTGTCGCTGTTGCTTTATTGTAAGCGGTGTAATACATACGATATATAATCACAAGTCTGGATCTTGTACCAATCCGTATCGTCTAATAGTTGAAAAATGAAACAAAAACGAAAAAAATAGAAAGTAAAATTACGGTGTAGCATCTGGATAAGTAAGAAGGGAACTTCAGAGGCAACAGGAAACTAACGAATAGGTAGGTCCAAAATTGGCCGCCCTAATTGGGACTTACATTGTTTGTTAGACAGAGAGTCAAATAGTGCCTGGGAAGCATGTTGATTAATTATTAGTTAGTCTGGCTACTGAATCGGCCACTTGCCACTTGTGCTGTTAGTCAATTGTCATCTCGGACAGCTAGTGATCTGGAAGAGTTACAGTATATCAATTGGTCTCACGAGATGCGCCACCAACTTCTGGCCACCCGGCGATGATCTTCCCAAGTAGTTGTCCACCATAAAACAGTTCATATTGTATATCTAAAAATGGTTTGATATCGGCAAACATCTTGCCACGATAAGTCTCCATAATAACTCCATAATAACTCCATAATAACTCCATAATAACTCTTCGTGATAACACTTCATAATGGCTATTGCAATTGGCTTTGCATTGGCTTTGCATTGGCTTTGCATTGGCTTTGCATTGGCTTTGCATTGGCTTTGCATTGGCTTTGCATTGGCTTTGCATTGGCTTTGCATTGGTCTTCGCTTACATATCGATCATCCGATTCGGTCCATAAAGCCACTCCTATCCAACTCCACCACGCCTTTCCATCTCATCAACTTCCCTGTGGTTCCTTTGGCTTTCCGACTGATATTTGCTTGGCTTTCTTCTAGTTTGGCATCTGTAAATTCTTTTCTTTGGTTCTCTAAAGATCTACAGATTACGCCTCAGAGCTATATTTAATCTTCTAGGTATGGCAAGTCCTAGACCATCGGCAAGGCGGCACTTGTGGCTTATTCAGGGTCTCCGTTTCATTATTAAGTTGTCCAGCTGCCAAATGCCCTAGCTGTATCTACCTCCTCTTCTTCTATCATTTCAAATGACCCTTATAATTCCCTTCCATGTAATCAATATGGACAAACGCCCTTTCCACCATCGGCAAGCTCTCGATGGAATACTGCAACGCCTCGGCAATATCGTGGCAATCCTTCAATTCCAATTTGAACTCCTCATACGCCAAAACCAAATCGATTTCTACATTCAAATTATCTCCCACATGATACACCTTCAAGGCGGTGATCTGTTTAATTGACTCGGCAAACCTATAGGCAAGATAAAGAATGATCTTATAATCAAGCTGGTTGGCCACGGCACCGGTGAGATTATCAATATGCTCGTAGGCCGTGGTACACCACAATCCTATGACATATAACGAAAGAAGCAATGCTCCCAAGGGATCCAACCACCAGATATCCAAGAAGAACCCCAACGTTGGCATCAACAACGAAACAGTGTTGAAAACAATATCGGTCTTGGCATCTTGGGCAAGTGCTTGCACAGAACTGGAACTACTACGGGCACACCATACCCAACAACCAATCTTACTGACGATTGTAAGGACCATGATGGTTATAGCATCCCAGCCGATCTTGACGGTATGGCGGTCTTCTGGAGAGCTCAAAAATAGCCGTTTGAAAGACTCTTGGCCGACTTGAAAGAACGAGACGATGATGATAATCGAAAAAACCAACACCCCCAACGGCTCTAATCTTGACCTTCCAACAGGATACGCATGTTGGACCTTCCAGTTCTTCTGGGTGGTCAACCGATTGGCAATATAAATGATGAACGTGGAAAGGAAGTCCAAGATGGAATCCACAAGCGACGCCACCACCGAAATAGAGTTGGTAAGAATAGAGACAACAATCTTACCCACCAAAAGAACAAAGTTGATAAAGAAATTGACTATAATGGCCACGTAGACCAGGTAGTTGTCGTCGTCCTCGTTGTAGCCCAAAAAATGGGCTCCGTCGTGAGCAATATTTCCGGGAACATTGTGGAATCTCGATTGTTTGGAATTGACGGTTTTCGAGCTGTCTTCGTGATCCAAGGGGGTCGATTTGTAGTTCATTTTGCTACTGTCCAGTCTGGGGGACGAGGGCGGCTCAGCCGTGCCTGTTCCTTCTCCATCAGAACCAGTAGAAGCAGTGGCAGCCGCTGTGGTCTGGACCTCTTCCTCCTCTTCGTCGATGTGTGATAGTGACCTCGCCATGGTGTCTCCGTAATTGCTCAACATGTTGTAGTGGATCCTGCCGGCATCCAAGAAGTTGTCGATCTCCTGGAACCGTTCAATGAGCGTGTTCTGTTCCGTGTAGTATTTTCGGACCTTTCTGTTCTTGATACTTTCCACATCGTGCTTGTAGAAGTTGTACCACTTGCAGAGGTTGTCGTAGTGGCCAATTAGCCTGAACGGCCTCATGGCGTTCAAGATGCTCATTCTACGGCCCGAGTCCTCCAAATCGACCGAATGGATGCTGCTGCTGTCAAGCCCATGGGAAATGGACAAGTTCAAGTTGCTGCCGTTTATACTGCCGACACCGCCGCCCCCAGCGCCGCCAGAGCCGCCAAACGAGTCGTAGTGGAAAGCTGGGTTACTGTTGGTTACCGGGTAATGACTGTTCAACAACTGCTGCAACAATGGTTGCTTGCTCTGGGACTTGGGGACGTCGTTGGCAGATACGGAGTAGCGTCTCGTCAAGCACGCTCCCGGCGACGGCGACGTCGCATTGAAGTGTTCGGGAAACGACTGGAACTTCGAGGTACCCGGCTCAATGCTGCTGCCAGGGCTGTTTCCCAACGCCAGGAGATTGGCAGACGAATGGGACTTGGGATTGCCTGCCCGATGAGTAGAAGCTGGCGATTGGGGGAGCGGTCTCTTGATCAACGGCTCGTTCTCGTCATCCGAAGGCGCTTCGGCTTTACTGAATGGCGAATTCATAGCTGGCAGAAAAGGGATGGTTGTTGAAAAATGGGCGGTGTATGGCGGAGAAGGTCCGTGATATTGCCACGGTAGGATAATATAGTCCGGCGCGCGATGGTGGTACAGTGATGGGACGGCGGTGGTTCGCAAGCAATCTCGGAGTTGTGTTAGCGAGCGCACCGCCAATATTGCGAGGAGTTCTCGTCAGTTCCAGCGAGAACTCGGCCCCTGTTCCGGCGAGAGTTTGCAAGTTATGGCGACTTTAAAGGGTACCACATAATGCCGATGGGCCCATCTAGACTACTTCTGGAACCTTACTGTACCAGTTTCGAACTACCCCATCATTGCTACGCTTGAATCGCCCTTGCTTCAATGCACCTTGTTCTTTGTATCGTGTAGGGTCCAGACTCTCCCTAGTTACGGGACTGGTTGTAGCGCCAATCGTCGCTAGCCTTCTCGCTAGACGGCTCGCTAGAAAATCATATTGGTCACAATTTTCACCGCCGCTGTGACTACATTTTATTCCATCAGCACATACTTACCATGCTGCAAATAAGTTTCTGGTTAGCGGCCGATACTTAATTGGGCACATTCGTCCCTTATATATTACTCTAGGGCGTTTCACCCCTATTATTCTCCCTAATTCCTGGTCCCCATACATCTTCCCGCGGGAACCCTCGTCAGAGGCCTCGCTGGAACTGACGAGAACGTCCCGAAGTTCGTGCTACCAATCACCATCCCCCTGCCGTGGCCCTACTTTTTCTGCCCTGACGCCAAACAAGCTCCAGAATCGACACTCCTCTCAAAGGTTACCCGGACACAAAAATTTTCAAACTATAAAAGGAGGCCCATCCGCTCGCTGAAAAATTAACCTCCAACATTAGTACTCATCCTTTCTCGATATCTAGCCTCCTATAGATATCGGTTGTCACGAGGCCGCGACAACTCTTTACTAGGTATGTTGGTGCCTGGCAGCCACAGGCCTCTTCGTTCTCCTTTATGATTCAAACCAAAGATTTTTAAAATCTGTTACTGAGGATGTATATGCAGGACAAAATAATTAAAGGAATTCTTCGTTATGACTAGGACGAACGAAGAGGAATGTGGTGGTAATTCACCAGAGACCCCATTCTAACATTGGAATAGTAAGTAATGCGACCCAACACACGCAATTTTATGATGATTGTTACACAACATTCAATCCGGTGACTCCTGAGCCATGGATACAACATGCATCACCATCTGACCAAAAGTGTGAAGAATACCAGAACTGTACTAACAGATAAAGGAACAAAAATATGTACCACGAAAATACCACCAGGGGACCATTTTGGCTCTTTGGTACGAATGGTGGCTATTCCAATAGTAGACTACTTGTACCATTGAGTCCATCATTGTGTCCTCCATCTGGCACTATTCTAATCACCCACTGTTGTTCATGGGATAATCTTGTGACTGATGTTACAATTTCATCCCAGGAATGATGGTGGATGTCACCATTATCACTTTTTCAAATGTCTATATGATGATAAACTTACTTTTCAGTTCTGCTTCTGAACCAAAAAAACCTGAAGATAACCTTACCAAGCTCAAATATCTGACAAGACATTAAAACCAGTGATATGATGATGATGATTAGAATGTGAAAAGATTGTAGAATAGCCACTGTAGATGTGAAGTAGAAGATGTTCTGCCGTATGGTAAATGCGGATATTGCTAAATCCTCTATGGCGTAACATCTTATACCTTACCATTATCCCTGGGGTTGCCATTGGCTTAGAAATTGTTAACTACAAGATTACTGTTCTGGTACTTGTACTTTTACTTGATATTATTATTGTAATTGGTACTAGTTATCGTTTACTGTACTCTCTTACAAGTTATCGCTTACTTTACTTGCTACTAATCACCAGTAATAGTTAAGTTCTTGTAACGAAGTTCTTGTAACGCCGTTTTCTTACTGCTTCGCTTTTTGATTTTATTTATTGATCTTGTTTATTGATTTTCTAAACCTGTTCACAGCGGCATTCTATGTTTAACTGTGTGACCTGTTTAATGTCCCTTATAACTTCTGACTAATAATATCTTAAATATCAAATATCACAACCTTACCATCAATACCAGAGGTACTGACTTGATTACCAGAATATAATCTAATGCTGGAAATGGTATTTTGATGAATGGTACTCAACGCCTTGGTGCTCTTGACCTGACTAGGCTTGTTGACTCTACCCTTCAAATCCATTTGTTTAAACATATTCAATGCTTGATGGGATGAAATTTCTTCCTCCTCATCATCATTGTGTGCTGGAACATCCTTAGTGAGATCCTTCTGCGCTTCGACCTTGTATGCTTCGGACCAACCGTTTTCGTCACCGGAAAACACAATCAAATTACAATTGTGTCCTCCAACCACAATCTTGTTATCTGGTAAATATAACAAACTCTTGAATGGCAAGTAATTGGTTCTAACACTGGTGATGGCTCTTGGAGGCAAACCTTCTCCATCAGGATAAACTACCCCAATAGAAGAATCGTGCGAGGCATAAGCCAACGAGTTACCATCTGGACTAAAGGCAACATCTTGGATCCAGGCTCCGGTTTCACTAATGAAGTCTCCACACAAAGTTTGGAAGGGCAACTTACTACCCCAAACAGTAGGCTCCGGCTTAGCATCCAAGCCCTTGATATAGGCACTAAACACCCGAACATGGCCGTCGGTAGACCCACTGGCTAATAACACGTTATTAGGATGCCAGTCCAAGGAAGTAATAGTAGACTTCAAAGGCTTCTTCAAATGCTTAGAAACCCACCAGTCATTTTCCTGTTCATAGTAACAAACGGCAATGATCCGATCGGATGATCCCACTGCAAACTTGGAACCATCTGGAGACCATTTACACACGGTGGCGGCACGGCTAATACGCAACAATACCAACGTCGGCTTGAACTCCCCGGTGGCATCAGCCTCCCAAACCAAGGCATTTCTATCCTGGGAACACGTCAAGATCTTCGATCCATCTGGCGAAATATCAACAGACGTGACGGTCTTATCGTGACCTTTCAAAATGGTGAACAACTGCGGTTTGGCACTGCCGCCGACCTGGTAGATTTCGACGGCGTTGTTTTTGGTGATGGCCAAAAGCCTTCTGTCCGGAGAGAAGGTGTGGTCTTTGATTGGCTCGTGGCCCAATTGATAGATGGTTGGTGACATTTCAGGAGTCGACTCTACTGATAGGTTTTGGAGGCTGATAGTTTGTAGGGGTCACTTTTGATCGCCAATAGAGGGGGCGTGTGAGGCCAAAACAAAGGGGCACCGCATGGGTTCGAGCCCCTAGCCGGGAAACCGCTGCTATTGTCTGACAGCAATTGAAGGACGGCCACAGCATTTGCTACAGGCACAATTGATGCTACATTCCCATCACATCTACACTGCTACACTGCTACATTGGAGCCTATAGCCCATTTTTTCTGTTCATCTTTTATTCATATCGAATGCCCGATTCGGCAGTCTAGCACATACACCTGCTACTTCACCGTGTGTTCCTCTAGTGTTTGTCGTGTTGTTTCTCTTCCAAGAACTGCTTGGTTCTAGTCCATACATGTTGTACTTGTTCATTCTTGATACCAGACACTTTTCCGTCCAATCTTTGCACAATGGCACGGAACAAGTTGCCGGTTTCTGGGTTGTAGAGGATTCTCAACCAGTAGAAGAACAAGAACAACCCCAATTGGTAGCCGGAAGTGTTTCTGAAGAGAAGGGTTCTCAACAACAAGTACACGATAAGCACCAATTCGTTGTAGGCAATCACCGAGCCGAGCGAGTTGGCATGTTCAAGAATAGGCTTGACATCCTTAAGCGAAGCAATTTGCAAAAGCGAAATCACATAGAAAGGAATGATCTTGAAGATGGACTTAAAGGTGAAGATCCATACTGTTGCCAATACAAGGTACTGGAAGTTCTGCTCAGCAATCAAAGTAGAGCTTGCTGGCAAGTAATGAAGTCCGAACTTATGGGAGAAAGTGGACGTCAAGGCGACAATTGACCCCAAAAAAGACAACCGGTACGAGATGGAGTTGATGTAGTACACGTTTGGAAGTCGTAAGATTTGGAAAATAAACGATATGGCTCCAAAAACAAGGGCCACGGCATGTCCAGCAATCCAAGCTTGGTACTTCAACGGGTTTACACCCGAAGACTTTTTGATTAATCTTTTCTTGCGGCGGTCCACATGGACGGTTTCATTGGTGGCCGAAACATCGACGGCGGGTTCAGTTTGCGTGGTCGACATTGGAGAAAGAAGGATGGAGGCTATGTCACCACAATTGTTTGTTGCTGAAATTGTTGAAGAGGGATGTGTGCAGCAGAAAAAAATCCGACCTGCCTGCGCGCTAGCGAGGGAGTCTCGCTGGGAAGTGCAAGGAAGAGCAAAGGAAGAGCAGTACACCAGAGGTAAGAATAATGCTTAACTCTGCTATAGGAGGGCATTGCGGATAATATATGGACATTACTTGGAGCGTATATACTTGGTGTACTCGGAGACCACGTTAGGGAGTACTTCTACTTTTACCAAAACTTTGTCACTCTAGGTAGTGATATCCTAGAAGAGACATAGTGGCTCTCCCTGGAATGCTCTGCCTGCGCTGGGAATCCTCGCTAATTTGTATCACGTGACCATGTCTATCTGCAGTACGTTGGTATTTTTGTATGCACCTCTATTTCCAAACCAAAACAAACATCTTCTACAAGCCATAACATGAGTAAAGAGATAGATACAGACTTTACGAAATCGACATTGTTGACCCCCTTGGAGGCGCAGGTGCTCACGCAGTACCAACTTTTGGGCAGCCAATTACGGACACTCTCGCTGGAGGTGGCGCTATTGACCCACAAGAGTAACCGAGAGGTGCCAGCCGGGTCTGCGCATATGCTTTCGGAGAACCTTCGGAATTTGGAGATGAAGATCGGATTGATTCATACTTTGTTCAAGGGGGCGGTCTATACGTTGTTTTTGGAGCAGGACAACGTGGGGGGTGGAGAAGAGGAAGAGGGTGAAGAGGGCGGAGAGGGTGAAGAGGGCGAAGATGGGGAGAGTGCAGAGAGCGAATAGGGATGTTCTAGGGAGACTGTGTGAAATGTTAGGGAGAGCCCGACACATCCTGGGAGGTGTCTAGTGAGGATAGATCAGCGTAGTGACGATCTGACATATTTTCCAGTGAGAGAATGCGCCAAATCGGAGCCGCAGGTTTTTCTCCAGCGAGGTTGCTGCGAATTGCATCACTCCCAAGAGATGGACTGTTGCAAGATATCCCAGTAAAGTCCACCACTACCCGATCATAATCGCAAACTTAGGCCATTTCGTACTCCTTCTGGAGTTGCCGGATCCCTCCCGTCCCCAAATCCCCCACAAAGCTGCCCCAACTCTGTCCTCCCCCTCGTCTTGTCCATCTGTTCCTCCGTCCTAGATTGGTCCACTTTTTTTTCCCCATTATCTCCCCCCAACCGAGTCATCTCACAATTTCCCCCGAGTCAAAATTTCATACCACTGCGTATAAAAAGACATCTCATCCCCCGGTCCCCCCACCTGTCACCTTTCATTAGCCCTGTTGTTAGCCCGCCATTCCACTGCCCCCCACAATGTCCGACTACGATAAATACTCCACCCCGTTGTCCTCCAGATACGCCTCTGTCGAGATGTCGCAAATCTTCTCCTTAAGAAACCGGTTTTCCACCTGGAGAAAGTTGTGGTTGAACTTGGCCATTGCTGAAAAGCAGGTCGGATTGGACATGATCTCCGACAAGGCCATCGAACAGATGAAGCTGCACTTGGAAATCACCGACAAGGAAATCGAAGACGCCGCCAAAGAAGAAGCCATTGTCAGACACGATGTCATGGCCCACGTTCACGTTTTCGGTAAGACTTGTCCGGAAGCTGCTGGAATCATCCACTTGGGTGCCACTTCCTGTTACGTCACCGACAACGCCGACTTGATCTTCTTGAGAGATGCCTACGATGTCATCATCCCTAAGTTGGTCAACGTCATCGACAGATTGAGCAAGTTTGCTCTCGAATACAAGGACTTGCCAGTTCTCGGATGGACCCACTTCCAGCCTGCACAATTGACTACCGTCGGAAAGAGGGCCACTTTGTGGATCCAAGAATTGTTGTGGGACTTGAGAAACATGGTCAGAGCCAGAAATGATATTGGATTGAGAGGGGTCAAAGGTACTACCGGTACCCAAGCCTCCTTCTTGTCGTTATTCCATGGTGACCACGATAAGGTCGAATTATTGGACGAGACCGTCGTCAAGTTGTTGGGCTTCGAACACGTCTACCCAGTCACCGGACAAACCTACTCCAGAAAGATCGATATCGATGTTTTATCCCCATTGGCCTCGTTAGGTGCCACTGCTCACAAGTTCGCTACCGATATCAGATTGTTGGCCAACTTAAAGGAAGTCGAAGAGCCATTTGAAAAGTCGCAAATCGGTTCCTCCGCCATGGCCTACAAGAGAAATCCTATGAGATGTGAAAGAGTCTGTTCCTTATCTAGACATTTGGGAGGATTATTGAGTGATGCTATCCAAACTGCATCCGTGCAATGGTTTGAAAGAACCTTGGATGATTCTGCCATCAGAAGAATCTCCATTCCTTCCGCTTTCTTGACCGCCGATATCTTGTTGTCCACCTTATTGAACATCACCAGTGGATTGGTTGTTTATCCAAAGGTTATCGAAAGAAGAATTGCTTCCGAGTTGCCATTCATGGCCACCGAAAACATCATCATGGCCATGGTCGAAAAGGGTGGTTCCAGACAAGATTGTCATGAAGAAATCAGAGTGTTATCTCACCAAGCCAGTGCTGTTGTTAAGCAAGAAGGTGGTGATAATGATTTGATTGAAAGAGTTAAGAACACCGAATACTTCAAGCCAATCTGGAACGAATTAGATACCTTATTGGATCCATCTACTTTCGTCGGTAGAGCCCCTCAGCAAACGGAAAAATTCGTTAAGAACGATGTTGCTGAAGCTTTGAAGCCGTTCGAAAAGCACATTCATGGTGAAAGTGTTTCTTTGAGTGTTTAGGTTAGTGTTAATGTTTAGTTCTGTGTAAAAGTTGATATAACGAGCAAGAAGACTCACGAGCGATTGGGGGGTCTTTTTTTCATATTATGAACATCTTCTAGGGTAGTACAATGTAAGTAAGGTTAGTCCAAGGGGGCTATTCTCGGTTAGTATTAATTCACATTGTGGGACTTTCTATTTCGGGTAAAAAGAGGAGTTGAACTCTTCCTTTCATGTTTCATGCCAGACTTTCTCAGTGTCTTTTAGTATCTTCTGGTGGAGATACTGAAACATCTTGACCAGCCCTGACATATCATGAATAACATAAGAAATACAGCTCTACATATTCTTGCTTAATCTCCTCAACATAACAGCTAGCTTTACACTAGAAACACAGCACGATATATTGGCAGGACTTACATGGTTGCAATTCTGCAGCAACGAGAAATGGCTGCGAAAGGTTGCAGCCAAACGCTGAGTGAGAATTTAACAGAGCTGCCATGATTTTCAAGAGTAGCTAATGTGAAGGGACGGGTGGACACGGGAGAGGGAGGTCGCCTAATTTTAGGCAACCTATTATGTTGTCCGAATTACGGAGACTAACTTTCGGTTGCCCTGGCAGTTATGGCCATTATTTACAATAAGACAAATTAAGCTCTCGTCAATAAATGATATCGCAAAGTGCTACTTATGACATACTTTGTTCCTATGGTGTTGTTTCTATTTCCCGTTATTTCATTGGCTTCTCCCACTGAAGCTCTCCGTACATTCTTTCTTTTTCAAGCCGTATCAACCTCTTTGTATCCTCGATCTTTCTTCGATATTCGTTGACGATTTCCATGTAGGGGAACGTGACAAAAACGTCTCTAGTGGAATCTCCTTTATAGATCAAGTCGTTCCGAACGTTCTCTTCATCGATATCTATGATTCCATTGATTAGATCTCTTTCAAACATTCTTTGGTCGGTATAGAGAGAACAGTTGATCCTCTGAGGGATCAAAAAGATCTTCATATCATTCTTATACCGAGGCCGGGCCACGATCTTCTTGATGAATAGATTATTGGGCACTTCGCCAGGTTTCCCTAGACTGTATAACATCTCGTCAATGAAATCGACATCATCAATAAGTTTGACATCTCCGGTCATGGCGGTTTCCAATTTCAATATGACAGACCCTTCGTAGTCATCGATGATCGATCTGGTTACTCTGACCAACGAATACGCTTTGATGCCAAAAAGACTCGAGACGGCGGTATCAAGCGAATTGAAGGTCGTCAACGGCATGTGGGTCCCTTTGGAATCGGGTTTCGAATCCATGGCTCCATCAACAATGTTGAAAGATCGGAGTATCTTGGTGGAAAAATCAGAAAGATCTACGAGATTGTTATCGATTAACTTGACCGATCGAGAATAGATATCTGATCGAGGATAATTGTTACAGTTGATAGACTTGGCTAGCGAGTTTTCTGTGGTGCCATCCATATTTGAAAATAACGAATCCTCGTAGATCGGAAAGATTTCTTTCATATTGGTGAAGGGAATAAGGTCATGGTATAAGCTTAGAAAGTTCTTGATCAAGCAGAGTTTCACCTTCAAGCCAGCCTCAAGCGACTTCACATGGAGTTTCGAAGTGGTAGAGTTTAACGACTGACTCTTTTGGGTGAACGATTTCATATCCAACATCAATGGCTGGACTAAATGGCCATTTTTGGCCGACGATTTTCGACGTAGAGACAATTTGACAAATGTCTTGTCCACCAAGAGCTGTTTGTGAACCTTACATTGGGGGATGGAAAGCTGGGGAGATTGCTTTCGGACCGAGGTTTCAATTGGTGCCGGAAGTCTCAATGGGAACGGGGTGTTGGTTCCAGGGACAATTTCCGGAGAACCAGTTTCTTGAAGTGAGATGGTGCTTGAAACAGAACCGATTCCTAATGGGGTCGAAATAACAGAATTGTTCGACCCCAACAGCGTAGGAAAGGAACTACACCCAATTCCCAATGGCGTTACAATAGCAGAAGGAACAAGTTCTGGATGACTAGTCATCTCCATTCCCATGGTACCGTAGGGACCAGGCACCGTCCCAGGGCTGATATTTGCAATACCCGGTAATGGCCCATGAAAGGGTGGCCCTTGAGGCAATAGTCCCTGAGGAAATGCTCCCTGAGGGAATGCATTTGGTAAGGCTATTCCCGGCGTGGTATTTGCAGACGAATCTGAAAGGCAAGTATTTGGGGACGAGTGTGAAAAGACGCTTGAATTTGCAGACGGAAACTGGTAGGGGAAATACGACGATCCCGACAGGAAATTGGAAGAATTGGAGGACGGGAAACTAGACAGCGATTCCGAAGACGAAACCACCGACGTCAGACGTCCAGGAACAGTGCCATTGGCATTTCGAGTCCCGATAGAGGCATCGGTGGGGACACCAGTACCACCTCGCCTACCACCTCCACCACCGTCAATACCAACACACACTTCCTTCCGCTTCCATACCTCTCTTGGTGGTCCTCCACTTTGTGGCTCTTCCTCATCGTTGAGAATATCCGATAGTAGTAACATATCTACTTTTTTATACTTTTCACCAACACGGACAGAACAATATATACTTAACAAATCCAAGCCCAGCTATACCAAGGGCCCCTGTTGAATTGTCGGAAATGAGCTTATTTGGTTACTTTTTGCTGGTCCTGCCGAATATTCACCCCCCATCTGATTCCAGACTGGGGTGCACACCCAATGGAAGAGGTGGTTATAGAGCCTAGGGATGGACGATGGATCTTGCTTCCTTTTAGAGTTTGGTTTTAGCCACCAAATAACTACACATTCCTACCACAGTGACGGGGTGCTACAATAGCTCGCTCCCATAACAGCTGCCACCACATCACTACCAGCGCCCGTTCAGGTCCTGGCCATCCTCTTGACCCATTTGGCCCATGCTAGTTCGTTATACCCGTATAGCGCTTTCTCCGTGCTGCTTCCGTCACCTCCCCACCACGGTCCCACCCCATTGTCCCATCTGGGAAATGTCTCAAACATCCGCTGCGTTTACGACCCTTCTACCACCTTTTTGAGGTTTGTGTCACTGCCATATTGGTGTTTTCTTTTTGTGACATGTTCTATTTTCACTCTGTATCACCTCGCAACCACCATTTGTGGTCCATCATGGCTCTGCCGGGAAAAAAAACGTAAAAACCTACATGGTTCAAAACGGTTATAATGCAATTCGCAACACAAATGCTGCACATGCTTTTTATATGATGGAGAATGTAACATGACTCCTGCACATACCCTTTTTTAATCTCCTTTCATTTCTGTGTGCTATTATCACGTCGATCAAGAACCACGATCCTCTTAAACTTTAAAAAATAGCAATTCAGATTGTAGATCCTGCTTTGGTCCCCGTCCGATGGAAAACACAAAGGGAACTCGCCCCAATCGCATTGTATTTCCCCACCAGAAACACGCTTCGCTTACAAGACCAATTAGAGTTCTGTAACTTTTCACGTCTCTTGGGGAATGTTGATTAGTGATTTATTTTTTGCCCAGATGTAAAATAATTGATGTGGTAAGCTAAAAACTGCTTACGTAAGCCCTTACCTAAGTATTGTTTTGCACAACATATAATTCCAACCTTAGACTCTGGCTCCGGGTTTGTTTCAGGTTGCATTACAATAGATGCTTCATCGTGTGTCGTATGGGGGTTTTCGTAACTAGAATCATTGTTCCAAGTGTATTTTGGGTTTTTTTTGGAGGTCCCAATTTAGCAAGAGTTGGGACAGGTGAAAATCTACGAGAACGCCAGCATCCTACGATTTCAGCGAGATTCTGTATATCATGATGGTTATTAATGGTATTAAGTAGTTATATAATCTCTAAAAGTTCGATCCCTGGTTGAAGTTTCTGTCTCTGACTCCTAATTCACCACTTAAGAAGTCGTCGCTGCTGACCTTTTCATTCTTTCTCCAGAAAGTCCATCCTCCATTATCGTATTGTTTGTTTGATCTCTTTTTCAAGTAGAACAAGACTCCAAGGATACCGAGCAAAATAGACCCTCCGACTCCTACAACAACCCCAACGACAATCTGATTAGTCTTAGACAATCCGGAGCTTGCGTTGTTCTTGTTAGAGTTGGATTGGCCTGCTGCTGAAGGGCTTGAGCCTACGGTGGAGGTCTGGGTCACCACAACCGTCTTACCGTTGTCTACCGATGAATAGGTAGTCACTTTGACGGATGACGACGAAGAATCAGACTTCTTTGAAGAGCTCTCGGAAGTACTGGACGAGTCTGGAGCATCGGTGGTAGAAGAGCTCGAATCAGTACTTTTGGAAGGAGAATCGGATTTTTGGGAAGACGACGTTTCGGAACTGCTTTGGGAATCAGCGGTAGACGAAGCAAAGAACGAATCTGATGAAGAAGACGAGGTAGTTGTAGGCAGACTACTAGAAGTAGGTTCTGAAGAAGAAGACAGCGAAGTAACGGACGAAGATGAACTCGAAGAGCTAGAACTGCTGGAAGATCTCGAAGATGAACTTGAGGAAGGCGTACTGCTGGAAGAACTCGAGAACAGTGAGCTAAAGCTGGGACTGGCGCTATTGAAAGTCGAGTTCGAGGAAGATCCATCTGCCCTCTTACCAAGATCAGCTGGTTCTGCCGAATCATGACTTTCATGGAAAGGCATCCAGAACGTGTCAAGATGGTACTTGCCCAAGAAATCGAAGAAGGAAAATTCACCTTGTTCGACTAGTCCGCTCATATGGGACTCGGTCTCCATATTTTCCATATTCTGGTTCTGTTGCTCATTTAGCTCGGAAACATGTTGGTGGTGTTCATGTTGATGACTATGACCATGAGGACAAGGCAAATCAAGGTTGGGAATGGAAAACAAAAAAACCAGAACCCCCAAGAATGCCACACCAAGTAAGAGTAAAGTGACCTTTTTGGCGGTGGATGTTTCGTCATCTTGGGAAACTTTAATCTGTACTTGTGTTTGGTCTTCGTCTTCTTTCTCGACCTCTTCGTATTGTGGAGGAAGCAACTTTTCATCTTCCGGCGCGTCGCTAACCTCTTCGATGGACTCTGTCCATTCTATAGGCTTCTCGCTATCTGGCTGGTGGTCTGTGTGAATCTTGTCCATTATTAACGAATGTGTATTGACCTTATGGACTTTAAGTCGTCTAGACTGATACAAAAATTATAAATAACTCGAGTCGTGTATGCGCCAGAAAATTTGGTCTGCTTATGTAATCCCAACGTTGTCAACAAGTAGTCACGTACTGACAAGAATGCTTATGTAGAGGAGGAAAAGGCGGGCACCATCGGTAACGGCGACGGTGACTCGACGGAATGTTGCATTGGAGAGACCTGATTGGTACAGCTGTCGTAGTGACACCAGTACGGCCAGAACATATGTGGTACCGCCGATTCTAGGCCTAGAAGTCTCGCTACCATACATACACTCTGAAGGCGCTGCCAGGCGCAGCTCCCAAACCTACCAGATGAGTTTAAGTAGTGTATGGGTGCAAATAAACTGGCCCACCCCCCATTGGATAGTCAATACTGATAGTTTGTCTAGACTTATTCTCAATGACAGGGAATTGCATCCCCCGTGCCTGGTATACCACTGATACTGCTTGGAGTGTATTTTATGATTCCCTTAAAACTTTACATATGTTCTCCAAGAATGCTCCGAGATATTCCTCCAAGAATGCTCCGAGATATTCCTCCAAGAATGCTCCGAGGTATTCAACTCTTCTTCCGTCTACGGTTCTCTCATGTTGTCTTCATTTTCCCCTCACATCTACACATCTTTCTTCGACGGTTAGATCACTGTTTTCTCCTTTTCAAGAAATATGTCATCGCTTGTCGGTTAGTCAGCCAATGCTCCTGTTTTTGCACCAAATCACTCGAGGGCTCTGAATCGAAACAGCTGCATGTCTCTCATTTGCGAATTCTCTATACTTGAACACACCCACCCTATAGTTAGCACATCCTTCATCGTTTGAGTTGTACTTGATTCAAGTGTCTTTCTCTGCATCAAATCGGCCCTGTTGTTAAAGTCACCTTATCACAAATCGGATCGTAATGTCGATTGATGTCCTGTATATAGACCACTCTTCTAGAACCTTCTATGTAGGACTGGTGTATTCTAGTAGGTTCCAGTAAATGGGTGCAAAATGAATTAGTCAGTAAGTTGCCACCAACAAGACTATAAAGTCTCCATGAAAGTCCTAGGTTTCCGAATCACTTCTCATTAATAAACACAGTTACATCAACTAACTAGCTAATTATAACAACAATAACAACAACAATCACAAACATGTTCGCATTAAACCCTGCTTTAACTTATGTTAACTATTTCGACGCTGTGCAACAGTATGAGCAACAAAGACAGGCTCAGTACGAGAGATTTCTTGAAGAACAACAGAGAGTACGTGAACAACAGGCTCCAAAGATTATCAAGAAGGTAGAAACTGAAAACTCCTACCAGGTCCAGATCTTCAAGAAGTCAGGTAACTTCAATACTTATGAAGTTAAGGCTATCAGACCTAGAATGATGGGAGGCAACTTTGTCAACCTTGTGATTCAATCCCAACATGACAATTTTAGAAAGGTATTCCAATTCAATTTGGATGATATCGAGTTAGATCAAATTGACTGGGAATACTATTCTGCCGATAATGTTTTAGTATTGAATGTTCCTAAGAAAATCAAGGTTTGCCACGATGCTGAAGACTTGGCTGCTTTATTTGGTTTCCCATTCCACTTAATGCATCCTAACGGTTTTTCCAGGGGCTCTGATCAATTAGAAAGATGTCCAGTTCAAAAGCAATCGAGAAAGGAAGAATCTACATTGGATGCTGAAGTGAAGAATAGAAAAGTTGCAGCTGAAAAGGCTAAGAGATTTGCTAAAGTTAGAGCCGAAAAGTTGAAAGAAGTCGAAGCCAAGAGAGAAAAGGAACTCCAAGCTAAAAGAGAAAGAGAAGCTGAATACATGAGAAAAAGAGAAGCTGAATATAAGAGACAAGAACTTATGAGAAAGCAAGAGGCTGAAGCCAGACAAAAGGAACTCGAAGCCAGACATAGACAAGCTGAAGCCAGACAAAGGGCAGCTGAAGCTGATAGAGCTAATCAAAACAAAGAAAGGGAATTATACCAAAAGAAGTACCAAGAAGAGATGGCCCAAAAGCAACAAGAGTTTTTAAAGCAGGTCTTCGGACAGGTCTTTGGGGTACCTTCAACCCAAAAAGCACCAGAGGAATCATCGTCCAAGCAACCTGAACATACTTTTAAGTCTTCTGCTGCTCCCTCGTTTGCTGATCCTGAAGTCGAAAGTCCTGCAAACTCCAAAGATACCGATTTCCATGACCATTCAGATGATGAATCTATCAGTTCAGAATCCAGCACTCCATCACTTGCCTCGCCAGTCAAGTCAGAATCCAAATTACACAGATCTCCTTCTTTAGAAGAGGTTGAAGATGAAGAATTTGTAATGTTCAGAAAGAAATTTGGCCATTAAACATAATTTAGGAAGGGGACTGGCAAAACTTTATAGGATAATGTATACTAATTTTACGAATTTAAATTTAATTAAAAGCAATTGTAGAGGAAAATGAAAGAAGAGTTTAAACAACTATTAACATTTCAACAAGTAGTAAAGAATAATGAAATTGGGAAAGCACTAGCTGCTTTAACTAATCTTCTAGTTACACTTGACTGTTAGCATGCTAAGTTATCTTCCAGCTTCCGAATTTTCGCAACATAAATTCTTCAACTAGAAGTTAGCTTACATATATAAGCACAAAAAAATTACATGGAGGCTCATTTCAAGACGTTCTATAAATCCTAGCCTATCTTTCTTTGATCACCAAACCTAAACCCCCCCCCCTCCTCAATTATTCATCTTCTTCTTCCGAAGATTTCCATCACCCTTTTCTCGCTAACATTTCTCCCCAGTTTTCTCTTTTCCTCTACCAATCTTGATATGTACAGTTTAATTTCTCGCGCGAAGATTCAGCAACTATCATTCCACTGTTATTCAATAATGTCAATTGCAAAATCTATCGCTGTATTTGGGGGCAATGGGTTCCTTGGAAGGAAGATTTGTGAAGTGGGGATTCTGAAAGGATACCAAGTGACATCTTTCTCCAGATCTGGAACCGTTCCTACACACATAAGTCATCTTCCATGGGCGAGACAAGTCAATTGGGATACTGCCGATATTTTGGATCCAAACACCTACAAGACCAAATTGAACAAGTACTCGACGGTTGTCCATTCTATCGGGATGTTATTCGAAAATCAATCGTACAAAAAAGTGGCCAATAGCAATTTTAATATTTTGAATGATGTGCAAAACTTGGCTAACACCCTTAAAGGCTCCAATCCGATGGAAAAGAATAGCAACAACACGTACGAGGCGATTCAAAGAGATTCGGCAGTCATGTTGGCCGATGCATTTATCGAACAGAATCCAAACCCTGACCGTTCATTTGTGTATATTTCAGCCAATAACCAAGTGCCGGGGGTACCTGATAGATATCTCACTACCAAAAGAGAAGCCGAGTTTGAATTATCATGTAAAGTTGGATTAAGGAGTATCTTGATGAGACCAAGTTTTATGTATGAGCCACTTAAGGGCAGAACCAATCCTCGGGAGATTTTGGGAGGATTACTAAACATTGGACATTCCATAAAACAATGTACTATTGGTGATAATGTTTCGTATATCAACCAGGTAATGAAACCGGCCGTGACCACAGAACTGGTAGCATTGAAGATATACGAAAAATTAGAGGACGAAGGGTTCAGTGGAGTGGTAGGAGTGGACGAAATAGCAAAATAATGTAAATAGATGTAAAGAAAAGAAGAACAAAAAGATGAAACGATTAAAAGAAAGAGAAAGTTATAGTAGAGCGGTGAACGAATGTGCTTACATTCATATCCCAGTTATACAATCGGTAATATGATATTTCGTCTAGGTTACATTTCAATCTAATTAACTATTATATTTTCTAAAACCCCTAAAACCATTTACATTATTCGTATAGTAATAACCTAACCTCTAATAGAATATATTGGTTCTATGGTCATATCAATTATCGATTAGTTGTAGTATTTTTTTATTGAGTGAGTTCCAAAAAACTATGAAACTCATCATATATCAGAAGAAAGTGATAACAATTCTAATCCACGGTCTCTTTCTTCTTTTATTTCTCTGTTTTCTTCTCTGGTCTTCTTTCTTCTCATTCCTGTTCCCCTTCCTCTTACAAACTGCTTCTCAATTTATGCTTTAAAGAATATAACCATTCGATTTCCAATTCTGACAAATCGGTTTCTGATGGTACATGAATACCATCTTTTAAGATCCGTATTTCATCAATAGTAGAATAGAATATTCCCTCATAGCCCACCTTATCTTCATCGTCGGAAATCTTGGCATCGTCCTTTCTGTCCTCCACAGCAGCGGGTTCGTTAACTTTCTTGATATCAGCAGGAGTCCACCAATACGTAGGATACTTACGTATGATGTTTCCAATGATGGCTGCCACCGTAACCATCAAGGTCAGCGATATCAATTGCACCGGAAGGTACCACCAGCTCATCTGGCGGATCTCAGCGTCCAAACACGGCAACAACGCCGATGCTCCAGCGGGAGGATGAACACAGTTCAATATCGACATTACCACAGATGATATACTCACACTCAAAGCTCCACCCACCCAATAGTTGTCTCTTCCGCCTTGACTCAACAGAAATAGCTTCTCTATACACACCCCAATCAAGGATGATACAAATTGGCCGACAATGACGTTTCTAGGTTGGGCCAAGGGCGACGCTATGGCATTGTGTAAAAGAATCGCCGACGCCCCATAACTGGCAATGACTATCGGCGCATGGTGTGATTTGAATACAGTGTCGGATTTAAAGATTCCTTCTAATAACAAGAGACTACAGAAGGTACCAATGAAGGTTTCTAACCAGATCAAAAGATCACTTCTGGCTTTTGGCTTGTGCCCGCCTAGAAACCGACTGACGCTTGGCGGTAACCGATTCACCAAATTCGGTACATAGTACCGTTCCAACAAATTATCAATGTTGAACTTAAAGGGCATTTGTGGAATAATTATCTCTACTATCGAGCAACCCCAGTGCGTATGTCCTCTATATATATATCTAGCAATAATGTATACAAGCCCGAGCTGTCAGTACTGCACTTCCCCGGTAGATACGCACCACCGCTTAAGTATGTGCAGCCCGTCGTCATGTCGGGGTCTGGCGGTGTTTGTATCCGAGTCAGTATCAGAATATTTGTCATCGGGCCCTCGGCTTTAAGGCAACTACATTTCTACGCTAGTTAATTATTGACTTCTATTCTATTTATGTTTTGGACTCTTTTGAATATCGACTAAACTTCGAAACATAACATGTCTGCGATCTAAGCTCCATTGCCCGTATAGTTAGCAACTGTTCAAACATAAGTACTGTTGCACCAGCACTCGTTGTCCAAAATACACCAATTGCAACCAAATAATCTTCTCAGCTTCGCCAGCTCTGGCGGTCCTAAAGCACTTTTCAACTCATAGGCCCTTTTGACTCATTTTGTTTGACTCCTTTTTCTTTTGGCTTATTTTGCCTTTTCTATTTTCGCTCCTAAACTCCGTAATGAAACACATTGGTCTGCACCTTCTTCGACCTCACAATATACTTTCTAATCTCATCTCCCAAAAACACAGTGCTGCAAAGAAGAAACAAATGAACCAAGTCACTGAAATATAACGCTTCTGTTTGGAAAATCGATTGGAAAAATGGCACATAGATGGCACACAATTGTCCCAAAAGTGATCCAAAAACTGCAAAATTAAACATCTGGTTCTTTAATCCAATCTCAAAGATGGACTTCGAATAATGACGACATGATAATGCATTGAACATATCAAACATCACAAAACAAGTGAAAGTCATCGTGGTATCTCTTGCTGTAATTTCACTGTCTGTCAGTTCTTTTATAAATATGTATAGTGTTCCCAAGATGATCATAAACGATGATTGTAATACTCTCTTGATCACTTGTTTAGTTAAAATCTTATCATTACGCTTTCTTGGAGGTTTACTCATCACTTCTTGATCAACTGGCTCAACTCCTAATGATTGTGCTGGAGGTCCGTCCATCAAGATATTAATCCATAAGATTTGCATGGCATTCAACGGGTTAGGCAATCCGAAAAGTGTTGCCAATGCAATTAACGTTAATGCTGCAATCGAAGTAGATAATTGGAAAGTGATAAAATTTTGAATATTGAAGAAAATACCTTTTCCTTCCTTAATGGCATTTAAAATAGTGGAGAAATCGTCATCCGTTAAAACCATGTCTGCTGCTTCTTTGGCAACATCAGTTCCGTTCTTACCCATAGCGATCCCAATATCGGCCAATTTCAATGCTGGTGCATCGTTCACACCATCTCCTGTCATGGCAACTATATCACCTCTTCTTTGGAATGCTTTAATAATTGTCACTTTATGTTCTGGAGTGGTTCTGGCAAAAACAGAAACATTACGGATCACTTCAGACAAGGTCTCTTCGCTGAAACTATCAATTTGATCACCAGTAATCACGGCGTTTTCTCCAACAATAGGCATACCAATTTGTTTAGCAATGTTAACGGCAGTTGTTGGTGAATCTCCAGTAATCATGATCACATGTACACCTCCTTGCATTAATAAAGCAATTGATTTGCCAACATTGGCCCTTGGAGGATCTTTCATACCAATCAAACCGGAGAAAATGAGATCGCTTGGTTCGGTAGTATCGTCTTCTACATCAGTAGCAAAAATCTTATTGTTTCTAGCAAATGCCAAAACTCTTAAACCCTCTTGGGCCAAACCATCGGATTTTTCCAAAATAAGGTTCTTCGCAGTATCAGTCATTGGCTTCGCATTTCCATCCTCATCAAAGTATCTATTACAAATACCAAGGATCTTCTCAGCAGCACCCTTGGCATAAGTTTCTGTTTTACTCATATCGCCAGTATGCGCAGAGACTGCCATGTACTTTCTTACTGAGGAGAATGGCAATTCATGAACTCTGTGCTTGGTATTTCTGGTATCTTCTAATCCGAAATGGGGTAAACATTCAACCAAAGCAATATCACTAGGGTTTCCAACGTATTTTTCATTTTCATTTGAAAATCTGGCATTGTTACAAATGTTACCACATTCCAATACTTTAAGCATATTTTTGGTCAATTGGTCATGTAATTTTTCGTCTACAAGCTTGTCGACAATTAAGAAAGGAGTGTTGAATGACCCTTTAAAATCTGAAGTCCAAATCTTTGTGACAGTCATATGATTTTGAGTTAAAGTACCAGTTTTATCTGAGCAAATAACGTTAACGCTTCCCAAGGTTTCGACACTAGGTAATCTTCTAACAATGGCTTTGTGGCGGGCCATTCTTAAGACTCCCAAAGCCAACGTAACAGTAACAATAATTGGTAAACCTTCTGGGATGGCAGCAACTGCTAAAGATACGGAGATTTGAAACATATCTAACCACGAACGGCCTTGTAATACACCAATCAAACAAATAAGTCCGATTACGATAAAACTGAAGATGGATAAATCTTTCCCTAATTTGTCCATGGCCTGTTGCAACGGAGTTTTTGGCTTTTCTATTTCACTCATCATCTCGAAGACAGCACCGAATTCTGTCTTTGGACCAGTGGCTACTACAATACCTGACCCGTGACCGTCACGGACCAAAGTACCCATAAAGGCAATGGAGGTTCTGCTGGTGATAGCAGGGATATTTTCTGAGGAAGTTAAAGACGCGGTAGTTTTTCTAACAGGACGGTTTTCACCGGTCAAGTTACTTTCATCGATGGATAAGTGAACAGCTTCGGTTAACCTGATATCGGCGGGGATCCTGTCACCCTGGGAGAAATGGACTAAGTCACCAGGAACCAAGGAGGACGCCAATACGGTGGAGGTGCTTCCATTTCTGGTCAATCTGGCTTCGGCTGGAACCAATTTATTTAATGCTTCCAATGATTTTTCGGATCTATACTCCTGAACAAACCCAACACTTACAACGATGGTGATGGCCAACGTGATGGAAACTGCATCATCAGTATTACCCATCCAGAAACTGATCACGGCAGATCCGATCAAAAGAAGAATCAACGGATCCTCATAGAAGCTGGAAAGAAACTTGAGGGCAAGGTTTTCCTCGTCGTCGTTGGTCAACTCGTTAACGCCGTGGATGGATCTTCGGTTCAATACATCTTGGTTGTTGGTCAACCCTAGCTTCAAATCAGTGACTAGTTCGGCAGCAGTATCTTCGAACGATTGCTGCGAGTGTTTGATGGAGGGCGTATTTGATCTTGTCAACGAGGACAATTGGTAGGGGTTTTCACTCATTGGTGGATTCGACGGCTATGGTGGAAAAACACTAGTGACCTTGGTGGGATATATTTCAGGCTGTCTATTATATGGTGTTAGTGCCCAGTTTGGTGACGCGAAGATAATGGGGGATCCAGGCTGTGGGGGCGTCAGGGGACGTGAACTAGCTTGGTGTGAAAAGTTGGTGGTGATGCTAGCGGGAAATGTCTGCTACAAGAATTCGATCGTTCTATAAACTGGTGAGGTGAACCGCTGGCTTAAATTATGGTGATAATTTTTCTTTGAGCCTTGTGGGCTTTGTTGTGAACTTTTTGAGTGAGTCTTGATTTGAGATTTTCAAGATTTTTTTGCTATAGTTGTCCTTGACGTGTCTTTACAGATTGTAACCTGCTACGTATTTACATGTTAGATACTATGAAAGATTACTTTTTTGCACGGGAGAATTGGGCCATAAAATTGCAGGCACACCAGAAATGTCAAAGAAAAGGGAAGACCTATATTGGAGAACTTAGGGAAGGCAAGCTCGTTATGGAACGATCTGCAGGGGGAGGGGGTCCAAGGAGAAATGTAGGAGAAAAATTCGGGGATTTATTCAAGTACCCTTCACAGGAGTCAAGGAGATGCCTTACAAAGAACGGAGATCTGATGGCTGAGTAATACTAGTGTATTAATTAATTCTATCTAGATGAACTACACTCGATAGAGGCGACCCCCTTGATTGCTCTCCCTTGAAAGGATCCAGAAATAGTCTTCCTGGTTAGTCCACATACAACCTTCTTCCTGGTTCCTTTTCTCTGATAGTTGTTCTTGTATCTTGTTCTTGTGTTGTACTTTTTCTGTTATCTTTTCAATCTATCCATTGCTCTATATACTAATTGTTACCACTACTCCTGTTATTCTTGCTCTGCTCCTTCTTTTCTATTCCCATCCACTGTTTCAAACGCTGCCTTAGAGAGCCTGTTCATTACCGCCAACCCTTCGTTGCTCTCCTCTATTCCTTCCACCAATATCACATCCACTCCGAGCTCGTCTACTTCACGTAACCACCGGAAAAGATTGCGCGAAATATCGCCCCCTGTTGCACCCAAATCTCGCTGGATGGATATTCCTTCGTGGATGGTCGCGGAATGGGTGAAATGCTTACTTCTTAATAATGCAACTTGGGTATGGTTAGGATCAATCTGGTGCTTCTGAAGATACTCATTCACAATCTCGACTCCATCCCCACAATTAATAAATAGCACCACTTTGGCACTGGGGGAATAATGCCGATACTTCATCCCTGGAGTCCTCACTGGCTCAAGCTTTCCCGCGCTCTTCTTCGCTAAAATTACATTCTTCCACGCGGCCCCCCCATGCTGACGTATCTCTTCCACCGAGACACCCCCTGGACGAAGCAACATCGGTGGCTCTACAAGTCCATCAACTACTGTAGATTCCACCCCTACCTCACAAGCTCCCCCGTCGATGATATACGGGATCCGTCCCTGAAGATCATGATACACATGACTCGCCAACGTTGGACTTGGGCGTGTGGATGCATTGGCAGACGGAGCCGCCACTGGTGTATCGCTAATAGCTATAAGCGCCCGCGCTATGGGATGTTTCGGCATCCGTACCGCCACAGTATTCTGATTGGCCGTCACAAGTTTCGACACTGCAGAATCCTTCTCGATAGGAAACAACACTGTAAGTGGTCCTGGCCAAAACTTCTCGATAAGCTCGTCATAAACTTTGGGAATCTCATACCCAGCTGGAAGTATCTTTCTCTTGAGCTGATCTATTGACGATACGTGCACAATAAGTGGATTGTCAGAAGGCCTATTCTTGGCCCTGTAAATCGACCGTACCGATTCGTCGCTCAATGCCGATCCTGCTAATCCATAGACTGTTTCGGTAGGAAATCCAATGGCGTTGTTGGTGGTGGTTAGCTCATTGGCAGCGGTCCGTAGATTCTCCTCCGATTCTCGGTCCAAAAAAGTGGGTAAAATATCCTTCTTGCCAAATGCAATACTGTCAACCTTTACTGGTAGAATCTTAGTCTGGAAACTCATACACGTTACTTTCTTGAGAAATGATCTCATATAGATTCTCAATCTAGACGTCTCGATGATCATCTGGGTAAAGTTTTTGTATCACGTGAGGTGATCTACAAACAAAATCCATTTGGGGTTACGTAACTGTCATATCTAAGCCTGTGACTAACACTCCTACACCTATGACTTACACTACCCCCAATATAAAGTAAAGCTATATTCTGTGTTTTCTTTTATTAAATATGCTTCCATCATTGTACTTAAAAGACAACATTTTCAGTAATGATTTTCTTTTCTTGTTCATCTAAGATTTCGTAGTAGCTTTGGAAATTTCCAAGGTTTTTGACAGTACATTCTTTGAAGAATTGTCCAAGAATCTTCACCAAAGTATCATCTCCAGATTCTTTCTCTCCGTCATCTTCGTTATCAGAATGTACATATGACTTCAATTTCTCGTAATTTGGAACTCCAATGTCGTCCATATCTTCCCAGTCTTCACCCTCCTCTTCTTCTCCACCTTCATCGTCAGCATCTGGCAAGTAGTCATTTGCATTAGGTTGTTGAGATTGGAATTCCAATTCGCCAATCAAAAGCTTCAAAATTTTGTGTGGAGCAGAGATTCTTGTATACTGATCTGGCATTGCTGCAGCCATGGATCTGGTCCTTATCAAATCTCCATCATAAGGAATGATATCTCCATTGACAACAACATCTTTGACTCTTTTGTCATCTAGGGTAAAGATTTTCCCTAGAGCAAGGGCATTTTGTTTTATCTTTTCGTATCCTCTAGTAACTTCGAATGATTCAAACCATATTGGTAGTACGAGTTCAAGTCCCGTACGTACCTCATTTGATTTGGGATCAACAAGTTTGATCCCGATACTCAAAAGTTCAACCATTTGATCTGGAGAATTCAATACCAACAGGCAGAACACCATGATCAAATTCTCAATAGTGATGGCTTCTTCAGCAATGACAAGTCTCTTGACTGTGGCTTCGAGAATTTGTGACAAGAAGTCATGATCAAGGTAATTTTGGAATTGTTGAAGTAAAGAAAGAACAATTGTTCCACAATTCATAGCAGCACTATCTGATAATTCTGGTGATAAAAATTTTGAAACGATAGCCAATAAAGATGACAAACCAGTTTCCTTGGACTCAGAATCAACATAATTAACAAATAATTTGGATGCTTTCTTCAACATGGAATTGAAAACTTCTCCTCCGCTTTGTAAGATCTGATTGTCAGTGGTAAGTAGTAATAATTTCCTCAATGCTGGGTATGTATAAGAGAAGATTTGTTCTGGAAATTCGGATCCTGGAACGGCATTAATAATGATACTTAAAAGTTCTAATGATAAGTAAAGATCCGGAGAAAACTCAACTGATCCTTTGTTAACCTCATTAATAATAAGTTCCAATACAAATGGTAATGATTTTTCACAACAAATCAAATAATCTTGAATAGAAATTTGACTCAATAAAGTAGTCAAACTTTCAGATGCATCCACAGTCAATTGAACATTAGCTGAATCCTTAAATGAGATCTTGAAGATTAAATCTATCACATTAACATTATTATCCACATTCAATTTCGATGCAGTATTAGGGTCTATGTCAATAGCAACAGTAATGGCTTCCAATAATGCTGGAAGCCCATCTTCTTCACTGTCTTCGATGAGTTTATAAACGATTTTGAAGATAGAATGTTGGACTTCACTCCTCTTGGTTGGATCGATATTATTTCCGATATTAACCAAATTTTTGTATAAAGTAGTACTTACAAGAGCACTAACTTTTAGGAAGTTATTAGCCAAATCATTGCTTGCAAAATCAATCATATCAACAAATGCTTTTATACCAAATGTCTTCACTGAAAATCTGTCCTCGAATTTTTCAAAGAATCTTGGTAATAATAAGAAGCATCTTGAAGCAACTAAGCTATTTTCAAAGTTGATAAACCCGGTAATCAGCTTCAAAAGCTCGGAATGTTGTACTTGATTGTCAACGATTTCCGAATCTTCATTCACAAATAAACTCTCCAATATATACAATTGGGACTCTTGGACTTTCCAGTGAGCTGAATTAGAAAGTGATTTTAATACAAGTTGGAAGATCAATCTGGAATCGGTTTCATTAAGCTCCAGAAGAAATTCATGAATTGCTTCACGGACAGAAATCCCAATAGATAATCCGGAAATTTCAGATACAAATATATTGATATCATCTTCATAATCTTCGGTATTTTGATTTGTAAGAATACAAACATTAGTCAAATTAGAAACAAAATGATCCATATCTGTAATTTGAGAAATAATAACCGATTGCTGGGATGCCATAATAGTTTGAATCAAGTCATTAAGAAGGCTGGTTAATACTTCTGTTGGTTCATTTGCATCATCAGTAGCTGTAAAATTGAAAGAATGGCTTTCATTTATAGCTAATGATTGATAAATTCCCTGTAAGAGCTCGAAATCACGTAAGCACAACGATAAAACAGCATTTTTCGATTCCTTAGGAAGTTTTTTGGAAAACCCAACAATAAAAGATTCCAACACTCTATAAAGATATGATCTGAAATGAAACTCACTCAAAGCGAAAGAAGTACCGGATTGGGCAGTCACGTTAATTGAATGATTCAATAGCTCAGTGAAGATATTCATGCTGGAGGAAACGTGTTGCAAGACTGCTGCCTTTCTTTGTGGGTCATTGAATGCTTCAGGGCTTTGTAAAGTATTAAATACATTTTTGTATAATTTTATAGCAGCAATTTTGATTTCTGACTCTAAGCCATCTTTGGTTAAGAGTTGGATGATATGGTTGGTAACTTCAAATCCAACACCACCTTCCCAGAATTGGTCTTCGGTGACCAAATCGTCGAACAAATCGTTCAACACTGTAAGTCCACCAATGACAGAATAAGCATTTTCATACTCGGTGGTCTTGGCATATAATTGGTTCAATAAATCGGGCCATTCGTCAGGATAATCTGCAGATGCTATTTGTACGATAGTGTAGGCACTTCCAGCTCTTAATTTGGAGTGTGGAGAGGTGCTCAAGGCAAGGAGATCTCTGCGGATGTGGGTCTTAAGCTGCTGGTCGATTGGAGGTCCCAAGAACGACTGAAACGCCATGGACCAGTATTTGGGCACGATTTGTTTCAAATGGAGAAGACAGGATTGTTTAATGTCTATTGGGAAGTCGGGATTAAGCGCCAGTTGGATCAATACATAAGCGGCATGCGATGGGTCGGCGGCTACGACGTAGTTGAAGTCCAACTCGGCAGCTCGGCGGATATTGTTGTCCGGACTGGTTTGTCT
This sequence comes from Suhomyces tibetensis, assembly GCA_030570835.1. Taxonomy (NCBI): domain Eukaryota; kingdom Fungi; phylum Ascomycota; class Pichiomycetes; order Serinales; family Debaryomycetaceae; genus Suhomyces; species Suhomyces tibetensis. The sequence continues at coordinate 54,262 of JAJLWT010000035.1, forward strand.
CGTGACCAACTCCAAGAGTTGTTTTACAGGCATTAGTACGATTGGGGGATGATGAGAGAAAGCTTGAGCATCACCATCATCGGTTAGAAAGACGTGTGGATGAGTTCGCGCTACTACGGTGCCTGCAGCCGCTGCTTCTGCGACGCACGCGTCACTTGAGAGATAAAAGAGACGTGCGCTGTTCAATTAAATCTAGATCACTCTCACACCAAAAATAAGAATAGCATATTTTTGATGGCAAATGTAAGTTAGCAGCAGCCATGTTTGAGAAGCAAATATATCCAGCGTTGGAAGAATTGAAACAGCCGCTTTCCCCGGAACAATTGAGAATATTGAGGGACCAAGTCGCCTCGGAAAAACCCAGTTCCAACCCGCAGTCACAGTTCAACTTGGCATGGGGATTGATCAAATCAGATCTGAGAAAGTACCAGCAAGAAGGAATTGAGATATTGACATCGCTCTATCGTCACGAGGAATCCTTACGTAGAGAGTCGTTGTACTATTTGAGTTTGGGCTCTTATAAGATTGGCGATTATACCAATGCTAGACGGTACGTGGAGGTATTGTTGGAGAAGGAACCAGAGAACAGTCAAGCGCAGGCGTTAAAGTCGTCCATCGAAGATGTTGTTACCAGAGATGGGCTTATTGGAATTGGAATTGCAGGTGGAGCACTTGCAATTGGACTTGGGATTGTAGGAGGACTTATGAGAAGAAAGAGATAACCGAGGACGGTTGTTTCTTTCATTGATACCTCTTGGACGTGTTTATTAGAAAAATAATAGGGACACTTGATAGCTATATGATTTAAATATGTTAATTATTGGTGGTTATATTAGAAGAGTAAGAGTACTATAATCTCTTGCCCTAACTGATGTAGAATTTTAAGCGTGCATTTTATCTCTAGCACAATTTTTTAACTATGCAGTAACTATGCATTAACTATGCACACCATGTATTTTAACTATGCATACAATCATATGGCTTTGCTAGTACCGCATCTCTGAGTTGATCTCTCATCACCCATTTCCATGTCGATAGCTACCACTGTTGCCGGTTGCATCGTCAATACCTTCAACACGCTCCAAATTAAATCAGGAAAACCAATAGTCCGTTCCAACGGCGTCAAAGAATGGACCATACTTTCTGGCATAGTAGCCATTAAAGATGGCCAATATACACCCATCACACTTTCAACTGGAGTCAAATGCTTACCGAACAGAACACGCCAATATTCGAATGGTCTTATAGTTCACGACATGCATGCAGAGATCCTTGCGTTGAGGTTGTTTAACTGGTTTCTTTTAGAAGAATGTGGTAAGGTGAAAAATGACGAAGAATCGGAATGGATTGAGAAATTTGAAGGAAAATTTCAATTGAAAGAAGGCATACAGTTAGCTCTCTATATCAGTGAACCCCCTTGTGGCGATGGGTCGATGATGAGCTTATCGGAGAGCAAAGAAGATGCAACGCCGTGGGAGAAAGAATCAAAGGAACATAAAGAAAATGATCCAGAGAAAGAGAACAATGAAGTCACAAGAAGTGATCGGAACTTTGATATAATAGGTACTGCTGGTAGTGGTATAGGAAATGGTAGTATCGTTAATGGCGATCAGAAGAGACTTTTGGACTCAAACACCGCTTCTCCAACCCATAAGCGAACTAAACTCACAAGAGGAAGAGCTCACTTTGATCGTCTAGGAATAATACGTACTAAACCTGGCCGCAGTGATAGTCACATTACCTTGAGCAAATCTTGTTCCGATAAACTATGCATAAAACAATTGGTTGGAATCACCTCATCAATAACATCGATCTTGTTCCCCAAGGGAATCTTTTTAAATTACTTGGTTATCAAAGAACTGATAGTAAATCATCAGGACTTAACCAGATGTTTCCGAACAAGATTCTCAGACAAATTAGATTCAAGAGTTGCCAAGAAGGGAAGTGCATCGGGTGAAACTGATGACCAAAGTCCCAACATTCCTTCTACAAACCTACAGATCATTACATTCGATCATGATGAATATCTATTTCGAAAAGATGATATTAAAACCCCTTCACCACTTTCTTTGCTTATGATAGTCCCTCATAATCAGATTCAAGTGCTTAATAATGGAGTAAGAAATGGGTCGTTTATAAAAAACAAGCCTCCTAGAATAGGTGGTCAAAGCTTTATTTGTAATCAAAGTATGTATGCAAAGGTCCAACGGATTGAAAAAGTCACCCATAATACGTATATTGAGTTTAAACGATCCAATAAGCAAAGAGAAGAATTGAAGCAATATGCTCGAGATATTCTTGGTGAATGGATCAATACTGATGATGATAACTTTGAATTGAGAGATGCAAAAGGAGACATTAGAGACCAACCACAATGAACAGAATATAAATTCCTAATCCAAAAAAGAGGCACTAATCGGAATCGGTGGCCTCGCCATCGGATTCTTGTTCACCATCTTCCGCCTGTTCATCTTGTGGTATTTCCATGGATATCGCATATTCGGCACTTTCCAACAACAGTCTCAACTTTTCATCTTCTTTGCCAGCATAGTCGATTGGCTTGAGATTCTGTCCATCTCTAATTCTAGGATCAGATCCAGCATCCAACAAGTTATCTACCACAAAGTATCCGTGCTCTGGTTCTTCCGAGGTGTACTTGACGGCCAAATGCAACGGAGTTTCGCCCTTTCTATTGGTGGGGTCTATCTCCACACCTTCGATATCCAAGGTTATGTCTATAAACTCCCAGTTGCCTAATTGACAAGCCAAATGAAGTGGCGAATTGGTGGTGATTAATTCATGAGTGGTGTTTATCAAAGAGGCCAATTTTTCTTGGTCATTGTTCAATTCTACCTTGATAGTTAACAAGAGCTCAGTGTTATTTCTCCTGGCACATTCCAAGAGCTGTTCAGATAATGATGCACCCTCCATTTGGTGACGTTGATATAGATTTGAAGAATTGGTGTTAAAGTGTACTGCCTCGAATTTTCCATACACGACAAACCCAAGGACCTGTATGATATGTTATTAGAAATAAACTCATGGAACATTTCTCGCTAAGAAAATAGCAATCTCCTCCCCTAAACCAGAACGACCTCCCTAACTCATGCGCTAAAGTCGCACTAAACACTGACATGTCCTGCATCCTATCTCCCTGTGGGATCACTAATTTTCCCACTAAAGTATCTTTCCCCCTACCTCACTTGCCCTAACCGCGATCTGGGTACCATTTTGTTGCTCTATTCTCATGGATAGTTCCTATCCCACCCACACTCTACCAACCATTATCGCACAAATGTAATCAGTCACTCCATACATTTTCTTATTCTCTACCCTACCAATTTCTTACCAAAATTTACACCATGGTTCAGTCTATTATCGCTCCTTCCATCTTAGCTTCCGACTTTGCGTATCTTGGTGAAAACTGCCAGAAGATCGTCAAGACCGGAGTCGAATGGCTCCACATCGATGTCATGGATGGCCACTTTGTGCCCAACATTTCATTCGGAGCTCCCATCATCTCCAGTTTGAGAAAGGTGTTTCCTAAATCAGAATCAAAACCGATCTTCTTTGATTGTCACATGATGGTCTCAGATCCGGAACAATGGATCGAAGAAATTGCTAACGCTGGTGGAGATCAATACACCTTCCATATCGAAGCAACCGATGATCCTGTTCGTGTCATAAACGCCATTAAGTCCCATGGTATGAAGGTCGGATGTGCTGTAAAACCAGGCACTCCTGTCGAATCCTTATTTCCTATCGCAGACCAATTAGACTTGGCCTTGGTCATGACCGTCGAACCTGGTTTCGGTGGCCAAAAATTCATGATTGATATGATGAAAAAAGTCGAAACCTTGAGATCAAAATACCCAAACCTTAATATCGAAGTTGACGGTGGTTTAGGTAAAGACACCATTGCCCCTGCTGCCACTGCTGGTGCCAACGTCATTGTTGCTGGTACTTCTGTGTTTAAGGCTGAACATCCTGCCGAAGTTGTGAAGTACTTGGAAGATTCTGTCAGCAAGAGTTTGTCTTCAAAGGGATTACTTGCATCTAACTAGATACCTCTTTAATGACATACAGTTATTGTGATACTCACAGTATTTAAATTCTAGCCAGGCTACGTGTATTGTGTTCGCTAATGTACAAATTTCAAACTATTAAAAAATCCTCTCTTAAAATGCTTGTACTCCTAAAGTAGTACCTTCTCCCATAGCAGGAACTGAAAGGTTGTTATTGTTTTCGACAACAGTCCACAAAGCAGCCTTGATTTGTTCCAACTTGGACTTTTTGGCTTCGATTTCCATATCAACTTCCTTTTCCTTGTTGTTTCTTTGGTCGATATACTTTTGGTTTCTGGCAAGTTTCTTAGCCCTCTTGTTGGACAAGGTGGTGTTAGTCATGATACTGATGGTTTTTGGGGCATCTCCTTTGTATAATGCTATGGCCTTGGAGTCAGTTGGTCTGGCAGCAGTTATACTACTATCAGCATAACGTCCAATGGTGGATCTACCACTAGTGATGGTCTTAGCACGGGCGATCCTTCTCTTAGCTAACACTTTAGCATGACTGTTAGAATGGAGCTTGTTCTTTGGTTTATTGATGGAATTTCTAGAAGCCATGACGGATATTTGGTGATAATAACGAAGTGATTGATATATATCAAAAAATTTATCTCTGCGCGAAGAGGTTAAACGGAGGTGGATAAATTTTGAGAATAAGAAAAATTACGGGAAGGAAAAAAAAAGAAGTCTCCTGGGGGTGAGTCGAACACCCGATCTCAAGATTACTTTTGAGAAATTCAATTACAGTCTCGCGCCTTAGCCAGCTTGGCCACCAAGAGCTTTCATGTTGTTTGGGGCAGAATCCCAGAGCCGGCTTCGTCCTACCTTCGTGATGAATGTTTGGAAACGGAATATAGTTCATGAATTATAACTAACTAGAAGTTTAACTTGCGTTAACCCGGATTCTGTAGATCCCTACAGGAAATTGAAAAATAAAGATGTAGCACTGAACTAAAAATGATAGTTAGAAATGCGAAAAAAGAAGTCTCCTGGGGGTGAGTCGAACACCCGATCTCAAGATTACTTTTGAGAAATTCAATTACAGTCTCGCGCCTTAGCCAGCTTGGCCACCAAGAGTTAACTTCTGAACGAGCAAGTTATAAAAGCGCTATGACATACATCCATTTAATTTTAAATTATGAACCACTCTCTGATTCGTACTTATCGTTAGCTTATCGTTAGACATGTGACATGATATTGTGAACTTGCAGAAATGTGGCTTGGTGGCAGAAGGATAAATGCGGAAAATTTGTACTTCCATTGTAGGTATAGCTGAGAGCCCCCCCCCCCGTGGATGGGTATTTAAGATATATTTCCCTGGTGGCCCTAGTGGATCAGGAAAGAACAGCTTATAATTACATTATAATAAAGTGCTAGTATATTAGAAAGCAGATTTCGTATCTAGAAGCTATATTTCACCAGATAAATTATGGTTAATATTTAATTCAACTTCAGTATGTTGGAGTTACTTGTATTAGAATTCATTTGTGCTATTTGAGGGTTGTCGCAATCAATTTGAGATAACCCCTGTTTTCATATAAAAGATCATAATTTTTTCTTTCAGTGGTGTATATTCTTCTTTAACTATGGATAATTCATTCTTAATCGACTTCTTGATGGGCGGTGTATCCGCCGCCGTGTCCAAAACAGCCGCTGCTCCAATTGAAAGGGTCAAATTGTTAATTCAAAACCAAGATGAAATGATCAAACAAGGTCGTTTGTCAAGAAAGTATGATGGTATTCTTGAATGTTTTCGTAGAACTGCCGCTGAAGAAGGTGTTGGATCTTTTTGGAGAGGTAATACTGCCAATGTTATTAGATATTTTCCTACTCAAGCTTTGAACTTTGCTTTCAAAGACAGGTTTAAAGCACTTTTTGGGTTCAAGAAGAGTGAAGGATATTGGCCATGGTTTGCTGGTAATTTAGCTTCTGGTGGTTTGGCAGGTGCTACTTCTCTTGCCTTTGTATACTCTTTAGATTATGCCAGAACCAGATTGGCAAATGATGCCAAGTCAGTCAAGGGTGAAGGTGGTCAAAGACAATTCAATGGGTTGATCGATGTTTATAAGAAAACTTTGGCTTCTGATGGTATTGCTGGGTTGTATAGAGGTTTCAGTACGTCTGTTGTTGGGATTATTGTCTACAGAGGATTATATTTTGGGTTATACGATTCGTTAAAGCCAGTTTTTTTGATTGGTCCATTGGAAGGTAACTTCTTGGCTTCGTTCTTTTTAGGTTGGGCCGTCACTACCGCTGCTTCCTCGGCATCTTATCCTTTAGATACCGTTAGAAGAAGAATGATGATGACTTCTGGTCAAGCCGTCAAGTATAAGAACTCTTGGGATGCTTTCAAACAAATCGTCGCTGTTGAAGGTACCAAGTCCTTATTCAAAGGTGTCACTGCCAATATCTTAAGAGGTGTAGCCAGTGCAGGTGTCATCTCCATGTACGATCAGTTACAGATGATTATCTTTAGTAAGAAATTCAAATAATGATTAGATATTGAGATACTTGCCATAAAATGTAATAAAATCGAATTCCAAATATAACCCGTTTCAAGTACTTAACCCCATCCATTGGTAATCCTCTAATATGTAATTTGACAAATTATTGCTACACAGTACTTATTTTCTTACTTTTTCATTCAATTCTTCATTACAATTTATTGGGTGCAAAATTTACAATGTTGGAATTTTGTTAGAAAAGTTCAAAATTATCCCAAATTATGTCCGAACATAAGATCACCCCATCTGATTCCAATACCTCAAAATCATTACACCCGTTTTATTCTTCTCTTATGAACCTACAGAAAACTAAACACCAGGACAATACCTGATTAGTAATCTGGAAACGAATGGTGTGGAGATTTGGTGATATTGATTGTGGTCACGGGACCCACTCAGCACTGTGGATGAGCACAAACCACACGATAGGCCCCTTACCTCACCCCTTTTAAACCCCTAATACGATTTTCTTTATGCCACCCCACGGTTGTGGCTATGTACAATTCTAGAACAAGGTATTCTACTCTCCGCATACAAACTCTAAATATCGACTTCCCCTAATTCTATACACCACACTGTCATGCTTTAGGACCATCTGCTGAGCTTGCTGTATCGCCAATCCTTATAAACGGCCGTACGCCGCAGACCTATATACAGTCCCTCTTAAACCATTGCTATATATATATAGATTAGGGATTCTGTAAGCGAACTAAATAATTGCAGTAATCGTCACCAATATGGAAAAGGTTACATATACTCCAATTGGACAACATCCTCGTAAGCGGCTGGGCAAATGTAAGTTGGCATTGCATATAGCCTATATTCTAGGCTTTGCCTATCTTACATATTCATTCGTTGGTCATAACTACTTCTCAGAAGCTGAAATTGACCCCAAGGATGTAATCTTGGATACCCTTAAAATCAATTTGGCCGGTGAATGGTCCAAAAAATATACATCGGAACCACACTTGGGTGGAACTAATTACGGATTCGTTCAGTGGACTGCTGACAAATTCGAAGAATACGGCTTCAAGTCTACGATTGACCCTTATGAAATTTACGTTAGTTATCCGAATGATCACGATTTGAACTTGATAGATTCCAAGGGCTCAATCGAGTACAAGGCTCCATTGAAAGAAGATGTTCTTGAGAAAGATCCTACGACTGCTGGTAATGACACCGTTCCTACCTTTTTAGCATACGCTGCAAATGGTAACGTAACTGGTCAATATGTTTATGCTAATTATGGTACCATAGATGATTTCGCCAGATTAAAAGATTTGGGAGTCGATGTAAAGGGAAAAATCGTCATCGCACGGTATGGTGCCATTTTTAGGGGTTTGAAAGTTAAATTTGCCCAAGATGAAGGTGCTATTGGTGTTTTGTTATACACAGACCCAGGCGATGACCATGGAATTACACCTGCAAATGGTTTTAAGCAATATCCACATGGGCCTGCAAGACAAGAAAGTTCGGTTCAAAGAGGTAGTGCTCAATTCTTGGGAGGTGTTGGCTCTGCACCTGGTGATCCAACCACTCCAGGTTATGCTTCTAAGCCAGGTGTCGAACGGAAGGATCCACATGCAAGTATTGGTAAAATTCCTGCATTACCTATTTCATATCGTGAAGTTAAGCCTATTTTGGAAAAGTTGAATGGACACGGTCACCAAGTTAAAGATAAGAAATGGAATGGTGAAATTGAAGGCATTGATTATTACACCGGCCCAAATAAGCATTTCGAATTGAATTTATACAATGATCAAATCTACAACATTAGTACCTTGTGGAACGTCTACGGGGAAATTGAAGGTACTAATAAGGATGAAGTCATTATTATTGGTAACCATCGTGATGCATGGATTAAAGGTGGTGCTGGGGATCCTAATTCAGGATCTGCTGTTCTTTTAGAAGTTGCAAGAGCTCTTGGATCTTTGAAAGCTGCTGGTTATAAATTCAAGAGATCAATCGTTCTTCAAAGTTATGACGGTGAAGAATACGGACTTTTGGGTTCAACTGAAGCTGGGGAATATTTCGCCAAAGAATATCAACGTAAAGTAGTGGCCTATTTAAACTTGGACGCTGCAGTAACTGGGAAGAATTTGGGCTTATCTGCATCTCCGGTGTTGAATAATGTTTTAAGAGAAGCTGCCAAGCAATTGGAATACCCCGAAGAAGGCGTTGGAAGTTTATATGATCATTTTGTTGATTATGCAGGAGATAAAATCCATAATCTCGGTGCTGGTTCTGACTATGTTGTATTCTTGGAACATTTAGGTATTCCATCGGTTGATCTTGGCTTCAAACAAGGCAAAGGAGATCCAGTCTATCACTACCATTCCAATTATGATTCCTACTATTGGATTTCCGAATTTGCTGATAAAGGGTTCGTTTATCATAACTTGGCTGCAAAGTACTTATCGCTCATTACTATTGGATTGAGTGAACCAAGTGTGATCAGTTTGAAATTAGGAGAATATTCTAGAGATTTGTTGGTGTACTTTAAGCAAATTCGTGATAAAGTGCCATCCAAGTGGAATGATCTAGTAGTTGATGACCAGGATTATTTGAAAGAGTTTTTATTATTTGATAAAGAACAAGTTGAATTTGTTGATGAAATTTCCAGTGGATATTACACACCTAGAGAACTTATGCCCTTCAAAGAATTGATGCAGCCCAAACAATGTATGCATAATAAAGTGATTACTATGTATGAAAGTACTCACAAAAATGTTACAATCGAAGACCTTATTGATTATACCAATGAGGAATTATTGAAGTTTAAAAATGTTTCAGGTGAATTTGATTTGAAATCAGAAGAGCTTCAAGCATCATGGGACGATATCGATTCACTTCCATTCTGGCGTAGAATTGCGTTACGAGTTGCAACCCGGTTCCATAACCGCTTATTGCAGTATTTTGAAAGAAACTTTTTACATCATGGAGGATTAGATGACAGATCATGGTTTAAGCATATTATTTTTGCCAGTGGCAGATATACAGGATATGCTGGCCAGACTTTCCCAGGATTAACCGAAGCGATTGAAGATGGCGATGAAAAACGGTTTGTTCATTGGTTAGGGATTGTTTCAAGAACTTTGAGAAGGGTTAATGGTCAACTTAAGTAAATATATAGGTAATCTGAGATTATGGATAATATGTTTAGGTCTGCCGTTGATTGAATTTTTTCGACTAGTATCATAAATGTATGAATGTTATTATATCTACGACAACAAACTGAGAAAATATGATATATAATAGAGTTAGAAAGACAATCTCGCAGGAGGATAGAATTGGCAAAAAATAATGTCTGATTATTTCTCAGTTTCAAATTCCCAAAGAATAATTAACGGACATTTGTTGGTGTTGGATGAAGGACACTAAACGTGGAATCAGTTAATAGAGAACCTCGTCTAATTACAATTGGAAAAAGTTGTTAAATAATTGTAAGTGGGGGTTTTTAAACGAAACCATGATAACAGCCCAGATCACGGATATATAGATGTATTTTATCACGATTCATAGAGGGGCAAGATGGTGGAGATGATAAAGGAGAAAGGAAGGGATTGGGTACACCCAAAAGGGGAAAAATCAATTTAAGCATGGCGTATGTATATGCACAGTAAATTACCCGCTTCTGGATATTGCATGAGACAACAATAAAAGTGAGAATCGAAAATATTGGAGTTGGGTGCAATGCATTAAAATAATAAAGTAATTTTGATAATTGGACGGCCAAAAGCGTTGGGCTAAAAAATCAGCGGTTGTATGTGGTCCGGGACGAGAGACCGATATAGAGATCGAGGTACATAGATAGGGACATACACATGACGGACACACGGTGGTGGACCGATGACATCGTATTTTTAAGACTACCATCTCTATAGTTGGCTGACAGGTATAACCCCCGCTGCCTGCGATCTAACAACTGTTTTCATTGGATTAGTCTACGACGATGGTATTGTGTGTAGATGCACTGTCCCTCTGGGGATGGTTATACTCGCGGCACAGTAGATGAAGTGAGCCTATCATTAGACAGATGACAGAAAACATACTGCAGGGACAAGATGAAACTCATTAAGGTTTAGACCCAGGTGATTTTGAAGGTAATTCCCCACCCCATTGACATCTTATGTGAGGAAAGTGGAGGCCTTTGGTGCATCTAATGGAATAATTTATATTAGGTTTTGAGACTACAATATTGGAAAGTTTGAGGATTTTATTTTAGCATCCCTTAAACATAAGAGATATTTTTTCACGAAAAATTACAATGCCTGAAAATGTTGGCTAAATGAATGAGTGGCACGAGAACATGAAGCATAAGGGAATGAAGCGAAATATCACGAAAGAGATTAAGATCGGGCACTTGACCTTACGATGCTGTCAAAGCGACCGATGTTGAGGCTAAAAGAAAGTTAATTAAGAGTTATAGAAAATAACAACCTTAATTAAAGGTGATCTACGGCAAGTCACAAGATTGATTTAGGAATACACCTCACATGACACAGGCAATAATATAGTACAATTTAAAACATTCATTCTAAACAGAATAATTAAACGGCCCCGCATACAATGCTAACTAGCTTTAGTGGTAGGTGGGCCGTTTAGTTTCTTTACATTCCGATCTCAGAGAAGAATGATTAGCCTAAAAATATCCGACAAGAGAACGTACATTAGTGAGACGTGTATGGTGGAGGCAGAACTACGTCAGTGAAGGAAAGGTCGTAGCAGGGAGGGAGAAAAAAATTAGGCAGGGTTTTTGGGGTGGGCAGGAATGTCCGTGGGTATCGAATTATTTTTTGTAGTTATTCCAATTTGTGGCAGGAGATTTTTCTCAAGATTAGAGGGTTATCGTAGATATAGGTATTCATGGGTAGAGGGTAGATTGCTGGATTGTGAGCCGCCTATTTAGTGTGGCTCCAGAGAGGGATAATTACACAACTGTTTAAAGCGAAAGCGCAGCACCATGTCTGGGCACATATTAGCTATGGATAGAAACAGAGAGAAAAATTCATTAAGCGAACTAAGATTGAAAAGATCAGTCAACAATATTCACTGAAAAACACGCTAATGATGTATATGATTATAATCCCCGTATGAGGATCGACAGCTAAGACTAACTGGAAAAGCCAGCAATTCATGAAATGTATATCTATTAGTAAGTATTCTGTTTTGAACTATTTGTCTTATAGAGGAAACCCCTTTAACCCTTGAGGGGGTATCGAGGGGATTGGGGTTTGGAACAAGAAGGAGAAGAAAGAAGGAGTGTAGGAAGCACAACGCAATGATAGCGAGTATCATACAATCAGGTGTTGGAGTGTGTAGAATATCTGATACATTCCCAGTGGGCGGGTCTCTGCAATTTACAATCAAACAAACCTTGAATAAATGCATATGCACCAGGGTCAAATTGTAAAAATAGGTAAAACAAAAAAAAATTCAGCATAAATAAGTCCTTCCTGGATATAATATTAAAAAAGATTGGTAGTTTCTGATTGTTCTTTCCGTTGCTTACCATTTCTCATCGCTACCAATGATGTACAAAGATGCAAAAAAACAATCAATGCAACTTTAAATGAATGCAATGAACAATGCTTAATCTTTTTTCCGTTCTAGCACATTGTTAGTCCTTTCTTTGTTCTTTTGTGATTCCAGACGACGGTATTTATTTTAAAATTAGGAATATTCTTAAACTTGGTTTAAAAATCCGCCAATTCCCATTAACCAAAGTCTGTTATGTTCCTTTGAACCTATATAGTTTACAAGCATAGCACAGCAGTAGTCCTGTGCATTCGGTTCCATATTAAGACCATCTATATTCATAGCATTGATCATCACATCAACAATTATCTCACACACAATCCCCCCCACACTCTCTATTGCACATCATTAGATCAAGAACTATATCTGTTATCTTAATCCTCATTACAATTACTTTCTGCATCAACTTCACTCACAACACAGCCTCAATACATTCATTATTTGTTATTCATCGTTATTACTTTTATTATTATTATGACTTCTAACACTATATCCTTTAAATCGTCGTTTAAAAAGATTTCAAAATCCCCCTTCAAAATTGGATCAAAAGATACAAAATTACCTTCCATGTCTAAAAGAACCTCTGTTCCCCCAGCATTGTCCCTCAATTTGAAGACTCCCCCCGCATCCATTTCTTCCTGCTCAATCTCCTCCCTATCGGTGACAAGCAGAAGATCCAGCTCCCTATTGCAAAGAAGAAGAAACACAAGCAATTGCAAATGCGCCTTCTGTGAAGAAGTGCTCTCCAGTAACTTTCCAGGAGAATATACTGTTGAATTATCCTGTGGTGATCTTTGTCATAGAGAATGCCTTTCCATAATGTTCGATAGAGATTACTTGGATCACTTGCCTCGTTGTTCTCATTGCGGAGAACAAACTAGATGCGTTGACGATAACTATGATGATAAACCAAATGTCCGTTTAAGTGACCACTTAAGTGAAGAATTTGTCCCTATGGAAATCAACCACACTCAATGTACTTTATATGATAAACCTTTACCTCCTCCACCTGGTATCAACCCAGTTACCCCCTTAAATCAAATGATCCCAGATACTTTACGTGATCCACTATTACCAGAAGTAATCACGGTTGGGAACCAGCGCTTGGAGCTCAATCCTTCATCTGCCAATTTGCACAATAGTGCGTTACATAACGATATTGTCAAACCAAAATTGTCTTGTTCTAGAAACGTGGATAATATAAATATCTCCAGCGAACCTATTCATGAATTGAGTTATTTAATCAATGTCAAAGCTCCTCAAATCTTTGATGTACCTCGTGTACAAAACTCTGAAGTCATTACTGATATTAAAAATACAATAATTCACATGTTGCCTCAAACTGTGCTGAATTGGAATGATTATTTTGTGAGCCAAGATCAATTGGGTAACCTTTTAATATTCGATTATTTGTACATTGGTACCAATGAAGCTGATTGGGAATTGGTATGCTGTTATTTATTCGAAAAATATGTCATCATGGTTAATGGTGATAAATTGGTAGGTCAAATTCTGATTTTAAAAGATATAGAAAGAATATCAACTCTTGAAGATGGTTTATCTATCCAATTGCTCAATCATTCTGTTCCTGAATTACAACTCCGTCATGATAATTTTATCGTGATAACAAAATGGAGAACTCTTTTACAAAGTGTTCTTGATAAAAAAATCATAGATTCGATTAATCTTTTCCAATTATCAACAAATGCCTGGGGTTTGCTAAGAGACTTGGTGGATTTACCTCCTGATGTATTAGCATTTTCTGAAATGATAGCAAAGAATTCAGATATCCCGACCGATTTCTTGATTCAAGCTACCTTACAACCCGAACAATTACCTTTGAATTTGATTATTTCAGTCCCGTTGATTAACCAATCCTCGATGACTGATCATGAATTCAAAACAAATGTTTGTACTATGCTTCGTTATATAAGAGCAACTTTAAGACCAATTGATAAACTAGGAGTTATTTTTGTTGGAACTGATGGAAGAAGAAATCCAAGTAGGACAGGTGCTTTCATTGGATGCGTTGAACCTAGTTGGGATGGCTGGGATAGAGTTATTGATGATATCAAAATCTCCTCCAACTTTCGCCGTTCCCATACAATAATCCATAGTGACCTTCAAGAATTAGCAATTAGTATTGAAAAATGCATGGACTTATTCCCATTCATTCCAAAGTCTCCTAACAATATCAACAAATACGTCATTTTAAATTGCAATAATTTTGATAAATCCATTCCTAAAGTAGGTATGGACAAGATTCATGATAACCTAACCAAAATGATCAAGAGTTTACTGGAAAGAGTATCCATTTCATTAGTTAGAATCGGAGATCGTTACACCAATGGATTGAGATATTTGCATGATTTGATTTCTAATCCGAATGCAATTGGTAACGAATCATCAATCGGAAAACAACATCAACAACAAAGCAAGAAGTTTTTCTTTGGCTCATCTTTAATAAGGTTTGACACATTTAAAGAGTTCAATCTGGAATTGAATTATTTAATAACTAAAAAGTTTCAATTAATTTGTACCCCAAGTATTCAAATTGATCTTGGCAAAGTACTCAGTACCGAACCAATAGTGAAATTTTCTTTAATAGAGGTAAATGGCCAATTTATTTCCTTAGATAATCTTGAAGGTTTTTCAATTACGGTTAAAGATCTCATACCTGGAACCGAGAAAAATATAATGGTGAAGTTCAAGTTAGAAATTTCCCAAGATACTTTCCAAGATACTTTTGGACCAATTTCGTCACTTGAAGAATTTCCAATTTTTAAATATAAAGGAAAATGGTTAAATGAAACATCTCCAGAAAATAAGGTTTGTACTCAACTTTCAGAATCCCCAAGACTGTCACTTACACTCCACAACATCATGGAAAATGGTCCAATGACACCACCAACTATGTATGACACTGAGTATTTCAATGAAAATTCTACAACATTATTACCTCCATTAAGTTCATCTAATGGACAAAACTTTACCAAGAGAGAAGCGGAACTAGTAATTATTGAATCATTAAGACAAGCCCAAATCAGTGGACCTGAAAACAGCAAGAATATCTTGATGAATTCAACCAAGAGTGTCTGTGACCTCGGGTATACTTTCACTCCCAATAGTATCCGTGGCTACAAAAGCAACACTTTGAGATTGGAGGCGGTGATTTGTCGATCCGCTTGTAATACTCAAGATTATATTCAATTCTTAGTAAGGGAATTATATTTTCTTACCACAATATTTCAAGAAGATCCCGCATATGCTGCGGTCAAATGTGAGGATCTTGCAATTAGTTTAATGTAATTTACACTGTATAGTATGTATACTAGTGTACTAATTAGTACAAGTATAAACAAAGTTAATTTAAAGAAAGCTTAATCATTGTAAGGGAAAGGGGAACTTTTTAATAAAGTGTACTTCGAAAAGAGGGCATAACAATTGAATCATATTCTTGACAATAAAACTCAATTTATCGGAGCTAGTGGGTCTGCAAAATATTACAGGCAATATAAAAAATAACCAATTATTCATAAATTTAAGGGGCACTAAGAAAAATCTTACGAGAACGTTATAGCGGGTGTGTCGGTAAAGTACGTCATCTAAACATGGGGCGGGTTGATGACTGCTTGTGTGATGTATTTAAGTTTAAATTGTGTTGGACTCGGCAGGTTTGGGTGTCCAAAATCATCACTATGAGTTCCCTTTCATTGATAGAATTTGCCAGCAACTCAATGAGAGTCATGGGCCAATGCTTCTATTTCATGTCATTATAAAGCAAATGTTGCATTTCTTTGACAGCTAAAGATTTTGAAAAGGGCTTCGCAATGATGCTGCACGAATGTTTAGTTTTTGCCTAATTAGGAAATGTAATTGATCCGAGCCTGTATCTTGTGCATGAATCTGTAGAACTGCGAAGATAAAATATATGAGATGGCTGGTTGGGTGACCGACGTCATTAGGGATCTGTCTAATAATGGTGGTCTGACAGTACCGGGTTTAAAAAATGTTCGCTGGGGAGGTTTGACGCAACATAGATTAATCTTAAAGTATAAAAGCATATCAAATTATCCCCAAGAGCTTTCTACTTCATTATAGAACAACCCAATCCATAGACATGTCTCTCCAAATCACTTCCTTCCCAAACACATTAACCGTCGCATCATTAACTTTGCTCCAACTCGGTGTTGCCTTGGCTGCAAATGGTGGTGGTGGTCTTGATGAAGCTGCACCAGAGACCGCTGCACCCGCTGAACAAACCGAAACTGCTGCTAAGACTGCTGACGCAAAGACTGCTGATGCAAAGACTGCTGAGAATACTGCTGACAAGACTGCTGACAAGACTGCAGCCGAAACACAACCAACAAAATGGTGGACCCCAGAATCAGCTGCGACTGCCACTGCTACCACTGCAAACGACAAAGACAAGGAATCCAAGACAAGTGATTCTAAATCGCAAACTTATAACCAATTTGGGTTCCTCGGATCTCAATCCAAATGGGAACCTTCTACTTTAAGCACATCCAATTCCGCATCCAATTCAGTACACGAAATCCCTAAGAACAAAAGTAATAATGCCAACTCCCTTTCTGGATCAATAATATTGACCAAGGATTTCACTGTACACAAAGCATTGTTCATCGGAGGCTTAGTGGGCCTCGGTGTATTTGTACAGGCATTATAGATTTGTGTACCCAGTAATGAATTTCACGTGATTAAAGTTAGCTAGTTTATATATTTGCATTTAAGTTTACGATACAAAATGAAGTGTAGCCATTTGGTGTAAGTCAGCCGTTGGTTGCTTATGAATGTCAAGAAATTTGGAGCATATGCGCACCCTATTTTTATTCTAGACTTTAAAGGGTAATGCTCTGTGTCTTGCTTGATCTACAACATAAGGTTGGCTTGAGCTTATTAAATTGGAAGCTTTAATTGGATGCCTTTTCTTTCACGTGTTTGAATCATATGGCTGGATCTTTATCCTTCCCTTTCTTGACGCACACGTTTCTCTCAGCTTGCACATCGCATATAATCAAGCTTTTGTACGAGGTGCGAAATCAAAATATATAAATTCGATGATAGTATCATGAGTCAACAGTACAAAATAGATAAACGGCGAAGACCCAAAGTGGTAAAAAAACCATTAACTCCACCAACTGAATCTGATTCCAGTAATACATTTTCCCATTTGGATAAACTTGTTGAATTTTCCTCTATCAAAAAATTGAATAAATTAAAAAAGCCCAATACTAAATTTTATGATGGATTAATTGATACTTATTTGAAGAATGATAAGTTGAAAAAACATGGCGCCTTATCTACAGTGGGACATAGGAACCTTTTCCGTGAGAAAATGAAACAAGTTTATGGAAGAAACAATATTTTGTTCAGTATTGATGTTGAAGCTTGGGAACACCGTCAAGATACTGTGACTGAGATAGGGATAAGTGTATTTGATCCTAGAGGTCAAGAGTTTTCAATGCTGCCGAATATTCAACAATTTCATATCATTATTAAAGAACACATCAGTAAAACAAACGGAAAGTTTGTGCCCGATCATGCTAAATATTTTAACGCTGGTACTACCTATGTTATGACCCAAAATGAAGCTATGAAGTTTGTACAGACTTTAGTGGATTATTACTTTTTTCATCTTGAAGAGCATATTCCATGTACTTTAGTTGGCCATAATGTTAAAGGTGATATCAAATGGTTCAAGAGTTTTGGTATTGTTGTTCCTGAATTCAAAAATATAATCGATACTCAAACAATATTTGAAATGACTAGAGGAAAACAAGGGTCAAGTTTGAAGAATGTACTTCGATTCTTTGAAATACCTCATGCATTTTTACACAATGCTGGAAATGATGCTTACTATACATTATTGGCTGCACTTAAGCTCTGTGATCCAAATAGTCGTACCTACTATAACATAGATGATGTTCAACATAAGTTCAAACCACCTTTGTCTTCAAGAGATGCAAAACGTAAAAATATAAGAACTCCCAATGAAGCAGAGTATGTCTATATGAAATCGGAGGAGGTTTTTACGGCATTGTATGACGACGAATTAGAAGTGGACATCGCCCCCTTAAGTATAGAGAAAGAGGAATAAGATCCCATATTAGATATATGAAGGATTTTACTTGTTAAATGATTGTGGTTTTCATCCAAACGATATATATTCCTTGTTGTTACCGAGCTGTGGGACATCAAATGGTCAATTAAAACTATTTACCTGATCCATTATACTCCTTTCAAACATTTCGTTTATTTCATGCAATCTGATCAAAAGTCCAGCACTCAAACTTTTGATCCGATTATCGATAATCTGCTCCCATGAACTACTCAACCATTGTTGAATAATCAATAAATTGGATTGATAAGTTGTTATCAAATATTGTCCATCTATAATATCACAAACTAGCATTACACCGGTAATAATACTTTCCATCACTTGATAGTTTTCTAAACTGGTTGATTTGATTAATGGATCTATGAGTAACATAAATTCTCGTACCATATCTTTAAGATTTACAGCTGATGGATATGCTGCATGCAATAATAATGTCAATGTAGAAATATAATGTCCAATGAAAACTGGCGAATAATGCCCAATATCGATCTCTCCTGCTTCATACCAAACATTAACTAACGGAAAGAAAAATTTTGAACCTATAATTCTTGAAAAATTTGGAATAGGTGCTTTTTCATTTCTGGAGGACTTACTTGTTTTTAATCCTTGGGATACTCTCAACACTTTACCATGGATGGAATCTTGGGCCTTTTCAGATGATTCTTCCATTAAGTCATCTTGAAGGGAATGCAATAATCGAGCTTCCATGAACGAATCATTTGTATTGGTCTCTTTATTTTCTAATTGCATATATCTTTTGTGAAGATTTTCAGGAAGCATTTTGCTAGCAAAATTAGTCTTTTGATATTTAACAGCCGAGTCTTCATATCCTCTTAACTCTCTAGCTCCAAGTGATATGCACGATAAAATTCCCATTCTTTGTTGTAGGGAATAATCTCCAATTAACAATAGTTTGCACATATGATAGGATACTTGAGGATTTGTCACTACAACTGCAATCATACAATTGAGTTTCAAATTCTCAAAATCCTCTTCATCGTAGTGATTTGTTAATGCTATGAAATTGGTTATAAGATCTTCAGAATAAAGTTGAACCTCATTTCCAAACCCCAACTTTTGTCTTAATAAAGTAGGTCCGGAGGTTAATGCCAGTCTTATCTTTGCATATGATTTTGGACTCTTCGGATCTACGTTAAGATATTCAAGTAGATCTTTGATATAAAGTGGAACAGGAACCGATTCTGTTTCATCGTCACTATCACCATCTTGGGTTTCCTTTTTGGTTGGCGCAATAGTTAACTTAGTTAAGTCATTATTCAATAATTTATCCTCTTTTGAATTCTCAATAACAAATTCGTCCGATACCAAATTCCAGGATTCGTTAAGGTCTAGTACAGTAGGTTCAAAAATTTCTACTAGATGATGATATACTTCAAAACCTGATTTAAATACCTTCTCTTGACCTGCAAAATCACAAACTGCATTTGCTAAAATAATGCCTAAAGATTTGATATCGACTGAAAATGACAGTAATCTCGTTGAAACCGCATCCAAGAACAATTGTCTTCTTAGTAGTCCTTGCAAAAATGGACTATCTTTTCTATGGGAGAACAACTGGATTATGAAATGGGTTCGACATTCTTGCCTGACAATTGGCTCTGATTTGATGATATTTGGATCTGACCAAGCACACAATAATGAAATAGTTATCGAATTAAGTTTTTCTTCATTATTTTGATCGACAATTGCTGCTACTAGTTTATTTAAAGAAAAGTCCATAGTAGCAATCACTTTCTCTATAAAATTCACATCAATGTCTTGGTATATGAACTTGATACAATTGTAGAATGCCGAAATTTGAAGATTGTCTGGTTTCGAAGTTGGTTTATTCCAAATCTTATGTATATAATTGGTGAACAATTTTGTTACCATTTCCTTACGTTCGAATGATTTCATTTCCGATAATGACTGCTTGAAAAACTTCCATTCCAGTTGTGTGAGGACCTTCTGATAAAAAAGCTCCATACTTATTGGATGGAATGATTTCAATGAAGAAAGGAATACGTTCACATACTTAATATTGGTATTCTGATTGTATAATTCAATAATGAAATTGATCAAGAAATATATGTACTTCTTTGTCGAGCTGAATACTTCGGGTGATTCGGGGTATACTTCATTAACGATCGAATATGCCTTACCTTTAAAAAGCATTTTGTCAATTTCTTTGATTTCCAAAATTGTAGTTGCAGGCAGTACCAATTTAATAGCAAGGTCTGGAGTGAAGATCCCATGTATAATCAAGAAATATTTGTCGAGTATCTTGAGTGAATCTTCATTTTTCATATCTCTAAGTGCTGAAAGCTTACTCAAAAGGTTTCCAATTCCAGTTAAGGTTTTAAGGTGATTTATAATAAGACCTTGAGCATTTTCAGGAAGAGAAGAATATGTTTCAGGGATAGTATAATTGAGCAAATGGACCACCAATTTGAATGAAGATGATTCATTGAGTAGAATGGCTTCAATTTCAGCCAATGAAGGACTATTTTTGAGTGCTTCTATATCCATTACTAATATTCAAATTAGTACATTATAAATCTAAATTTATCATCGATGTCGTGCACTAGTAATATAGTAGAATGAATATACATCATCACCTTTACTATTAAAGGAAATTAGGTCTGAAATGTTTTTACATGGATTGTTACAAAAAAGAGTATTTCAAAAAGCTCCAGGTTCTGTCAAAATATCCAGATTACGATACAATTCTTCAGCAGCTTCAATAACTGCTGCACTGAGACTGGCCATTTCTGAGTATGATAAGATCTTAGAAAAGTACTTTAAGGAAGATCAATTTTCATTTCCAAATCCAGAGAGTAAAAATATACTTAGGAGTAATATGGAACTAGTGTATGCAAGAAACAAGCCGTTGATATCGCTAGACATTGAAGCTTGGGAGAGACAACTAGACAGAGTAACGGAAATTGGAGTTGTGATATACGATCCTGAAAAACTGGTCAACTCGATCTTTCCGTCCATCATGCCGATTCATATCATTGTCAAAGAACACAGAACGAGATTCAATGGGAAATTTGTACCTGACAACAAACAGAACTATTTGGGAGAAGAATCGTACATTTTGGATTTGAAAGGATGTAAGGAGTTTTTGAAGAGAGTAATAGATGAATATTTGATACGACGTAAGGGTGTATTTGTTGGGCATGGAATTGGATCTGATATCAAGTGGATCCGAGGTATTGGCGTGAAAGTACCAGAAGAATATGATTCTGTGGATACACTCCAGATGTATAAGCTTTCCAGATCTTCCGGAGGTACATTAAGAGGAACATTACGATTATTAGGGATACCACATGGACGGTTGCATAATGCCACCAATGATGCATATTTCACATTATTGGCGGCCATGGCATTATGTGATCCTGGAGTAAGAAGAGCAAAACATTTAGATAAGTTTGAAACTTTGATAGCCAAGCTGAAGTTTGAAAAGAAGACGGAAAAGTTTTGTGATAGAGCCAAATGGATCACTTCAGAAAATGGAGGAGATTTATACGAGAATATATTTGGAAATCAAAATAAGGAAGATGAAGAGTCTCTCACTAAGAAGAAGAAATGAAGAGAAGTGCAATACCGAAGATAGGAACTCACACAAAAGATGGTCACACAATAGAATAAATAGAATAAATAGAGCAAATAGTAAATAGAAAATATCCAGAATAATGTACATAGTATGAACAATGTACATGGCATAAAAAAATAGCCAGAATGAAGTACGAAGTACGAAAGGTTCAAACTGCGGTGATTTAGTATTGCGGTCCGAGTCTTTCTAAAATTAGTGCTATTTTGCCAATCCCTCGTTTCTTTGACTACATCAGTCCTACGCCCTCGACTATTATTAGGGGCTTCCAAGAAGTGCCTGCAATATATGTAGATTGCTCAATTGCCACGGAAATGGTTTGTTAGTACACAATCGTCTCGGCAATTGAAATGTAGTAGGAAAAACAGACCAGCGATGGTGGGTGAAAAATGTGAAGAAATGACGTGAAGAAATGACGTGTTTCATTTTTGGTTATTCTGGAGTTAAGCCCGCGACAATAGAGAGCGATTGTTTGCGGTTTGAAATTACGACAGGGAAAGCTGGACCGTTATTGTACGTAAAAGTGTCGGTAATTTCTGTTGTCGTTAAACTAGTGGTGAGGCAGTTGAGATAAACATTACACAAAACTCGGTGGGATTCTTTATCTCGGAATGCTGCTGAGATTAGTCCTCAAAGTGAAAGATAGTCATCTCAGGGATATTCCATAAGCAGGTTTTGCCAACGTTATACAGAAAAGAGTAATTATGTCCATACCAGAAGCCGACGAAAGCACGGCGCTATTCAACAGAAGAAGACCTTCCCATACGTTTTTGGACTCGCCTATTGGTTCGTTCAAGGGCCCTAATTCATTGCATAATTTCGCAAGCTCGTTCACCAGAGCCCAATCATTTGCTGCCACCAAAATCGATAATGATATCCATAAGAAGAGATCCTTCTTCTATAGCGGTGCTGGCGGGGGGGAAGATGGTACCGAGGAAGATGAGTTGTTCGACCCAGAATTAATGGTTCCTTCCATTAGAGGTGAACGCTTGAGTTCGGTTATCCATGATCGTAATCATCTCTTCATGGGTGACTCGGCAGTATCTCCTAATAACGACGTATTCTATCAGGACGATATCATCAGTGCCTTGAATGAAACAAGATCCAGAGAAAATTCTATCGTTGGTAATTCTCAGCCGTATGGGATTCCTATTCGTAAAAGACCGTTACATGCTCCATCCTTTTCGAGTTTCAGATCTGCTGTGTCTCATGTAACTACAGCCTCCCATTTCAACTTGAAAACTATAGAAGATAAGGAAGGTAACGCCGTCACCGTATTGGCCGGCCAATCTACAGCTCCACAAACTATATTCAACTCCATCAATGTCTTGATTGGTGTGGGTCTCTTGGCTTTACCTGTGGGTATTCTTAAAGCTGGTTGGGTATTTGGTATTCCTCTTTTATTTCTCTGTGGTCTTTCGACCTATTGGACTGCTACCTTGTTGTCCAAGGCAATGGATACTGATGATACTATCATGACATACGCCGATTTGGGATATGCTGCCTATGGTTCAGGTGCAAAATTACTTATTTCACTTGTCTTCTCTGTGGACTTGATAGGGGCCGGTGTAGCTCTTATAGTCCTTTTCAGTGACTCCTTATACGCATTATTTGGAGATGATGAAACCTGGAACTCCACTAATCTAAAGTTGCTCAGTTTCTTCATCTTAACCCCATTCACATTTCTTCCCTTGCCTGTCTTGTCGATTTTTTCATTGTTTGGTATCCTTTCCACAGTCTCTATTACATTTTTGGTGTTTGTTTGTGGATTGTTGAAACCAGACGCTCCGGGTTCTTTACTTCAAGTTATGCCTACTAATTTATACCCACAATCGATTCCAGATTTTTTGTTGGCTATTGGTATTTTAATGGCTCCATTCGGTGGACATGCCATCTTTCCTAATTTGAAAAGTGATATGAGACACCCGTATAAGTTTACCAAGACTTTGACCATGACTTATTCCATCACATTACTAACAGACATTTCCATGGGTGTTTTAGGATTCTTAATGTTTGGTCGCAATTGCAGTAACGAAATCACGAACACGCTTTTGACCACTAGCGGGTATCCTCTTTGGTGTTATCCGTTAATCAGTGCATTAATTTGCTTGGTACCATTAGCAAAGACCCCATTGAACGCAAAGCCAATTATCTCCACCCTCGATGTTTTTTTGGGAGTTAATACCGAAAATCCTGGTGTTTTTAAGAAAATCATCAAATTTGTCACCCGCATTGGTGTAAATGCTTTGTTTGTAGGATTGGCCATTTTGTTCCCTGAATTCGATAAAGTGATCGGAATTTTGGGTGCATCAATTTGCTTCTTGATCTGTGTGATTTTGCCATGTTCATTCTACTTGAAATTGTGTGGCGGTAAGGTTGGTTTGGAGTCAATAATTGCAATGTTTGCCATTGGTGTTGCCGTGGTATTGTCAATTGTGGCTACTTGGGCCGTGATTTTCGTTTGAAATGAACCTGAAAACCCCCCCAAAAAAAAATAGACATTTATGTTTCTCTACTAATAGAATTTTATACCTACAAATCGCATTAATCTAACAACCGATATGTAGTTTATTCAATAAATACATCTTGTTGTTTATCGGCAAGGAAAAACGGGGTTTGATTGCAAATATGCAACCTTCCGAAAAGGGAAAAATAACCGCATGACTAATTAGATAACAACTGCGTGCAGTATATAAAGAGATACGAAATTGTCCAATTAATTTTAGACCATTTCTAATTATACAAATTTTACTATAAATTAGATACCTAAATATAATGTACATTCCAAAGAATTACAAAGAAGACGATTTCGAAAAGGCAGAATACCTCATCAAGAATCATCCCTTAGCGACAGTGGTGACTTCTAGTAATGGGATCTACGCCAATCACTTTCCATTCTTTTTACATATTGACAAGAATGGTAAGAGATTCTTACATGCTCACATAGCGAAGGCAAATCCTCAATTGCCAGAATTGACCAATAATGACGATGTCTTGATTATCTTCCAATCTGGCAATAGTTACATTACCCCTTCATACTATCCAACCAAACAGGAAACCCACAAGTTCGTGCCAACTTGGGACTTTGCAGCTGTCCATATTAAGGGCAAAGCACGGATCATTGATGATTTTGAATTCGTTAGAACCCAATTGAATGCTCTTACCAATCAACAAGAAAGCTCGAGGCTGGAACCTTGGAAAGTCTCAGATGCACCAGAAAATTACTTATCGATAATGCAGAAACAGATCATCGGATTGGAAATCGAAATCGTGGACTTCAGCTGTAAGTACAAATTCGAACAAGGAATGAGAAGAAAAGACGTTGACGGGGTTGTAAAGGGATTGGAAGGTGTACAGGATGAAGTTTCAAATTTGGTCAAGGAAGCCAATTTAAATAATAACAAGACTTAGATCTCCGTAGAATATATTTGAAACTTGCTACAATTTATATGCCAGACTAGATGGTAGTAATGAAGTAGTCCTTTTACTTTTTAATATGTTGTAACTGTAATGCTTGGTAGTTTCTCAAATAAGTTCTGGCAAATAAATGTCACTTCATTGTACATTATTGTCAGTTGCTTTTCCATTAATATACATATTACATACTTAATAAGGAGTGAATCTAGGTCCTCCCCTGCCACCTCTGCCTCTGCCACCCCTACCTCCTCTGCCACCCCTGCCACCTCTGCCACCTCTTCCACCTCTTCCACCTCTAAATGCACCACCTCTATTCGTAGTACTAAGACCAGGAATATTGGTACGCTTAGCACTTACTTTCAATTCTCTTTCTCTAAATGTCGAGCCATCCAAGGTCGCCACTGCTTTATTAACACCATCAATGTCTGCAAATTCCAAATATGCAAATCCTTTAGGTTGACCAGTAAATTTATTCAATAAAATCGTCACTCTTTGAACTACACCAGCTTCAGCAAAATGTTGCTGTAATTCTGCAGGAGTGGTTCCATAGTCAACATTACCAATATATACTGAACGAGAATCGATATCTCTCTTTTCTTCATCTGTTTGGGGAACATGAGCTGCATTGTCCGAATTAAGCACGGCCTTCAATCTGGCTACTTCGTCGTCCAAATGTTGCGTAGATTCACCCGTGGTATTGATATGAATATCTTCATCGTCTGTATGAAGTATCGATGGCTCGTTTAATTGTTCTTGAAGGGGTATTTCGTCGGACATCGTGATGGCTATATAATTTTGACTTGTTTACTGATGGTTCCAAAATATATTTGAAATATTGATGGCGCACGACTTTAATTGTCAAATTTTGCAACTATATACAACATCCATATTAGAACAGATTTTTAGGTAAAAAAAAAAAATAAAACAATCTACGAAGGAATGAGGACAATATAGTTTGTGCTTATGATCTTCTCCTCTTCACTGATTACTTGTTATGCTATTTTTTTCTATCTTATCATCTATTATTGTTAGGTTATACTAAAATTAGAATCCTGGAATATTGCGTTCTCTATTTAATCCCTTCGCCAAAGTACTGCCTTTAATTGATCGCGGGGCACTTGATTTGTTATTTGACAGGTGTGTGGCTCCATATCCTCTCTTTTTATAATTTTTGCTTCCATAAAGTGGTAGCAATTGCTCACTTTCATGACGAAGGACATCCACATCAGTTTCATATCCTCGGTCAATGGGGAAAAGATCATCTGACTCTTCTTGTACTCTCATGAATGTAGGCTCATTAACAGAAAACAGAAAGGGGTCAACTTTGGGGCCCTTTTCTCTCTTAGATCTGGAATTTCCAAGACATAGAATGGCCCCTATAGCTACTCCTCCAAAGATTACTAATCCAAGGATGATACCAACTCCAACACTAATAAATCCAAGGTGGATCTTCAAGAAATTGTCGTCTTTTTTATGGTCTATCCATTCAAGATTAAGGGGTTTTTCAATTAGGAATACACAACTGGCTTCGGAATGATTAAATGATGTACATCCATGGTTGAGAACCTTCACCTCTTGATCTCTGTTATAAGACAGTGTATCAACGGTAGTACTATTTTTGTTCAATTTGAGATATGCATTATTATTCTTAGGGTGTCGATAACATTGTAATTCTGTTCCTGTCAAGTTTGTTCTTACCGATCGAGTAATCTTCGAATCCTCATCTCCAACACATGCTAATAATGATCCAAGTTGATCATTAGGTATTAAATGGAATTCCAAAAACCGCAAGAGTTTTGTGAATTGAGTAGTAATATTGAATTCCTTTAAAGATTCGGGACTTGGTATCAATAGTGAGTATGAATTTTTGGGGTTTGCTCCTAGTCCCAATTGATTTTTAAGTTTGGGAAAATATTCAAGAAGCTCAAGAATTGAATGATTGGGGTAATCAACGTCATTGGTTGTTTCAATAAGGTCTACAAATGGAATTTGAAAATTTTGTGGAAGCATCACTTCATTGATGACATGTACAACCCCTTGGTTGAACAAAATGTCGGAGTTTAAAGGCACTGATATATGTGTTGAATTCAAACCAATTACATGGTTATGATGATTATCAAAGTATAAATCTTCCACCAATACATTGTCACCACGTAAAGTTGAAGTTTTTTTTTGTTTTTTTGCATTTTTGGCTAGCCCAAAGTCGGAATAAACCAATTCCTCTAAAAAGAGTCCTTTCAAGATATTCTTAAACAACTTTGGGTGTGATTCCAAATAATTCAAAACTAATCCAAGACTCTTCCACGGTCCTTTCGGTTCCGCATTTAAGGAAGAAGCTTTTTTTGAATTCGATCCACATGGTAAGAACACAGAATATCCTTCACCGTTATCATCTAACGAGAACATATTGAATTGATTAAGGTACCCCAATGTGCTTAAGCAACTTTCCTTATCAATGTTAATATATTCTAGGTGACGCAGTATTCCTCCATTTGAGATCAAATCACCAAGTACATGTTTGAATGAGGCTGGCGTTCCGATATCTTTGTTTCCTACCAAGATAAAACTGTTGTTTCCAGCACTAACTGATTGCTTTATTGTTATGTCATCATTGATGGTTATACTACTAATATTGTGTGCATTTTTGGAAGCGGATAGTTTCAATTTGAAGCAACCACCGATCTTCTTCTTTGAGCAAAGATTAGATGGTAAAAGCTTATGATATTCATCAGTTGCATCTAAAATGGAATCTGTATCAACGGGTGATGAACTGAATTGATACAATAATGATTGCTTTTGACTGAATGAAGCGATTGAAATGACATCGTTTAGAATCAATTCGTCTTCAAAATCGAACTCTTCTTCTAATGTAGGTTCATCTAATTGGTCCGTTGAATGAACTTGACCATCAAATTCGTCGTCATTTAAATCATCTGCTTGATTTTCATCCACTATAATTGTCTGGTCTATTGTTCTTCCATCTATCAAGTAATTGAGCTTCCTAAACTTCAACTCCTTGACGAAGTTTGAATAGTGAAGACTAATGAGTGCTTTTCTGGGAATCATATCCACAACTGGAATGTTTAAATCAGCAAAGAAATTGGTGTTGTTAATATCATGATTGAATTCATGAATAACTCCATCTGATGCGACATGACTAGACGAACTGGAAATGGCCCGATTAAGAAGAATACTTCCCGAATGCAATGAAACATCATAATTGACAGTTTTGGAGATACTTCTATGATTTCTTGAAGTTCCGTTCATTCCAGCAACCATTTCTTTCAACATCAAACTCTGGACTAAAGACATTATGTCTGTCTTTAACTCTAAGATAGCTTCCTTGGTCTTTGGGAATTCGACCTTAAATAAAGTGGTATAATAAGATTTTTGCACTTCCAGTAAAGAACTATTAATATAATCATCACTAGGAATAAAGATTGTTCTGGAACTACGAAACAATTCCTCACATGTTGCTGGAAATGGATCATCCTTAACTTTTCTTAAAAATAATGACTGGACCAATTGACGGAAGAATGAGATTTTTAGTCCATTAAAATCATCGTTTTCCATCAATATCGAACATAAAGATCTCTTGGGTGGTAATAACTTCTCAATTCCTTGGATAAAGGAATGTTGGTGTTTTGCATAAATGTCTGGATCTACAATTGCAGAATACTCATCTATAATATATTCTGAGGTTTCAAAATCGGGAGATACTACCACCGTATAGTTCGTGCTATCCAGAACTCGATAAAGCGTTGAGAGAACCACTTCTTCTTTACCTAGGTAGCCGACTCGAAACCTCTGATTAACAATATATCGGAGCAATTCCAGCGGCTCGGGCTCTTCTTTCGCCAGAAACGCCAGGTTTATTGGTGCCAATAACGTCACGTTTGCCAACGTATTAATAACCGGTATTAATCCGTTTCGTTGCAAACTACGAAGGAAGTAGGAATATTGCGCTTGGGACGATAGTACGTCGATGATGGTGGCGGGAGTCGTGGTAGGGGGCGCCTTTTGCGTAGTGGTTGCGGCTGCAAGCGTCCCGCTTAGGAAAAGTAGTAGTCCAGATAGAAACCTAACGATCAACATTAGCTTGATGTGTTTACGTATTGCTTCCACACAAAGGCTGTTTGGTTACACATAAATACGGTATTGGCGTATCCTCGGTCACGTGCATTTTAACAACAATAATCCAATTGCACAGTATCGAGCACAATAATAAGAGAGCTAAGAAGTTATAAGGTGCTTACTTAATAGATGCAAATCAAGAAAAGTAGATAATAGCCATCTGTAACTTTTTGCTTGTACGTTGTTAGAGCAAGGTTTTGCTCTGGTTGTGTAAAGTCTTTTTCACCAGTATTGACCATGTCATAATTTGACGTATTCGGCTACGTTCGTGCACTTACCTATCTGAAAACAAAAACACATTGAGTCAAATTTGACATGATGTAAGTGAGTAATTGGTTCCAAATCGCAGTGCTACGTTAGTTAATGACTACTGATTCTGAACAGAGATCTAATGGAATATCTGGCCTGGTTGACTCGTTTGTAGATTTGCAGCCTGAAGAAAAGGTGCCTAAACAGGAAGTGGCTCCACCCTCACCTCCAATATGGAAGTTTCTATTGCATTTGGTGAATGGGTCTATATGGGGGGTTTTGGCTAGAAAGGGACTAATGACACTAACTACGTTCGACGGGACCTATGTCGGAGGAGTCATATGGGCCAATTTTGCTGCATGTATAATCATCAGTGCAGCTATGCAGAGTAATAGGTTGTGGTCCAAATTGCCCAACTCTCTGGCAAAGGCCACTATACCTGTTTATGTTGGAATTTCAACAGGGTTCTGTGGTGCATTGTCTTCGTTTTCAACGGTGATCTTGGAGGCATTTACCATGGCAGCAAATAAAAATATTGGAGTGACATATAATTATCCTACTGGCGGATACGGAGTGATGCAGTTTTTATCGGTGATAATTGCTCAATTTGCCGTATCGCTGGCGGGGTTTGTGTTTGGGCGTCATTCTATGGAATTTCTTGATAATTATAGTCCTGTGTTTACTCCCAAGGGATATCAGGTGATTGAGTATGGTTCCATGGTAATCGGGATATTAGCATATATTGTGGATTGTGTTTTGATCGGGGTGAAGAAACAATGGAGAGAATGGACATTTTCGGTGCTATTTGCGCCATTCGGATCGATACTTCGATTCTATTTAGCCAAACTCTATAATGGGCAGGTGAAAACTTTTCCCATGGGGACTTTTGGTGCCAACATCATCGGAACTTTGATTCTTGCTGTATTAAACTTGCTACTTAGAGGAAAAGCACATGGTGGAGTAAATGATGGTGGTATTGTCAGCTCGGAGATTGCAAAACAGGTGATAGGAGGATTGGATGATGGCTTTTGTGGCGCTTTAACTACTGTAAGTACTCTTATGGCAGAATTATTCACATTAGCCACTATTCATTCCTATATATATGGTATCACTTCTGTATTGGTAGCCTTCTGTACTGTCGTACTTACATTGGGAGTATATTCATGGGACATAGGATTAGTAAACTAACCCTACCCCAGGTCCTACAGCCAATAAATCGATCAACCAAGTAATCAACTAATTATCTAACTACATAACTTACGAATACATACAATAGGATCACTATAAAATTACTCGATCTCACGATATCTATGTGTTCTGCATGTGCTCTATATGTTTTTCATGGATACTAATATACCATTTTTGGAAGTACGATGCGAGAGCTTTATTATTCCAATCTCCTCAACTAAAGAGCCCTGTCCGAAAGGTCCAGATAGTTTGAAGCGAAAAGTTAATTTGCTCGTTATTTGATCGTGTGCCATACAATGTTAGCGCCGTTTTAGGACCCTCCATACCATTACATTCTACAAATGACCGATTTGACACGGAACCCGTCATCTGGTGGTTTTTCGGACTCTTGAAACATGCAAGTAGACATGATCAGCTAGATACGTAGATCAAGGAGATGGAGAAATTGGATGACGATGTAGTCAAACGGCCCGGTCCCGCAAAGTCTCTGCAGATGTCTTGGAACTACCTCACTCTCGACAATATGCTCTCAATGGTCGCACAATCGCACAATAATCAATGAGCATTTTATTGTTTCCATTTTGAAAACTAATTGCTCACTTAATATAAGTAGAGATGTATGGGACGCAATTTGCTGGATTTGGGCTAGCAAAGTTTACCCACCTTACTCCTTTTGCAACTTGCTAATAGGTACCTAGAGTTTTGAACATGCCGGTTTCTTACAATGGAATGGACTGTCTAAAGGACTCCAACCTTCCTGCCTATATGGCTGCCCAGAAAGCGCTGCAGAAAGCAATACCGTGGGGCGATCAGCCGAAATACGCTAAATATACCATCTACTTCGGTGTGGTCATAGTCTTCATTGCCTTCATTAAGTACGTCTACTTTCTCCAAAGGGACTACTTCTATAAAAAGAAACAGTCGTCCAATTTGTTGACTTCGTTTGTTGATGTTTTGGTTGCCTACTCTCGTTATTTAGGCTATAAACAAGTCCCAGCCAAAATATCGTATGCAACCTCATTGCCTGTTTCTATGGGCTCCACGCTTGTCATGGCGGTTTCCTCGTTGTTTTTGTTGTGTTACTGTTTTGTACCTCATTTTTGGTATAGAGGTTGCAGGGGCTTTGGCTCTCCTCCTTTGGCTGTTCGTGCTGGTGTAATGGCTACTGCATTAACTCCATTTGTTTACATCTTGTCTGGAAAATCTAACATGATGACATTTCTCACAGGTATGGGCTATGAAAAGTTAAATGTCTATCACCAATATGTCGGTGTAGCTGCATTCTTCCTTTCCACTGTACATACAGTTCCATTCTTGGTACAAAACTACCGTGAAGGCGGTAGCTCCAATTTAGCCCATGTTTTTGCTACTAATACGGTTTACTGGAATGGAATTCCTCCATTTGTTCTTTTGGCTGTTCTATGTTTTGGTTCGAAATCTATCTTCAGGAAGTACTTCTATGAAGCATTCCTTCACCTTCATTGGTTATGTGGTATTGCTTATTTTGGAACTTTGATGTGGCATATTGATAAAGCTTTGAACATGGATAGATACATGTGGGGGTGTTTGGGATTTTGGGCCTCGCAAATTCTTTACAGAATTCTTGTGAAAACTGCTTTTAAACCAAATAAGTTGTTCTTAAGACCAAGGGAAGCAACTTTGGAGAAACTAAACGCGACTGCATTTAAATTATCTGTGGAACAGACCCACGGTTATACCTGGATGCCAGGTCAACACTGTTTCTTGAGATTTGTAGGTACCAGAATCTTGGATAACCATCCATTTTCTATTGCCTCGATGACTGATCCCAAGGTTCCAAATGGTCCAATGACGTTTATTATTATTCCTAAAAGAGGGTTGACTAAGGTGTTGTTTGATCAGTTGGATGAATTTGTATCTCAAAAGAAACAAGTATACATTGATGGTCCATTTGGTGGGTCGCCCCGTGATCCTACTGGCTTTGAGAGAATTATTTTGATGACTACTGGTACCGGTGTGACTTCCACATTACCTTTCTTATCAATGTTGAGTAACAAGATTAGAGACAATACTGCTGAAGGCAAACACATCATCACCAGAGGGATAACTTTCATTTGGGTTATTAAACATATTGAGGATTTGAAATGGATTAAAGATGAATTGGTAAGGTGCAATCAAATTGCGGGTGATTACATTAAAATTGACATTTACGTGTCAAGAAATATGAGTAATGAGTTGATTGAAAAAGTTTCTGATTTGGGAAGCTCTGAAAAATTGGAAGTAGTTGAAGCACAGTTAGATTCCAAAGAAGCAAATGATTTGGAAAAAGTAGAAATTACAAAACTTTCTGATTCTTCATCTTATGGTGACGATACAGCTGCTGGCATCAATGTTCATTACTTCAAACCAATTATTAGAGAAATCATCGAAGATTTGAAGCCTTCCTTATCCAGACGTAATTTCTTTGTCAGTTCAGGAAGTGATAGTATGAAGATGGAGGTAAGTTCATGTGTATCTAACTTACAACCACTTATTTTCAATAATGACTACAACCGAAACTCTGTGCAAGAAATCTATTTACATACCGAATCCTTTGGATGGTAAGTACATGGAGCCATTCCCAATTTTCACTGGACGATATTTATAATGATAGAGTATATAGAAAAGTAATATTTACGACCAAGTACAAATGGATAATGTTGGATCTGAAGTTATTTATCTTAAAAGTCACGAGCTTAAATTTTGCACCCGAAAAGGAAAAATGTTGCGATAATTTGAAAAAGGGTGCTAAAATTGTAGAAAACATTAGCTTAACGACCACAAACCATCAAAAATCATCGGCAACGAGGTGACAGGTCTTTGAATAAGCTTTCGAAAGTGAAGATGTAATTACCTTAGTGAAAGTAACACCCCTCCCCCTACCAAAAAATAGGTGAAATGTTGGTTTAGGCTTCTGCGCCACCTAAGATGCTGAGAAGAATCTTGAAAAAAAAAAACGTTAGAAGGGACTACAAAGGATTATTCTGGGGGGATGATCTCTCTCGTAATGCAAGTGCTCGTTTTGCAATATGAAGAAATGGTTTCGGAGACGCGATGATCTCGAAGACTATATCAGTCCTAAGTAATCCGGAGTAACCTCGGGTCGAAATATAATAGTACATGGTTTTAAATTGACCTAATTGAGGAATGTGTGGAGAAGAGGGGCGAAGGGGGTGATTGTAGTAGTTCCGAGAGGATCATGGTTAGTAGCTTCGGGTATTGTCTTCAGTTAAACAGACGAACAAGCCGTTAACCCTCGATTCATTCGAGTGGCATGATTTGGAAATCGTTAATGGGAAGATTACATCATTTCATTGGTCAATTAGAACAATCCATTGGGTGGTATATCTTGGGGGATCAATATTTTTTGTGATAATCTACCACTAACAAATCCTATAAGCTGCTAGTTCTGGATAACAGATGGAAGATTGTTGGGTATCATTGCTTCCCCACCGTTCGTTAATAGAAATTTAAGTGCAATTGGTTTTATGCTTTTGTGTTCATTTCGGGGGAAGATTCGGTGAAGTATTTCCGAAAGGAAAAAGTAAAATCCGATACCGCGAAATATATCGAATAAAATATGATATAATTACCCCACACGTAAAAATCAGCCCCATACAGTGATGCATGTTTACGGGATGTATTAAGTTAAAATGTGGATTAACATAGTATTTCATTTGTCGGACTCAACTAACCACTCCAGACTTAGGGGTACTGCTGACACTTACTCAATCAACGATTACAAGCCGCAAAATGACAGAATAACCAGCAATAGATAGGGCTTCGATTTGATTGTGGCAGCTGAAGTTTTGAGCATGTGGCAAGAATATAAGAACAAGTGTGTAGTCAATAAGTGAGAGAAGAATTTTTTTCGAAAATTAAAAAATATGAGTGTGGGGTATGTATCTGGAATAACCTAAAAAATATCTTAAGGCTACAATAATACAATATCGGTCCCACCTTAAACGGAACAACTCATACTCTCCAATTCAACGATCTCTACCTAATTACCTGGAACGGAATGAACCTAGCTGGACGGCTGATTCTCCTTATATTCGCAATTATTACCTGGACTGAGCAAGTGTTGGGGCGATCTTTTTTGACAGAGGTAAGATTAACATAAAAACCTCTATCGTAATGTAGATGATATCTAAGCTCATGTGACACTCTCTCTAAGGGTCAGTTGCTTTCTTCAAGACAAATTCCAATTAGGGTTGAAGGTGTGTAGTTTTGAGGTATTCCTTCAAATCGATACTTGCTCGGACTGGCATCTTCGGATCTCACTATTGGCTTGTCGGATTAATCGTACGGCATTGCAATTTCTAGGTTTTAGTACACCAACCCACTGCATATAAACCCACCAGATGAAAATGCCTCGATTCGAATATGAATTGGGATCAGGTTACATTTTTGATCTTTTGAATATTTGGACCACACGGATTAAGAATGAAAGCATATTAAATGTTCAGAGGGGAATATTAGAAGGACTCGGAGATTTATTTTGTTCGATACTTTGTCCAGATTCATCTAATCAAAATATAAGTGACCAGCTTATGGACGCGATGTACCACAGGTTAACAGACCAATCCCAACACTTCTTGCGAGGTTTTTTATGGTTATTTTAAAGATGACGTAAACACAAACATGGTACTTTCCCCCTCTCCACGCTCCCTCTACTGAAACTATGTCACGCTTAGTATCACAACCTGAAGTCCCCATAATTATTGGCAACGGGATAAAGGTTATTGCGGGGTAACTAGAAATCATTGGCACTGACGAGGTCGGCCAAAATAATGTTCGTATAATAAGCGACCAAATAGTGAGATAGCTGGGGTAAGCTGTATATGGAATTGGGCCAAGAGGCTTTGATTTGGGGGAAAAGTTCATAACCCGAGTTCTGGATAATGTCGAATTTTTACAAATTTCCCGAAGCCTTTAAAAATTAAAAAAGGAAAAATGTCAAAAAATATGATTTTATTGTCTGCATAGCCATCCCCAATTCAGCCCCCTCTTTTCACTTATTATGGATCTAAAAAATAATACCTTTCTTCCTCCATTTCCCCATAGAATGTTTGGCACAGAGTAATTTATTTTCGGACACTAAAATATTACTCTCTCCTCCACCCATTCTCTCTCCACCCTCACTCTCTCCACCCCATTATAAATATCGGTCTTCATCCTCCCTTTCAGTCTTCTCTCCATCCTAATTCTATCTTCAAATCTGTCATCATGCATTTGGAAGACAGCAAGCTTTTACAAAAATACATTAACTTTGGTGAAAAAAAGGCCGGGTCCACTACCATGGGGATCTTGGTTGGTCTTTTCGCAGCCTTTGGTGGTATCCTTTATGGATACGACACTGGTACGATTTCGGGTATTTTGGCTATGAAGTATGTCAAAGGCAGATTCCCTGACAACAAGAGCGAATTCTCCTCCTCGGAATCTTCACTTATCGTGTCCATTTTGTCCGTTGGTACCTTTTTCGGTGCTCTTACTGCACCTTTAGTATCAGATAGAGTTGGTCGTAAATTGACCTTGATTGTCTCTTCCTTCGTTGTTTTCAACTTGGGGGTAATATTACAAACTGCTGCTACTGGCATTCCTCTCTTGTGTGCCGGAAGAGCCATTGCTGGATTTGGAGTTGGTCTTATCTCTGCCGTTATTCCGTTATACCAAGCTGAAACTACTCCAAAGTGGATCAGAGGTGCTGTTATTTCTTGTTACCAATTGGCCATCACTATTGGTTTATTATTGGCTGCCGTTGTGAATCAAGGTACGCACAATAGAAACGACTCTGGCTCGTATAGAATCCCAATTGCCATCCAATTTTTGTGGTCTCTGATTTTAGGAGGTGGTATGCTCCTCTTACCCGAATCCCCTAGATTCTGGGTGTCTAGATGCGACGAAGTTAAAGCCAAGGACTCATTGAGTAGATTAAGAAAATTGCCTGCCGATCATCCAGACTTGGTTGAAGAATACGACGATATCAAGGCTGCATTCGATTATGAAAACCAATATGGTCAAGCTACCTGGATTCAAGTCTTCACAAACCACAACAAGCAATGGAAGAGATTGTTTATGGGTACTATCCTTCAGGCCTTGCAACAATTAACTGGTATCAACTTCATTTTCTACTACGGTACTCAATTTTTCTTGAGAAGTGGTATTAAAAACCCTTTCATTATCTCCTTGGCCACCAACATTGTCAACGTCGGTTCCACTTTCCCCGGTATCTTTTTGGTCGAAATCATTGGTAGAAGAAAGTTGTTAATGGGGGGTTCTCTCATCATGTGTATTTCCCAATTCATCGTCTCTATTGTTGGTGTTGCTGCTGGTGAGAACTCGGATTCAGCTAACAAGTGTTTAATTGCATTCGTATGTGTGTTTATTGCAGGTTTTGCTTCCACTTGGGGTCCATTGGCTTGGGCTGTTTGTGCCGAAGCCTTCCCATTGCATGTAAGACAAAAATCCATCGCTTTATGTGTGGCTTCTAATTGGTTGTGGAACTGGGCAATTGGTTATGCCACTCCATACATGGTCGATAGTGGTAAAGGTAATGCCAATTTGGGATCCAAGGTTTTCTTCATCTGGGGTGGTTTCAACCTTATTGGGTTTTTCTTCGTCTGGTCTCTTGTCTACGAATCTAAGGGATTGTCTTTGGAACAAGTCGATGAAATGTACGCTAAGGTTGACCACGCTTGGCAATCAAACAAGTTCATTCCTTCTGCACATGCTTTCAGAGATGATGTTCCTCACTCGATCAGTTCTGTTGGTAAGGCTGAAGCTATTTCTGAAGCTGAAGAAGTGTCTGTTTAATTTCACTGTTAGATTTTGTCCTCTAATAACAGTATGTTTCAATTATAGTGAGCATATTCTACGAGTTCATGATTGGCGTTTCAATTCTTCCATAATTTTTATTATCGATTAATAACTACTAATTTGGTTCAATAATAATGATCATCCACTGTACCGTTTCTGTAGACTTCGAGTAATTTAATTATAAGATAGCATTAGTTCCTGAAAATCTAGCACTTGAATATTATCACGTGGTTTTTTTCATGAAGAGGAAACTTTTTCATGCAGACACGAATACTTTTCCATTGACAACAGACACTACATCAGAACACGACTAAAACATGTCCATTGTTTGGTCACAACGTTTTTTAAGATAATCTCGTAATGTTTCGGTAGTCCGTTAGACTTTAGTTGTTCAATGACCACAATTCGAGAAATTATCCTATTACCCCACAATTTCATCTTGAAGTATTTTCGTTCGCTCTCGATCAGCCGCTCGCGCGGGGTTTACATAACAAGATCTTTTAGCTGAACTAGTCATTCAATGAGATTTAATTAGCTATGGAGAATTTCTTACTCATATCACAAAGGACAGTAGAAGGGAATGATTTTCGCAGGTACTCTACCAGTTTGGATTTAAGCTTCAAAGCCAAAGCTAGCTATTTCGCAAAACCATTTCTATTGGGAAACCTCAATATACTTTCGGACATCCTCAAATTAACTACAGACCTGCAACAAACCATGAGCCGACAATTCAATCGGGCCATCAACGAAGTTGAAAGCTATGCCGTAGTGACCTATTATCATTTCGGGTTAGATTTCCTTTTGTACGAGTTTGCCATCAGTAACACACATGACTGCACTATACATGACTTTAAGTGGTCGTTATTCTTTTATTTTTTCCTTATGCGGACAAGAAGAACCTAACTTACAGTATTCCTAGCTGAGGTTTCTCCAGTAGGGTTTGTTTCTGCAATCCATCCCAGCTACCGGCTCGATTTTGCTACCATTGTATCGAGGCTTCAAAAGGAGTTTTATACGTAAAAAAAATGCCTAGCTACAACACAATACCCTCGGTATCGTCTACAATTGCAGCTGATTTTCAGGAACTAAAGTCTCATACACGAGTCTGGGTTGAAGATTCAGTACAATAGTATGCCTTTCTTATGATTTGCAGATTGTACTATTTGACAGTATCGATATGAATACGGATCTAATGCCACCCATTTTTAGAAAGATACCACACCGCCTAGGCTAGGTGGTTTTCCGGGCTGGGCTCCTGTTACCTTGAACAAGCTAGTATTATTTACTTTATCTACGAGTTTCATGTTGATCAAGCTTTTTCCTCTACATTTTTCCATTCATAAAAAATAGTGGGGTCAAACATTAAGAGTGCCGAAAATTAATAGCAAGAAATCGTGCTTTCCTAGGAGTATTTTCCATGGTAGGATTTCTCAACTCCGGCGCAAGGGGTTAAGAGCATGGCTATTAACCAGTGCTTTTCCAATAATCACGAACAATTCAGAGATGTCAAATCAATGTACAACGCATTCGTGGTCTGTTCGATCGAATCGTTCTCCATAACTATTGTTCTGTTCTAGGTATGGCATCCTACCCAAAAAAAAAAGACACAAAATTGCCTCCTACGTTATTTGATAACATGATGTTCATTTACTACGCACAATCTACAAACTAGCTTTGGTAGCATATCTGCTCTCGGCCTCTTTCCAATTGATAACATTCCAGATGGCTTTAAAGTAGTCAGCCTTGACGTTTTGATACTGCAAGTAGTAAGCATGTTCCCAGGCGTCAATGGCAATCAATGGTACATATGGGTCGAGAACAGTATCTTGATTGTATGTTGTTACGACATCTAAGACGTTACCATTCTCCTTGTTCTTGACAATAAAGGCCCAACCTGATCCTTGAATACTTGCCAACTTAGAGTTGGTAAGAGCAATCAAGTTCTCAACAGATCCATACTGGCTAATAATCTGTTTGCCCAATTGGGAATCTGGTTTTGGAACCACACCCCCTCCATTGGAGGTGGGTGCCAAACTTTTCCAAAATAATGTATGGTTGGTATGACCGCCACCATGAAATTTAATATTTTGTTGGATAGCAACGGCAGCCTTCACATCCCCTTTGGATTCTGCAACATTCAAGGCTTCAATTGCAGCATTGAAACCATTGACGTAAACTTGGTGGTGCTTGGTGTGATGAATTTCATTGATTTTTCCGGAAATGTGTGGTTCAAGGGCATCAAAGGCCCAGTCCAACTTTGGTAACACGATCTTTTGGGAACTCATTACGGTGGTATCAATTGAGCAAAATTTCAATGAAGCAGAAGTTTAGATATTTATATACTATTGTAAATTGAGCAAATATTTGTACACTTATGGAACCACAGTGGTTATTGGTGCATTCGCCGATTACTAATTTTGCCAGGAGCCATAATTTAATGAGCCACTAAATCCATATCGGAAGCCACGGTCTAGCAAATAAATGAATATTTATGTGTGGCAACTGTGATTTCCGTTGTAGTATATGATGACTAAAGAACGGCAAGATTGCAAAAAATAGTACGAAGTGTGGACCTGATGTATTCGAAATAACGTCTCAAATTCATCTAGGGTGTACCTTCAAGATCGAGGAGAATTCCTGACATTAATCGTGATGGGTATGAATGAATTAACTGGCACGAATAATATAAGAAAGGATAAGAAAGAATATTAATGGAGCTTATACTTATACTTATACATACATACATACATATATATGTATATATAATACATGTGTGTCAAGCCACATCTATTTGGGCGGCTTATGTAAGCAAATCATAGGGAGAGGAAATTTCATAGATAACGTACTTTGGGGTTGGTAAGAAGTAGTTGTATTGCTGATAGGAGGCTGTGCATCCTCGGGGATTTGATAAGTAGGAGAAATAGTAAGGTTAGCATTAGGTAAGAAAAATAAAATGATATAGAGGTTTCGGAGTTCCAGTGGAGTTGCGACAAGAAAACAGTTGCGACAAATGGGTGCTAGAGATCTGCAAAGCTCTGACACATGCGAATGACTAGGGTTATGGTAATAATCCGCAAATTTGTGACATGCCAGCTAGTATAGTCAGAAAGAAACCACTAGATTCCAACTCCATAAGAGAGGTAGAACTTAATGATTACTTTCATTTGGGAAGCCTTCAGCTCAAACTCGTAAGTTTAAAGATACCAGCTGGTCTGCAAGTCAGATGGTCTAAGAAACGCGGCTCGCTAGAACCATTCGGCCATATTAGGAAGTATGGAAACTGAGAGTGTCGGCTAGCATTACCAGAATACCAATACGGAAAGAATCATCACAGGGAGGACAAAAATAGCAGTCACCTGACGGAGATGAAAGACAGCTAGCTAGAATCGTCCCAGAAGCGAGTCTAGACCTGGCTTGGCACGGCCACAAAACCAAACAGCATGACACAAAAAAGCAGTAGTTTATTAGTTAGGGTGCAAGAATTGAGAACAAACCTCATGCAATAGGGATTCTCATACACATATACATTAAAGAAAGAAAGTAGACTCGGTTACTCAGTTTGTTGCTCATGAGTATGACACATTCAGGAGGAGAAAGGCTAGTAAAAATTTTCAATTGCGCATGACAATAAAACCAGTTGCCCAAATAGCAAAAAAATGAACAGAAAAAATCAGGTAGTCAAGTGACGAGGTGGAGACCAAAAAGCATGATAGATGTTCGCTTTTTTTCCATTGGCAAAAATACCCCAGGTTTGATAAGGAGAATATATGATAAAATTAGAAGGATCTTGGGTGCTTCTAGACCAAGCACAAAATAGTAAAGAAGGCCAAAATGAAATTAAGACACTACAACCGCGATTATAACAGCAGGCATATCTTTAGCGTTCAAGGATCAAAGGCGGGACTGAGGGTACCAATCCGGTATGTCTGGAACTAGCAAGATCATTGGTTGGGACCATTGGTGGAAGTAGTCTAGTTAGGTGGGTGGTTGGTGAGCCCGTTCTGGTAGACCTAAAATAATGTTTGCCAAAGGTTATGATCTTGGTCCGATTATCGTCTAGCAACTGACAGGTATTAATAGATGGAACAATAGGAGACGCAGTTTCCTATTAAAAATTGGGAAGGATACTACTGCGTAAGCGTGTGATAGCCTTTTTCGGTGTGCTAATGTACGTACAAAAGGTAGAGAAAAAGATTCTATTCTTGACTGACTGACTGACTAGACCCCCCTCAGCCCGAGCATAGTTTGTTCCAACAGTGCGCAAAATAAATCAACACGTCTTCTTTCGATTGTGAATACCATCCTCTGATCGTTTATTCTAAGCGTATAAATTTTTTTTTATTTTTGAGTACAATCATCAAGCACCATTTTCTTCACATCAACCACACCTTGGCTTGATTATCATGAGTCACTCTCTGTCTCCAACCAACCGGAACTCTATTTTTGGCTGGGTCAAAAACCTAAAGAGAGGCAACCTTTTGTCGAATGAGAGCGTCAACGATATAACTTCTGATAACGATTTGTTATCGACCGAATCTAGATCGCCATCGAAATCTAATAGCGGAATACTACCACTCTTGTCTAACTCAAATCACCCAATACAGTATCATCAACATCTGCAACACCAGCAGCCGCCCCCACAACACCAACAGAGCCCATTTCCCTCCACATCTCCAGTAGGAATACCAACGCCATCGCAAAATCAAGCCGTCGAATTCTTAAGACCTCTTTTGAATCACAAGTCCAGGTCAAGTAATAATGTCAATAGAGTCAGATCAAACTCCCAGTCCCACTCTGAAAAATCGGTCAGTATAAGGCAACATAGAGACTCTTTTTTACAGCATAATCTGTTGGTAGATGATAAGAGCAAATATTTCGGCGTTACTCTTGAAAATGCCATTCAAGAAGCTTCTGCTAAAATCTCAATATTAAACACCAACCCGGATGACCCTGGTGTTACCTATGGTGAAATCCCTATTGTGGTAGCCAAATGTGGAGTGTATTTGAAAAACAATGGTTTAAATGTCGAAGGAATATTTAGAGTAGGTGGATCGTCAAAAAGACTCAAGGAATTACAAGTAATATTCAATAGTGCTCCTAATTATGGGAAAAAATTAGATTGGGAAGGTTATAATGTTCACGATGCTGCATCCATCTTAAGACGATATCTTAATGCATTACCAGAACCATTGATTCCTTTGGAACTTTATGAATCTTTTAGAGATCCTTTACGTACAAGATCAAGAATCATAAACTACATGAAATATAAAGCTGAAAATCCAAATAAATCTTTGAAAACATCGGACCCAATTGTCAAAGATACAAAGGAAAAATCATCACCCCCTGAAACCCCAGTGGACTTACTTGATTCTGCTGAATCCCAACCATTAACAGAGGCCAATATTGGTCGTTTTAACAATACCCAACCTGCATCGTACCGTTCTAGTTTTGAACCATCGCGATCACATTCACAGTCAGATGTTTCTCAAAACAGAGGAAATAATACCAGTGGCACAGAAGCAAAGGGACCAATAGATCAAGCAGACACTGAAGGAGGATCAGCGGCAGCAGAGGCAGCAGCAAAGAAATCAGCTAAAAAATCTCGTAATTACAAAAAATTAACTCGTGATGTCCATGAAGTAATAGAAGAATATAAACAAATGGTTGATGATTTACCAACCCTTTCCAAACAATTATTGTTTTATATTTTGGATTTACTTGCAATGGTTCAAAACCATTCCGATGAAAACTTAATGTCATCAAGAAATTTGGCAGCAATCTTTCAACCGTCTATTTTATCACATCCTAATCATGACATGGATCCAGTTGAATATGCATTATCACAATTCGTGGTTGAATTTTTGATCCAGTATGCCTATAAATTGTTACCCAAACAATCTGTTGCAGCTCATCAATCTCCTTCAGTTAGTAAAACCACAGGTGAAGAAGGATGCGAGGATGACTTAGTGGATAGCGAAGATTATGCAGTGAATCAAGAACAACTCTCCAAAATCCAAGAGAGCGTTTCATCTCCACCAAGTAATATTACCTCTACGAGCACTACACCAATTGAGAGTGAAAATATATTGAATAAACCACCTCAGGCGCCTTTCAAAAAACATAGCAAATCCTCGCTTTCATCGCACAACAACCAAGAAGACACCCCTAAAGACCCCAATACCAATAATACCAATAACTCAAATTCTATGAGATTACCTGAGTATGACCAAGATTTTGAGATCACTGATGATGATAACGAAATAGATCTCTCCGATTTGGACGAATTACATTCGGGGAATATTAACTTGAGCAATGACTACCTTGCAACGCAGCAGTCTATTACTTCCAATATCGAAGCCCAAGTGCCTAATGTTGCGATTATAGTATCCACGCCGTCCACCACATCCGTCCAACATACCAAACAAAGCTAAGAACCCTTTCATTTATATCTTTTGTTTGTAGAGTTTTAAGACGATGTTGAAATCGATAAGGATTTTTTTTTTTTTACATCTTTCACCGACGGCGTGTGTTATATTTAACTTCTTCTTTTGAAATACCTTGTTTTATTCCATAATTATTTATTTACATGTACTATTATGTTAGACTAGTTGGATAGTAGTGTACCGCACAGTATGGGTTGGATGTTGAAAATGAATTTTCGAAAAGCGAATCCGAAAAACAATAATCACATTTGAGTAAGAAAGTGTGAAAAATAAAGCAATGTCTAGTGACGAAAGAAAAATTGATAGTGACGAAGTAGACGACTTGTTTGGAGAAGGGGAAGAAATCGAAGATGTTGAAGTTCAAGACCGTTCAGAAAACGATGAAGATGACGAGGAAGAGGAAGAGGAAGATGTGGAAGAAAGAACCATAGATGTATCGTTACCACGTCATGCTATATCACAAAAGGCAGAACTGGACACATATACACTTAAAATGCCTGTATTTTTGAACGTGGAAGCACATCCTTTTGATCCTAATGAATTTAAAGAAAAAGTGAACCAGAATGCT
Source organism: Suhomyces tibetensis (assembly GCA_030570835.1). NCBI lineage: Eukaryota > Fungi > Ascomycota > Pichiomycetes > Serinales > Debaryomycetaceae > Suhomyces > Suhomyces tibetensis. The sequence goes on from JAJLWT010000035.1 coordinate 98,962, forward strand.
GTGGAAAGATCCAAAACTGCATTAACTGATAAGCAAGTGAAAAATGAATTGGTCACTGAAAAGTTGTTAAATGAAAATACTATCAGATGGAGATACTCCAATAGTGGGAATGATGAGATTATAAAGCAATCGAATGCACATTTTGTGCAATGGGACGATGGAAGTGTATCATTAAAGATTGGGAATGAGTTATTTGATTTTAAGGAATTACCATTAAATGATACGTTTTTGGTCAAAACACATGATGCTTATGAAATATTACAGAACGATCTGTTCATCAATAGATCAGTGAATTTAATTCCAGCCTCTACCTACACATCCACACACAGAAAGTTGACACAAGCAGTGAAGAATATTCAAAGAAAGGATAAGATTTTGAATCATATAACCGAAGGAGATCCAATGATGAAACAAAGATTGGCAGATGAAAACGAAAGAAAGACACTCAAATTGAGAAGACAAATTGAATCGAAGAGAAGGTTACAAGAAGAAAAGATGGACCGCGGGGCCAGTCCAGCCGACAGAATAGAAAGAGAACCTGCCTACGAGAGGTTTGCCAGAACTTATGGAGGAGAAGAAGAATACGACGAAGAGGATGATTTTGTGGCCAACGATGATGAAGTAGAAGAAGAAGGATTTGAAGACGATGAAGACGATGTTGAAGAAGAGGAAGAAAAACAATTTGAAAGAGGAGCTGAAAGATTGAAACAATTGAAACAACAAGGAGATGCCAAGTATGGAGAAGAAGAAAAACAGCAAGCTAGAAAAAGAAGAAGAATCATCGATTCCGATGATGATGATGAGTAGATTAATGAACTTATTAATAAATGTATTTTAATATTGGAAAGGAAAGTAGAAGATAGAGCATTTAGTAGAAGTACTAAGATTGGTAGAATTATTAGTAACAGTAATCTAAGACATATCAGTGAAAATAACAAATACTGAACCATCCAACACATGCTGGCATGATTGATAACTTAATAATAAAATACTAGTAGCATTATTGGTATGGAAATATTCACTATATGCTCCTTATCTTGTATTAAATAACTGCCTAAATAACTGCCCTATCTACGAAAACATCTTTCCTGCATCATCCGAAGGCCGACCTGCTTGTTCAAGGCTGTTGTTTAAATTGGGGTCATAGCCTCGGGAATGCGGAGCTCCAGATCGAATCACTATACTATGATTTCGCACACCTATATAAACTCTAACTGATTCCTGACTCGATTATTTTCATCACACTTCCGCCACGATCAATGAAGCCCTTGAGATTGTTACTTTTAGGAGCACCTGGGTCGGGAAAGGGAACGCAAACGTCAAAACTTCTAAGCCGATTCTCTTCAATCCATGCGCTTTCTTCGGGAGACATTCTTCGTTCCCAGATTGCCCAAGGTAATGAAATTGGCAAAACGGCTGCCAAATACATGAATAGTGGAGGGCTAGTGCCAGATGAAACGATGGTACAGCTCATTACCCTGCAGCTCTTTCAGAGCCAGTGGTTGAATGGCCAATCGTCTTGGATGTTGGACGGGTTTCCTCGTACAGCGAGACAAGCATTATCATTGAACAAAACATTGCATGAGTCACAAGCAGATATTAATATGGTGGTAGAACTTGATGTTGATCAACGGGTAATTTTGGACAGAATTGAAGCCAGGTGGGTCCATATTCCAAGTGGAAGGGTGTACAACTTGGATTATAATCCTCCAAAAGTGCCATTTAAAGATGATGTCACTGGTGAACCATTATCCAAACGAGATGATGACACAGCTGAGATTTTCCAGAAAAGATTGGATACATATAATAAAGAGGTTGAGCCTTTGAAGAAAGTTTATGAAGACTCGGGAGTTTTGTATAAAGTTAGTGGTAACAGCTCAGATATAATCTATCCTAAACTCGAGCTGTTAGTGATAAGCAAGTTGAATTTAGAATAGACAAATAAGAGAAGATATTTAATGTAGAAAAATCAATAGAATAGGAAATGACAAAGAATGATACTTCCTTCTTTGGTGATACTTTCTTTGTATTCACATCAATTGAATGATGTTTCACTTCCTACCTATATGTTTGCGCGTGCTACTAATTTTGTTTTCAAATTGATCTCACAACTAGATTAATTTGTCACCCTTCATTCTTCTAGCATTCTTCTTCCCCCACAATGAAGTTCTACATTGATGATTTACCAGTGCTATTCCCATACCCTCGTATCTATCCTGAACAATATGCGTATATGTGTGATATTAAAAAGACCCTTGATGTTGGAGGGAACTGTATATTGGAAATGCCTTCAGGTACAGGGAAGACCATCTCATTGCTTTCATTAACTGTGGCATATCAAATGCATTATCCAGAGCACAGAAAGATCGTGTATTGTTCTCGTACTATGTCGGAGATCGAAAAAGCTCTTATTGAATTGCAAAAGTTGATGGAATTCAGATCTGAAAATTTGGGTTATGTGGAAGACTTTAGAGGTTTGGGTTTGACTAGTAGAAAGAATTTATGCTTACATCCCACGATATCTCAAGAAAGAAAAGGTGCTGTAGTGGATGAAAAGTGTAGAAGAATCACAAATGGTCAATTAAAGAATAAAATAGAATCTGGCAAAATCAATGAACAAGATCAAGTGTCTCATCCTGAAATTAATAGCTTGTGTTCCTTCCATGAAAAACTTAATGAATATGACCAGCACAATTTAATACCTGCGGGAGTTTATTCCTTTGATTCATTGGTCAAGTTCTGTAAGGATGAAGGTACTTGTCCTTATTTCACTGTTAGAAGAATGATTCCCTTTTGCAACATTATTATTTATTCATATCATTATCTTTTGGATCCCAAAATTGCCGATAGAGTTTCAAAGGAATTATCAAAAGATAGTATTATTATATTCGATGAAGCTCACAATATTGATAATGTTTGTATTGAATCGTTGTCATTAGATTTAACAGATGATGCCCTTAAAAAGGCTACAAGAGGAGCTAATAAATTAGGGGATGCTATAAATGATATGAAATCTCAAGATAATGAAAAACTACAGTCTGAATATGAAAAATTAGTCGAAGGACTAAGACAAGCAGAAATCGATCGCGAAGAAGAACTCTTTATGAGTAATCCCATCTTACCTAAAGATTTATTGGACGAAGCAATACCTGGTAATATTCGTAAAGCAGAACATTTCGTATCGTTTTTAAAACGTTTTATTGAATACTTGAAAACAAGAATGAAGGTCTTGCATGTTATTAGTGAGACTCCAGTCAGCTTTCTTCAACATTTAAAGGACTTGACATTCATTGATAGGAAACCTTTGCGATTCTGTTCTGAAAGACTATCATTATTGGTTAGAACTTTGGAACTCAATGAAATTGAAGACTTTAATGCCTTGAAGGATATTGCAACGTTTGCTACATTGGTCTCTACGTATGAAACAGGTTTTCAATTAATTTTAGAGCCTTTTGAAACTGAAGGGTCTACAGTTCCAAATCCAATTTTACATTTTATTTGTTTGGATGCATCCATTGCTATCAAACCAGTATTTGATAGATTCTCATCAGTCATTATTACTTCTGGTACAATTTCTCCATTAGATATGTATCCTAAAATGTTAAATTTCCAAACCGTCATTCAAGAATCCTATGCGATGACCTTAGCCAGAAGATCTTTCTTACCAATGATTGTTACTAAAGGTTCAGATCAGGTATCTATTTCCTCAAGATTCGAAATTAGAAATGATCCTTCAGTTGTTAGAAACTATGGTTCCTTATTGATTGAATTTGCAAAAATCACCCCTGATGGAATGGTTGTTTTCTTTCCGTCATATTTATATATGGAATCTATTATTTCAATGTGGCAAACCATGGGAGTATTGGACGAAGTTTGGAAGTATAAATTGATATTGGTGGAAACTCCAGATGCGCAAGAAACATCATTGGCATTGGAAACTTATAGAAAAGCATGTTCCAATGGAAGAGGGGCTATCTTACTTTCAGTTGCTCGTGGGAAAGTTTCAGAAGGAATTGATTTTGATCATCATTATGGTAGAACAGTACTAATGATTGGTATTCCTTTCCAATATACAGAATCTAGAATCTTAAAGGCAAGATTAGAATTCATGAGAGATCATTTTCAAATAAGAGAAAATGATTTCTTATCTTTCGATGCTATGAGACATGCCGCGCAATGTTTGGGTAGGGTTTTGAGAGGGAAAGATGATTATGGTATTATGGTGTTAGCGGACAGAAGATTTTCCCGTAAAAAGGGACAACTTCCAAAATGGATTGCACAAGCTTTACGGGATTCTGATACGAATTTATCTACTGATATGGCCTTGGCCACCGCTAAATCTTTCTTGAGAAGTTTGGCACAACCAGCAAACCCCAAAGATCAAGAAGGTGTTTCAGTGTGGGATATTCATCAATTGGAGAGCTTTCAAAAACAACATCAAAAGAAACTTGAGGGAGTCGATGCAGAAGCAAAGGAAAAGGATGATTTTATGGATATTGATGATGATGATTTTGATTTATTGTGATATATTATAGAATTAAGAGTAGGATAAAACTTCATAGATTTAATATAAGGATGATCGATTTGAAACGCCCACGTAGTCAATATATATATTTATATATGTTAATGATAACTTTAGGTTGTAGTCTATCTAGTAAAAGTAACATTACTTGCATCAAAGTCGTGCCAGGATCATATATCACTGTTTCTTTCTATAATGACAAATGAATACACTCCAATCGTTATAGAAATAGGGTCTCGATGTATCCGAGTGGGATTTGCTGGCGAATCACAGCCGTTTATTACCAGCACTGGCGTGAAATATGCTTACTCCAATATAATACCTACACTTCCCCCTTACTTTGAATTAGATGATCGTTCAATTGATGCTAGCAAAAAATCCCAATTGGTCGATCTGTACCTTAAAAGATACAGCCAAATATCAGAAATATTCACTAGAGAGCTTAACAAATGGATTCATATCAATTCTTCACCCGAAATTGCGGACAAAGATAGTGCACAGATATATCATAAGCTCCTTGGAATATTGAAAGACGAGTTTTTGGTATCACCACGGCGGTGTAAAATAGTATTGGTAGATAATGACTATTCAATGGTTACAAAGTTCAAGCTCTTGGATATTTTATTATTGAAATTGAAGGTTAAGTCTGTGCTTTGGAAACCTAGGCCATTATTGACAACAATTGGTACTAGTGAAGTCAATGCATTATTACTAGATTTTGGTTGGGAATCGTTCAAAATGAATAGCATAATAGATTTGAGGACATTGAGTCATCTAGAGTTATTTGATAAGTTTAATGGAGTATGTCTTCATTATAAAGTAGTTCAGAAGTTGATTGAACTTCAGGATCCTTTGATTAACAAAGTACTTGAAAGGACAAATTTATTTGAGATTATAGATAATATGATCAAGAAAAATCAATTAGAAATTGTGGATGGAGTACAACTTCCACATGAGTTTCTAGATGAAATTTTTAGCTTTAATTTCTTTAATAAGGAACTCCTGCATTTAATTGAAGCCATTTTAATTCAATCAAGTATTGATAACAGACCAATTTTATTAAGCAACGTTGTAATAACTGGGGGAATTTCCGAGATACCTGGGTTCAAAAGTAAGATGTTAAAGCACCTCAAAAGTCGGTTCCCTTCGGTAGTTGCAAAGTCAAGCTTGGGTCCTTGGTTAGGATGCTCATTATATGTCGCCACAAAGTTGGCAAGAATGGATAAATCCATATGGAAAGAGCAAGAAATTACTAGAGACAAATTTGTTTCTTTAAGTGATATGGGAATGAAATTATCAGGATTACCTGATTATGATAATTTAAAATATCAAGGACTCTACGATGTATCAAAAAGATAAAATTTAATAGATGGCTTCTATTTGCATTGGGAAATGTGTGTCATAAATTTACTTGTAAATCAACTCTACTTGTAAATCAACTCTGAAGATTGAAAGATTGAAACGAATCAACCAACTCATTTTCATTATATATTTCATCTTCAAGGGGGGAAGCTGCATGTTCAGTGATGTATTTTGACCAACTATTGTTGTTACGATTGTTCCAAAACCTGTTCCATGAGCTTCTGGTTTCAGGTTGTTCGGGTTCCATTTCATCACTAAGAATTTGTAGCAACTTTGTTTCTAGTGATGCATCCAGATTAAACTCATGGACATTGCAAAGTGGGCCAACTGTGTTGGTATTGAAAAACTTGGGTATTTTATTCATATCAATTGGAGTATTCGAATCATCCTCAAGTAATGGACCTAACATATAAGGTTTAACTTTTGTCCGAACTATCGAGACTAGTGATTTTTCTAACAAAGAAGGATAGAATTTTGGTTCTAATATCTCTGGAGAAGTCTCATAGAATACATCGTTTGATTCAGTTGATTCCAAAGAAGGATTAGGAATAATTTTCTTTATTTCAACAGCTTCCCTCTTTTTGGTACTTTTCTTTATAGCAGCAGCCAAAGGAATGATCTCCTTGGTGTGGTCTTGTTGAACACTTATATTTTGAAACGCTGCTGGATCAAGTACTTTCAAATCAATCACGGGTGGTGCTATTTGTTTTAGCCGCCGGGGCAGATTCTCTTCGTTTTTGAGAGTTTGATCTAACATATCCCGTAGGTGATCTGTATTTTCTCCTGTTTGTAACGTCATTGTTTGTTGAATTATTTCTTGCTTAAAGAAAGGAGTACCAACAACTAGTGGAGGACTTGTGGTACAAATTTAAAGTGAGGGACGAACCACAATCTCAGAAGACAAGGCAACAGAAATTGCTTTATTTCGTTCCAACTAGATGAAAAGTTTTATCTCCATATGAAGACTCGCTTAGTCGATAAGGAGTTACCAGACATAGAGCATGAGCTGCTGTTTCCCAATTCAGATATCACTAATAACACCAAATCAGATCAATTTGTCTACCTGACTTTCAGGCAATAAGCTACCACAACTGAAACACAATCCTCTGGCTTTTTATTAAAAGTCAAATATACGCCCTGAAATATTTTCTTAAGATTTTACACCCTATTGTTGTTTTCCTAACTCTCCACTTTTCATCAAACTACCTATGTAATCTTGTAAATATTGATTCTCGTTTTCATATTTATCACAAACTATCTTTGTGTCTCTGACATTTGATATCAATGAGGAAATATTTGCCTTGAGTTCCAAAATCTTTTGGATCTTTTGATCTTTCAGTAAATCGTTTGTAATCATTGGATTTGTCATTTATGGATTTATATTTTGTATCACTTTACTTATTGATAAAATGAATCTAGAATGTGGTGTTGGAAAATTGGAAGTATGTCACGTGCACCGACTGGTATTTTGTTTGTAATCGGGAGACGAATCGCAAAGGTCATACACACTGACATCCCTCGGTAGAACCATAGTCATGTCTTGGGAAGGATTTAAGAAAGCAATCAACAGAGCCGGTGCCTCTGTCACTGTGAAGGATGTGGATAAGACAATTGATAAAGATTTCGACGTTGAAGAAAGAAGATACAAAACATTGAAGACCGCAGGTACCAATCTTCAAAAGGCGTCCAGAGGATACTTGGATTCTTTGAGAACAGTTACAGCATCCCAAGTTACAATCGCAGAGATTGTATCAAATTTGTACGAAGAAGCTAAACAAGGGCCATCTTTGTATTCCGATGTTGGTAACATGTATTTGCAATGTGTCAAAGATTTCGATGAAGAAACAGTAAAACAAATGGATGGCCCATTTAGAGAAACGATTTTGGAGCCGATAACAAAGTTTTCAGGATATTTTGCTGAAATTGATGATGCTGTCAAGAAGAGATCCCATAAAAAGGTTGATTATGATCAATGTAAGGCAAAAGTAAGAAAGTTGATTGATAAACCTGCCAAAGATGCTGGAAAATTACCAAGAGCAGAAAAGGAATTGAGTGTGGCAAAGGACATATTTGAAGAATTGAATGAACAATTGAAACAAGAATTACCACAGTTGATTGCATTAAGAGTTCCATTTTACGATCCTTCATTTGAAAGTTTGGTAAAGATTCAGTTAAGATTCTGTACCGAAGGGTATTCACGAATTGCCCAGATCCAAAATTATTTGGATCAATCATCAAGAGATGAATATGCCAATGGACTTTTGGATGGAAAAATCGATGATCTCCTATTGCAAATGGGCTCATTAAATATTGCAACCTTGGGTAAATGACCTTTAAAACATTCACATCTATATATGTCAGGTAAATAGATATACAGTACAAGACCAATAAGATTAACGTAATTTCACAGAAGTGATGTCAGTTAGTATGATAGAAAGCTTTAAAATTAACTAGTCATTGTTGGGCTGCCCAGTTTTCCGTAACATGTAACTATTGACCGTGGTGGCATGTTCTCTGCATGACCAAGACTACATTCACTAATTTCATATTTACTTGCCCACAGAGGGCATAAGCAAGAAAGTGGTCCAATTTTTATAATTCTTCGGAATTTCCTATATGACTTACCAATTATTTTTTTTCCTATTTGTATATATATTTCACTTTATAACACTTTCTGTAATTTTGACTCTGATAAAATTACTATCACTAATAATCACACTACTCACTTCTCGCAAAAATTCACATTCTATTTTCTAAATATCTTGCTCATTCATATTTCTTCGTAATATCTCACACAAATCATCATACCTTCACATAACTACATACAATCAACCACACCGATTTGCAAACTGATTTGTTTATTGTGATCACCGCTTACGATTCCTCCTACTGTTAATCTTCCGTCCAAGACTCTTGACCATATTACCATTGTGCAAAATACATCCCAAGCTTAATGTCTACAATATTATGAAACCTACGACGATAAAACATCTCCATCGGAACCTCGTCATAAACTTCATCTCCAAAATCTTATCATATCCCAAACTATTTATCCTAGTCCCTTCAATTGTAATATTTATCATAGCATACAATGTCTTGTATGATTTTTCATTGACCAGAATCAACCTATTTTTCCCTTCACAATCCGATGTCCAATCCTTATTTGAAGAAGTCTCTATCACTTCCCCCCCATCCATTGAAAACTCCTTTTTACCACTATCATCACACACAACTGCATCGACATACACTTTGTCTAAAGTAATACTATCCAAAACAGGCACCCTTGATGATAGAAATGTCTTGAACTTTAATTTTTTTAAGGACATCTACAATCTCCAAAATAACCTTACATCCATTTTAAATGTGACAATCATATCACCTGTAAACGATTGGCCAGTGAAAAGCCTTAACTTCAACAAATTAAGCCATCTGAAAATCAAAAACTTCAATTATTACCTCATCAAATATCTAAACTATGATATGAACATTCTCCTTACATTTTTATATGTCAATCAAATAATCAAATCGAACCATCTCATCAAATACGCTAAATCCATTCAATTGTATTTAATCCACGACAATCTGATCAACTTGAATTATTACATCACACGTTATCTATCTGATTCAACAGACTCAACTATGCATCTTGATCAAGTCATATCAACCTCCAAAGCTTCCAGTATAAAAGACTTCATATCCTATTACTGTATGCAAAATAACTACGCTGGATCCCCCCCTACATTTTTCAGCGTCAGTAAATACCTCATCATTTCATGTTTCGTTGGGTTTTTAATATTCGTATATGTATCAATAGCAAATGAACATAGAATAAGATCTAGTTTGGGGTTGTTGATTGGTTGGTTTGTTGGAAATATCATATCCTGTGCTGCCTCCGTTAGTATCGTTTCATTTATCCACGACTACAAGTCTTGGAATGTTGTCTTTGCCCCACTGAGTTTTTTTACTAAAGGGGCATTTGTATTAATGCTGACAATTTTGAGTACAAAACCTTTATTTACCAATATCAGAACCTTGGCTATTTCACCTTCTCATAGGGATTTTCATAAGCGTTTATTCAATTTATATGTGGGTTTCTATGGAATGCCAATCATAACCAAAACATTAATTTTACATTCTGTTGGTCTCTTATTTACAGCAACCTTTGGGAATAGCGTCCTTTATCACTTCACTGAAGGTTACGTGTTCACGTATATCAAATCCAGATTGATGCGTTTATGTGAAGCAGTGTTTTTCACTTTGATAGTTCAATATTTCTTACAGTTGACATATATTGTGGGAATTATAATGCTGGACTTGAAGAGAGTAGATCTCACTGATTTATTAGAAAGACAATCGGAGAGTGATGCTTCTGAATTTCCCGGACATGAAAAAAATGGTGTCAATTTCATTTCGTTGTATCTCTTGGGCTTAAATAAAACATCTCATCAAAGTCTAACAAGAGGCTCAATTAGACATCAACTAGGACAATTCTTTTTGAAAATTAGATACCCCCAAGGAGATATAAGGTGTTTCATGCTACTTTCATTACTTAGTAACATCATATTATTGGGAATATTTATGCATTGGGTTGTTTTAATTCCATTCAACTTGTTAAATGACAATAAAGATATGATAAATTTGGATGCTATAACAATATTGAGCAATACCCATAACTTCATTTATTATTTGGAATTCCTTTCTGTTTGTTTATTTATTGCAGCCACAACTTCACTTACATTCAAACTTACCAATTCTACCCGTCAAATGCCAGTGGTAAATAACCTGATACAATTAACTGTCAATGATTTTGATTCGGACACAAAATATTTCCATTCAATGGAATTGTGTAGTGATGGATATAATTTTGGGCATACATTGGATATTTTGAATGTTCAAACTAATTCCAAAAGTTCATTTGTTGTTTCAATCGGATTGGATCATAAAGTGCTCATTTGGTCCCCATTAACAAATTCCACTTCTATACAAAGACCGATTAATATTGCCACCACAGTGAAATTTCTGGATAATTCTATAAAGGAATTCTGGCCAATCAATCATGTAAAAATAAGTGATGGTGGTAATTCAATCGTTTTAATAAATTTTCGATATTCATTGATTAAATGTTTTGAAAGAAAGGAATTAAGTTATAAATGGGAAACTAAATTAAATGAGGAGTGTCAAAATTTAATTAGGAATAAAAAATTTAAAATATTGGAATCATTTTTCAGAAGAAGAACAGTTCCTGGTTTCTTAGCAAGAAAAATATTGCAACGAAAAAAGAATGAAAAATCTGCAAGTGGTAAAGGAAGTAGAAGAGGAAGTGAGGTATCGGTGTCTTCAATTAATTCAAGTATGAACGCAAATTTCCCTCCTCCTCCCATATCAATGAGATCACAAAGTGAGAGATTAAGGGAACGTGAAAGAGGAGAAGTCGATGACGAAGAAATTCAAAAACAATTGAATAAAAAAGATTTCGTAATGATATTAGAAACTGGTCAACTTCTTACAATTTCATGTATTGATGGGGACATGAAGGAATCAAATATCATCACATCTGTTTACCCAGATGATAGTGACGGCTTGAAGTTGATATCAGTGAAATATGTTATAACTCCAAGAGTGAATGATAGAATCGTTTGTCAAGTGAACAATTCTGACATCATCGTGGCAACAGTTATCAATAATACTTGGAGGTTCAAAAAGCTTCTTGTTAGGGAGGGATATTATAACCAAGAACGTCAATTGTTTAGTTCTGGTAAACTTCCAATGAATGCGATTAATTCATTTTCCAGAGATAACGATTTTGTATCTGTTTATAAAAACCAACCAAGTATACCAACAAGCACAGAAAGAAAATTCATTAAATTTGATACTGAAGATGATAATAGGGCAATAATTTTCCCTGTTAAATTCGTGGGGATGATTATAAGAGTCCATAATTTTGTTGCCGAACTCATTGATATACAAAGAGGATTTGTGTTAAAGACCTTCAATGTCGGTCATTTCAAACCACTGAGTTTTAGAGTATCACACCTGGAACCTACCCATTGTAAATTCTGTGGATGTGCTTCTATTCAATCCATTTCAATTATATATGAAGACTTTGAAAGTCCAACATTAATCATTCATACTTTTAGAATTGACATCAAACGTTCCAAGAATAATATTTGTCTAAGAGTGGAAAGAGATCCAAGAGAAATTAGATGTCTTGGGTTTAATGCGGTAACTGAACATCAATACTGGTTTAATAACATTGAGGGTTGGGAATTGACAGATGTCAATTTGATTATTGGATTTAGGAAGAAATCAACTAAAAATGATGATAATTACCATGAAAATGAAGACACTATGGAGACCATTTCTAATGATTACAAACAAAACTTTGATTCCTTGATCGAAAATAGTGGATTGATGTCACTAAGAAACCGAAATTCTCCTAAACCAAAGATAGAATCAATCCCCACGATGGATTCGATTTGGGAAGGGTTCATTATCACAGTATTCGATGGTAAGGAAATTAGTTATCTGATTCCAGTATCAAATAAACTGAAATCGACCGACTTGATCTCAAACAAGATAACCAGTGTCGAGAAGTATGGTTATAAATCCGTAATAGTATGTGCTGGGAATCTTATGAACATCTTTTATCTTGGGAGTGACAATTTGATAGAAGATGATATTTACTTTTCTGGATCCAATGCTACAATCTGGTCAGTTCTAGAAGATGAAGCGAAAAGCCACCATACCAACAACAGATTCATTGGTGATCAAGAGTTAGCAAGACAAAATCAACCATTCAATAGTGAATTACTATTTATCAACAAAAGAAGAAAGATGATTGAAAGGAACAAAGCACATAATTAGGAAATATATACCATATGTTGTTAAATATGTATAATTAATTATGTCTTAATCCATATTAATAATTATTGTGCCCTAATACCATATATTATAAAAGCTTAGTAAAACAACCATTTTCTCTTAATCGCGTCATGATTTTGCGAAATACAATATGCTTCTGATTAAGATTCCCGTCCCTTATACTTAATGAAGAGATAGTTATTTTTCTTATTCAGTGGAATTGAAGTATCACATAAAATCCGTCTAAGTATTTTAAGGTTTTTCTAAAATAATTTTAATGTTATTCATATATAGTACTGAACCCATGAAAATTGAAATTCAAATGTTGATAATTAAATCTAAATTGTAATTTCAGTGCCGTAGTGATGCAACTGTTGATCCAGTCGTTCCTCAATAAGGTAGCCAAGTTCAATGGTAGAACCCTTAAAATATTAATAACTAATTCAAAATCAAGAAATAATGAAGAGACTATCAATAATAATTATTATCTTAATCCTGTGCTATCTTTCTTAAAACTGTTATTTTACTTCAGAAAATTTTACAAATTAAAGGTAACTATAAGGAATTTGGTGTGGAGGAAAATTGTTAAAATTCGCAATATCCGTATTCTCGTGATATTGATTCTTTATCCGGGTATAGCTAACGTGTATACGTTATTGTATAGAAGTAGCGGCTTATTTGTGTGTACTTGGAGAAGATGATGGGGATATCTCCTACTATCCCCTGATGGGGTATTATATTGACTATAATACTATTTCCTAAAGATGTGTATTCAAGAACCTCGTAGAAACAAAGAAAACTCCGAGGGTTTATAAGAGGGGTTTATATAGTTTTCCTCCAGGTGGGAATTGCTTCGAATGTGTTAGACATATCTGAAACACATTGGATAAGAAATGTGACCTATACTTGGGTCAACGGCAGTTTAGACCACATTATCCTCAGTTCATGTGACATCACATGACATATAATATAGACTGCTTGACTAGATTTCTGTATTCTGAAAAATAATGGTGAGATACAAAAATTGATGGGAACGATTTTTTTTAGTTCGTGGTAGGTTCCTAGTTTGTTCTTAATTACATTTATGGCATTTCGAAATATTCTTTCAGATTTATGCTTTATACGATTTGATTTGGCAATTTCAGAATATCATAGCCAAGGAATAAATAGGTGGATAATAGTATATTCAGCTCATTTTGGCAGTTATGAGCGCTTGACTACATTAACTTCTTAACAGAACTGCCTGCGTAGCGTAATGGTTAACGCGTTTGACTTCTAATCAAAAGATTGCGAGTT
>JAJLWT010000036.1:0-112603 GCA_030570835.1 Suhomyces tibetensis
GGGCGTGTGGCGTAGTTGGTAGCGCGTTCGCTTAGCATGCGAAAGGTCTCCGGTTCGACTCCGGACTCGTCCATTGTTTTTTGTTTTTGATCGAAACCAATTAATTACCTGTTCATTCTGAAATTTTATGTATCTTGTTTGCAATTCCACACAGATAAACTCCTCTAGCATTCTTTTCTTAATTTGAACTCCCTCATTTCTAATCAAATTGCACCGTGTCATATACTTTATTACTAAGTAATTGTCTCTGTTGTTGATATTAGTATAGAATGTGTCCGGGTAAGTGAAAAAAATCGCGTTGAAAAGAAAGCGAAATCAAATTGTTCACATATACTCTTGACATCGATTTATAGAATTATATCCAGACTAAGTAATATGTCATCATCGATCCAATTACTTAATCCTAAGGCAGAGTCGTTAAGACGTAGTCAAGCATTGCAAGTGAATATAGCCGCAGCACAAGGTTTACAACAAGTTTTGGCCTCCAACTTAGGACCAAAAGGTACATTAAAATTGCTTGTTGACGGATCAGGAAGTTTAAAATTGACTAAGGATGGGAAGGTCTTATTAAGTGAAATGCAAATCCAACACCCTACAGCTGTTTTGATTGCCAGAGCAGCCACCACTCAAGATGAAATTACCGGAGATGGTACCACCACCGTTATTTTATTGGTTGGGGAATTATTGAAACAAGCCGAAAGATTTATAAGTGAAGGTGTCCATCCACAGGTTATAGTTGATGGATTTGCCGTAGCTAGAGAAGAATCCATGAAATATTTGAATCAATTCAAACAAACACCAGAAAGTTTTGATAGAGAATTCATGTTACAAATAGCAAGAACATCTTTATCTACTAAAGTCACTAATGAGTTAACCGATGTTTTAGCTCCTATAGTAACTGATGCGGTATTGAATGTTAAGGCTGCAGATGATAGAAACTTGGATTTACATATGATTGAAGTCATGACTATGCAACATGGCCACGCTAAAGAGACTGAATTAGTAAATGGTTTAGTATTGGATCATGGCGCCAGACATCCAGACATGCCAAGAAGAGTCGAAAATGCCCATGTTTTGATTTTGAACGTTTCATTGGAATACGAAAAAACCGAAGTTAATTCCGGATTCTTTTACTCTAGTGCAGAACAAAGAGAAAAGTTGGTTGCATCTGAAAGAAGATTCGTAGACGAAAAATTGAAGAAGATTATTGACTTGAAGAACGAAGTTTGCGAGTTAAACTCCGATAAAGGATTTGTAATTATAAACCAAAAGGGTATTGATCCAATGTCATTAGATGTTTTGGCCAAACATGGTATTTTAGCATTAAGAAGAGCAAAGAGAAGAAATATGGAAAGATTACAATTAGTTTGCGGAGGAGAAGCTCAAAACTCTGTTGATGATTTATCTCCTGAAGTTTTAGGATATTCTGGTTTGGTTTATGAAAATGCCATTGGTGAAGATAAATTCACTTATGTTACCGAAAATAAGGATCCTAAGTCTGCTACCATATTGATTAAAGGTTCTAATAATTATGTATTACAACAAACTAAAGATGCTGTTCGTGATGGGTTAAGGTCTGTTGCCAACGTATTAAAAGATCAAGCTATTTTACCAGGTGGAGGTGCCTTCTGGTTGAGTTGTAACGATTATTTACTCAATTCTACTGAAAGTAAGAAATTTGCTAAGGGAAGGAATAAATCTGGTATAAAGGCATTTGCTGAAGCTATGTTAACTATTCCAAAAACTTTATCGTCCAATGCTGGATTGGATGCGTTAGAAACCATTTCCAATTGTCAAGATGAAATCGCCGAAAACCGTGTTGTAGGTGTGGATTTAAGATCCGGAGAACCAATGGACCCAACTGTTGAAGGAATCTGGGATTCTTATAGAGTATTCAGAAATGCAATTGCTGCAGCCACTGATATTTCTTCGAACTTATTATTATGTGATGAATTGTTGAAGGCTGGACGTTCTTCGTTGAAGGAAGGACCAGGTGGAGCTGGAGCCGGAGGACCACCTATGGGTGGAATGCCACCTATGGGTGGTATGCCTCCAATGTAGGGAAAACAGAATTTAATATTTTCACACAGTCTTGGATTGAAAGTCGATAGTAACTGAAGTGTCTTTTTAGTTTATGAATTAATAGATTCAATTGATACAGAACTATACTAAACCATAGTAGGTATTACTCATGTATGTTTTCTTCTATTTCCATAATTAACATTGTAAGCGTATCGATGTTTAAGTTTACGTCTAGATTATGAGACTACAAATAGCCCAACATGCAGCATTCCATTTCAACATTAAATAATACTCGAATCACACGCTTTGTGGGGGGGGTGGGGTCATATTATTGTGTCAATTTCAAAACATCTGATAACTGTCACAAACCACCAACAAAATGTATCTATTCTACAATTAAGAACTACTTCAAATATTTCGTCAAGTAACCCACTCATCAACTTCCGATCACAATCGCGCTTTCGACAAGGGTGTGGAGGAGGCTTTTGAAGATTCTATGCATGATATTTGATTAGTGGTGGATATTTTGAGAATGATATTGATTTGAAAGCAACAAAATATGTGGGGAAGGGACGAAAAAGTTTTATTTCTCCGGGATCGGAACATTGCTATACTAAATCTTGTCGTGTTTTCCTCTTTATGCAGATACATTAAGCCAAAGGTTTAGCTTGTGGATCTTTTTCGGGATAGTTGCAAAAAGGGTTGGTTTCAGTCATATCAAGGTTTCAGGTGTATGACTAGCTTGAGGACAAAATGTGCACGGACTCGCCTGAAACCCCTTAACAGGTAGATAGGTTAAAGTTCGTATTGGGGATTATAGATTAGCTTGAATGAAGAATTCGTTAGTGGCGTATTCGTTCCAGAACAGGATTTAAAGAATATTTTCCAACAGTAAAAACCGTAGATTATACACTACGTGATCAGGCGCAGCTTCAATTGTTATGTTGTAAATGCAGCAACACATAACATAAATAACCCACCTGCATATACGCGGGCAAGTATGCAATGCACGGTATGCTAAACATCCTTGAGTAAAGGAACTACAACATGGGAATTATAATGTTGGGTCTAGATATTAAATTTTCTTTTGCTTATTCTCTCACTTTGGGGGAACTTTCCCTTTTTGATGTCGATAGTATTATTTGTTATTATATACCCTTATCTTATTCAGAAGTGCTGGTATTCAAACACTTTTTAATATTAGATATCGAAGCTTTTTCAATTTCCAGTTACAATCGCTTTTCCACTTTTTTTTTGGACAATATTTCTGAAATACATCTTCACGGGTGCAATTATTTCGTTCAGACTTATTTTGACCAGAGATCCAAACTTACCTCTGCTAAGTATAACATTCGTGATTAAGCTTCGTAGTGAGTAAATTTGCTGATTAAAAGTAGCGACCAATGCGATCTTGTGCATCCAAGTTCACGATGTACTATACACTTTCAATTCCTAATGTAGAAAGTGCCCAAATTTCAAGGGACGAGCTATTCACAAATTGACAACAACGATAATGATATAAAGGTTTCATTCTCCGAATCTGCATTCATATTTTGTAGATCGACATTTAGCATAGGGGTTTGGGAAGATTTCGTGGGACCCTTATTTAATATTGGGTTCTCCACTTTATATCCATTTCCCATCATTCTATTCATGGCAAGGTAACATACCTAAGCATTCATTTAGTTATGCATAAAACAAAAAGTCAGAATAAGATCCTCTACCTTTACTGGGCCCTTAAATATTTTTATTGCAAAGCTATAAAAATTCTAATTCTATTATCGATACGCAAAGTTTTCCGTAGATCTGAAATGTTGTCCGTAGGTCTAAAATAATTCTCATTTTGATTGGTTAGGTCTACAGAAAAGTTGATGATTATTTAAAGAATTACCTCCACTATTGATTTGGAAATCCAATTGCCAATTCATGGATTAGTTTTTGGCCTCTTACCATTGTTTGGCAATATGTTTTCAAGTACCAATCTTCGAAGACCAACTGGCCAAAAGTTTTAAATTAGCACACCTCTCACTGATTCAACAACTGACGGGATGGGATACCTCTTGTAAATCTTTCCTGCATCTCAAAATAACACACATTTTATTTACCTGACTAACTCTTGACATTTTATAAAAAAAAAAGTATTACAAAGACAAATTAAAACTACTATTACTAATAACGTACGGCTAAAGCCTAGTGTGTTTGTCCATCGTTTAGCGCAATTATTTTGGTTATAATACCATTCGCTGTTAAGACGAATATAAGTAGATCAATATACATAGAACCAGAAGATCTCTTCCAAAGATTCCAAGAAATAAAGGTTTTAATTTCATCCGTTTTCCTTCATAAATAAGGAATGAGTTATTTTTGACACCCTGCATGTATACCCCCGGATACATTCTATTGCTTAATATTTCTAGAAAATATTCACGGAATATTTTTTTCTTACCTAATCAAAGCGTGCCTTACGAAGCATCAAGAAAATCTGTCGATGTAGACGTTTTTTAATCGAATTTCAGAAATTGAAATTTACTAAGAGTTTTATTACTATTTGGGTGACGATGTGAGATGAGAACGGTATTTTCTCGGTTTGATTAGTTGCTCAGTCTACTGGTTTTATTTTAAGATAATCATGACCGAAATCAGCTTAGACTCTAGACTTTTTCTAACTTCTTTCCGATGGGACGAGACGTAAATATCACAGAATCTTGAAATATCGACATCAATAATATTGTACTATCTTCTTTAATTTCTTCTGGTATCACGTCATAGTACTTTGATGTGTGTCGTACCTCTTGAATCACATACAATTTTCCAATACCAAAAATCATATTAGTTGATAATCGAAATTGATCCTTGATTAAATAAAAAAGTATTTTTAGGCACGAAATCATATATTTTTAGCATTTGACAAAAAATAATCTGTGAAGGTGTTTTGCTTAATATCCCTATTGCGAATTTCGAGGTTGTTGAACTAGTATTTGGGGAACATTAACCTCATTTGTTCTTTAGCGAATCAACGGAATACCACTGTTGAACAACATTCAACATTACCTGTAGATAATCTTAAAATTTCTGTTTATACATGTACAGAATTACGCATTGACTTGTTTTGTATATTCTAGGAAGATTATCTTTATACCAGAACAGTATAGCCCGAAATCAAAGAGGTACTTACCTAACCAGTCTCTTACTACTTATAAGCTAACGACAAAAAACGATCTACCGAAAGTATAATCCTATGACCCTTTCTACATCACAGATTTGCTTTTTTAATACTAAATACTCACCTGCCTAAGGATAAACTTTTGAGTGTCCTTGATTGTTCTATTATTAAGGTATCAATCCCCAAATTTCGCATTTCCTCGAATCGAGCTCGCTTGAGTGACATACAAAAGAAAAAAATACTTTAAGAATAAAAAATATTCTATCCTTCCTCGCCCAAAGTGAAGGAAAATTATTGGTTTCTTGGGCAATAAGCGAAAATAAGGAGACACAAAACGTTTCGAAGCTACTTTCTATCTTACTTAAGTAGTGTTGGGGAATACCATCAACATCCCTTTGTTTGATAAGTTAGATATTGGTATCATTTTGGGCAAGGCTATTTACTGCTCATCCTCCACTAGCCTAAGTCATCAGCACACTTCACCGAACTACTTCAGTCTATTCAGATTGCTCCAACATCGGAAAATTGTCATTGAACTCCACATCCTTTGTCAGAAAACGAATCTAGTAAGAAAATCCTAAAATCTGGATGTACTATCTTTCATGTCCCTATTTCAATATTTCCTACTGAATTTCAATCTTTCTTTTTAACAGATAGTCCGAATTCATCTTCCTTTCCTGCAACATTCTAATATCGAACCATTTACCATTCAAGGCGGCATAAAGCTTAAATTTTGAATCGGCAGTATAATTTCCAAATATCCCTCGACGTCTCTGGTTGAAATCGATACTTAACTTAGTCAAACATAAGTCTAATATTACTCCCAAGACCCAATTATAATATCCACTTCAATAATTTACCCCAGAATTGTCCACACGATTAATTCAACTTTATTCCCTATTATACTGCTTGATTGCTCGTTATGAATACGTGGAACAATTTAGTATGGAGCGATAACAATAGCAATAGCCCAAATAATGTAACCAACACTGGCGGAAATTCTATACATCAACAAAGTTCAAGTAATAATAATAATACTAATAATAATAATGATACCAATAATAGTAACAATACAGATAATACCGGATCCCACACTTTGTCGGTAGGAAGCATAACATCTCCAATATTACCACAGACGTTAAGAGGTAAAGCTGAATCCATAGAAATCTTTGAACCAGGTACCGGCACGGGTGGTCCAGTGCTTGTAAATACTATGCCTGGGAGTGGTGATCTAGAAAACAGACTTCCCTCTCACCCCACCCCATATCCTCAGCCGTACTACCAGGAACCTTCGTCACAAGCTATGAAATTACCTTACCAATATCACCACCTTAATCAGCCAATACAACAACAAAATTATCAAGGACAACAAAATAACTCGGCGCCTCAAGAAGTACCTGCCAAGATCCACCCACAACAATTCCTTCTACATAATCTGCATAGTCTACAGTACCAGAATCCTTCAAGCGATACTGATCAAAAACATCATATAATACCACAAACATATCAGTTCCAACCGTTTTACCCTCTTCATGATCACCATGAACCTCAAGATGTACCAAAAATGAATATAAACCAGCATGGGATCCATCAAAAGGTAGGTCAATTTCAACCAATAGGACAATTCCAACTACAGACTCAGCAACAAAGACCAACATACAATCTTAAGTCAGAATTCAATGGAATCAGTGAATGGGAAGGTTCTCAATCTCTTCACCAAAGCAGTAGTTCTACACCTTTAAGTGCACCAAACCTAGCACAACTAAACCAACAAGTAGGTGACAAGGAAAGAAGGAAGTTTAATAAAGTCAAAAGTTCACCAAGTATCTCGAAAGGTCATCGTTCTCGAAAACATTCCATTACTTCAGATGTTAAATACGAAAAATTATCTTCGTCGGCTTCACCATATGTAAATACACCAAGTTCCAGTAATATTTCCGAACAAGGCAGCCTGCAATCCGATAAACTTTCCAAACGCTCAAGGTTAGGATGTTTGACTTGCAGAAAGAGGAAGAAAAGATGTTCTGAATCAAAACCCAGCTGTACAGAATGTGCGAGGTTACGATTGAACTGTGTTTGGCCAACCCCGGGAACAGAGCATAAGAACAAAGCGAAGGATGAAAAAGATGAGGAAAATACCATTAATCATGAGGTATATGGTAAAATCAAGGTATTAAGAGGAATAGTGGAATACAAGAGTTCCTAGGTTAAAATGGATTCCCAATGGGATACAACTTGTAATTAATATGTAATTTTAGAGCTTTGAACAAAGCAATTCCAAATTGTCAAGAAAAAATATGAAGATTGGAAAGGGAAATTAAAAAGGTGGGATTTGGGAAAACATTCAAGTTTCGATTAGTTCAAGGAGATTTAAGGATACCGTCATGTTTAAACCGGTCTTCAAATTAACACAAACCTGGAACCCATTAAGTCGCTGGAAATAGGTTTTCATATTAAAAGATTTGGCAATTTTTGAAGCAAACCGTAATACCACTTAGGTTTAAAAATGCCAAATGGGGTGGTTGTGAACTGATATCAATTTACTTCTGCTGAGACATACTTCTGGAAGCTTAAACTCAGTGAACACTGAATGGTTGCGAAATCCTGGCCATTAATTTTCGGGCTAAACGCACGATCAATAAATTATGTAGGTGACAACAGTACAATTTCGTCCCGTCTCCATCGCTGAATAATAGGCGGAAGGGACATCAAAAATTTATGTAATTATATTCTTTTCCTAATTTTCGTTATGCATAGAAGGACAATACCAAAACAACTAATCTTAAAACATAATACTGAATCGCGCATAGAAGAGCATCTGGATATGAACGAAGTAGGATTTGGACTTTTAGAGTGACCGAAGGAACTATTTGCACCAACACACTACCTAATGCGGAAGTCCACACTTCTCAAAAGACAACACAACACGTCAATAAACTAAATTGAATGCTAATAGTGTAGATTGTTATTAAATACATAGAAAAATGTCATTAGCAACATCCAGTTTGAGAGACAAACAAATCTCCACTTTGGAGAGAATGCTCCACTTGAATAAAGATGGATCTGCCGATTTGACTCTTGCTTCCAAAAATGAAGAAATCATTTGGAAAGTGTTGGTATTGGATAAGAAGGCCAGAGGTGTATTGTCATCTGTGTTAAGAGTTAACGATCTATTGAGATGTGGAATTACCGTCCATTCATTAATCAATTCTAAAAGGTCAGCGTTACCGGATGTGCCTGTAATTTACTTTGTTGAACCAACCATTGATAACATTCTACAAATCATTGATGATTTAAATGGCGACAAGTACGATAGTTTCTACATCAATTTCACATCCAGTATAAATAGGGAATTGTTGGAAGAGTTTGCAAAGAAGGTGTCCATTTCAGGTAAATCTAACAAGATCAAGCAAGTCTTTGATCAATACTTGAATTATGTTGTGACTGAACCAAATTTGTTTTCCTTAGACATGCCTAAGATTTTTACTGTTCTTAATCAACCTGGTACTGATGAAGATACTATCCATCGTTTAGTGGATCAAATTGCCGATGGATTGTTATCAAGTATTATAACTTCCAATGAAATACCAGTAATAAGAGCACCGCAAGGAGGACCTGCCGAATTTGTTGCTACTCAATTAGATATTAAGTTAAGGGATTATTTAAGTAATTCAAGAACCGCAGCTTCTCAATCCATACAACAAAGGCCAGTTTTGATTATTTTGGATAGAAATGTTGATTTAGCTTCTATGTTTTCCCATTCATGGATTTATCAATGTATGGTTAGTGATGTGTTTCAATTACAAAGAAATACAATCAAGATACACAAATATTCCAAAGATTCTACGCAACCTACAAATAAAAACTATGATGTTGATCCAAAAGATTTCTTCTGGAATAAGTATTCTCAACTTCCATTTCCAGATGTCGTGGAGAACGCTGATATTGAATTGAACTTATATAAAAAGGATGCTCAAGATTTAACAAACAAGACTGGAATTAGTTCTTTGAATGATATTGATCCAAATGCAAGTAATGATACTTCTCATATACAACAAGCAGTTGATGCATTACCAGAATTGACAGCAAGAAAAACCACTTTGGATATGCATATGGACATCTTGGCAGCTTTGATTAATGAATTACAAGCAAAGAGTTTAGACAAGTTTTTCGAAATTGAACAAAATGCTAATGACCAAAAAATTCACCAAGAATTTATTGAACTTTTGGAAAGTCAAACTGAAAGAGATACTTCTTTGGACAAATTGAGAACATTCTTGATATTGATTTTATTAGTCAATTTACCAAATGAATACATTAACAAAGCAAAAAAGATTTTCATTGAAAAATATCCAGATGTCAATTTGAACGCTTTCAACTATGTTTTAAAATTCAAAGAATTAACCAAACTTACCAACATTTCAAGTTTGGCAGATACCACCAATTCGCTGAATTATAATTCAAGTACAGCAGGAAATAATAATTCGTCGGCATTATTGAGTGGGTTATCATCTAAACTTTATGGATTAACAGAAGGAAAGATTTCTGAGGGTATAAGTTCAATTGCATCTAGAATCAAAAACTTCATTCCTGAAAAGAAACAATTACCAGTGACCAATGTAGTTGAAGCTATAATGGATCCAAACAATGCATCACAAAACTCCATACAATTGACTGATGACTACTTGTTCCTTGATCCTAAGTCCAGAGGAGGACATTCAAAACCCCCAAGAAGACAAACATATCAAGAATCTGTGGTGTTTGTTATTGGGGGAGGGAACTATCTTGAATATCAAAATTTGCAAGAATGGTCACAACAACCAAATCAACCACCAAGAAACGTCATTTATGGAAGTACTGATATTCTTTCAGCTACTCAATTCTTGGATGAATGTAATGTGTTAGGCCAAGTTTAAGAGAATTTTACTAGGAAATAAATCATATTGTCCAATACTTTATTAATATACAAATATACACCAGCTTTGAATAAGGAAGACTTGTAGTGTAATACCAGAAAATCAATTTCTAACTTTTAAATAGCTTAAAGGAAATCAGTACTTGATTCCAATACTTTGATGGAACGACGGGAGTCCAAGAATAAAAGTTCACATTCTTCGATATCATCAAGGGTGATTTCATTGCGTGCTGCGGTGCTACTCAAGATTCCAGCAGGAGCCAATAATTGTAAGGCATAACGTAAAGAAACAGTAGAGCCGTGTTTAGATAACCTTTCCAAGGCATCGGGAGTAATTGTCAAGCCTTCTAAAGTAGCTCTCTTTGAAATGATAGTTTTGATTTCTTCTTGGTTGTATGGTAAGGTTCTGACAATCAAAAGTCTATCGATCAAATCAGGAGGACAACCATGTGGAGCCTTAACGTCATCATCGGTTCCTCTTACTGTTGTTAAACCTCTATTAGAAGCCAAAACAACAATTGGAGCAATAGTACTTTCTAATGCTCTATTAAGATAGGTGAAGATTTCAACATCCAACATATTGACTTCATCTATAAATAAAACACCCGGGATTAATTCAGCAACACCTTGATCAATATATTTGGAAACGACCTTGTTGACTTCAGATCTTAATTTATCGGTGATTTCAGTTTTACGAGGTTTCAATAATTGACCCATCATTGATAAAACATCTTGGCCACCTTGAGGTCTAGAATTAGCCACATCCAAATCATGTAAACTAACATCTTGAACAATTTCTTTTTTCTTGTGGACTTCACCCTTTGGTAAAGGTACATATTCTTCAGCTTCCAAATCGAATTCTGTGGCATAGGCATCAGATCTACCGACTCTTTTAACAGCCCCAGTATTGGATTCGATGTAGATAACATCCCCTACTGTGACTCTTTCTTTTTGAATACTTTCGAATATACTTGGGTCTAAACGCAAATTCTTGGTACCTTTAGCAGTCTTTAATCCTACGACCACATGGCTAATGGTTTTACCATAACCACCTAATGGGTTTTCGGCTTCTTCTGGGGTAAGTTCAATCACTTCACCCTCATAGACTTCTTTGGTTTCCTTTATTCTCAATCCAATTGCTCTTCTGAAGTTTTCCATCAATGCAGCTGTTTTCTTAATTTCGGCTGAAAAGAGTTCGGATCCAACTATAGGGCAGAACGGCACTTTTGGTCCCAATTCTTGGGAAATTGCTAAAGCAAGCGCAGTCTTCCCGGTCCCTGGAGCTCCTGCCAACAAAATGGCCTTACCAGACATCTTTTTAGACTTGATTAAATCCACTATAATTCCACAGGCTTCTCTGGCATCAGATTGTCCTACGAATCCTCCTTCGATTTTCTTGGCTACTCCGTGCTCATCCAATCCCAACCCCTTGATGTGAGTATGGGCAGCAGTCCTACTTTCCCTAGCCTGGGTGTCTTTAACTTCACTAATTTGTACCATTGTTGATGATGATGTTAATGGAGATGAATTACAAACTGATGGTAAACATAAGGATGCTCAGATTTTTTTCAGTGGCGTGCACTACCGCAAAAATTATACATGGTGTATAGGTAAGAGAGGAAGAACAACAGGGGGGGGGGGGGACCAGTTAGTAGTCAAGTATTTGGGAAGGAGAACTAAGAAGGAAGTAAAATATAAATCACAATATATTCTTTAGTGACTGGCACTATTTTTCTATTGTTTCTAATCTCTTTAGGTTATTATTCTTTATTCGTTCGTATTTACTCTATTATATTACACGTACAACTATTCATAGTTGACCTCTTCTTCGGCTTCTAAATCTTCAGTGGGTTCTTTTGGTTCTTGACTTTCACTCCATTGTGTAACGTCGTCGATATAACTTAAAATGGTTGCCACAGAATCACTTTCCTTGGCACAATCAAGTGGTAAGAATTGGACCATGCCAAAATCATCAACCAAATTTGCAATCAACTTATTCAATTTGGAAAATTTAGGATTATAGTCTTCATCTTCTTTACTTAACAATAAAGGATCCGGATTCAAAAACTTCTTAAGTTGCTTCCTACTGAAATCGTCCTTTATCAAATCCACTTTAGAAAGAATATTAATATGAGGTAATTCCAATAAAATCATGGCAGACATGGCACTTAAAGCACCGGAAAAGAATTTGGAATTATCAATGATAAATGGTGCTTCTAACAAGTAGGTGGCACAAAGGTTGAAGTTCATTGAAGATTGTAAATGTCTGACTATTGTTGGTAAGACTGGGATATGAGTATAAAGTTCAATTTGTCCAGGACAATCAAAGATAAGATATTCATCATTGAAATCGCCGATTTCTTCATCCAACCAATCCAAATTGTTAAGCAAGAACTCGAAACAGTAGATAAGACCTCCATTAGGACCCAAATCCATCTCTTCCATCACATCTTGTAAAGATATCAAATCTCTTATATCAATGGTAAATTCATATTCGGTAGCCTCTGCAGCCGGATCAAGATTGACTATATGGGCACGGCGTCCAATGGATTGCATGTGTGAGATGATAGAGTTACAGAAGGTCGACTTCCCGACCCCGGCTGGGCCTAATGCTAATACTCCTACTCTAGACATTAATATGGTATGGAGAATGAGTGATGATACTTTTCAGTCATCTCATTTTTCAATGCGAATATGTAAGCAGACTGAGAATAATCAGAATATCAAGACTAATATCCACCCGAAGTACGATTATATATTAACGAGAAAAAGAGAAAGGGTTTTCTTCACAAGAGATTACTTTTCCGAACTCCTCCACTCAAGACTGTCCTTCTATTGCTTTTCTCTTTTCTCTCTTTAATTTCTACATCATCTTCTATTTATGTTCTATTACCTATACTATCACCTATTATTTTCACCTCTTATCTCTTGTACTTCTACACCAACAACTATCATAATCATTCTCAATTTGTATCATCACCTCAATCTCTTCAGATTCAAATACTTGCTCACATCTTTTCTTGATATAGGTGACATTTTCGCCACGATACACTTGAATATGGATATAGCCATTGAGTGTGTTGGAGGAATTGGGCCAGAATCTGGGGGTGGTGAATGTTTTAACTCCTTTAATTTGGGTAATCTCATTGAGCACTGACCGAATCTTATTCTCTTTCTTAGGAGACAATTTTAATAATAATGCTGAAGCTGTGGACTTAATTAATGGAATTGCAGATCCAAAAATCAATACTGCAATGATAATCGATGCTACGGGATCAAATCCTTCCCAATGGAAGAACTTCGTTAAAATCGTAGAAATCACAACTCCTACTGATCCCAAGGTATCAGCGAGAATATGAAGAAAAATCCCCTTCATATTGTCATTCATTCCTTCATTGCAGTCTTCGCCATCTTCATCCGGATTTCCATGTGAATGGCTATGGGAGTGTCCATGTGAATGACCATGAGAATGTCCTCCATCTTGACCATGGTTGAATGCAAAAATCCCCACCAAATTTACCAATAATCCCAAAATCGACACGATTATCAATTCATTGGTCTTTTGTAATACTATTGGATTCCATAATCTGCCCACAGCTTCAAATATAATACTTCCACTGATTCCTATCAATAAAGTACCATTTGTAAACCCAGCCAAGATCTCGAAATTCCGGACTCCGAACGGGAATTTACCATTAATATTGATTTCATTTTTTGAAAGAATCCCTGCGACCAATCCCAATGCTAACGATGCACAATCTAATGCCATATGAAGAGAGTCTGAAAGTAAACCCAAGGACTTGGATCGGAACGAATACAATAATTGGATGAACATGAAGATTGTATTCAACAATAAAAAATTGAAAATGGCTCTTGTATCTGAATGTGCTAATAATTCCTTTAATATTGAAGATGAAGTGGTTATCCCTTCCTTTTCAGTACTTATGCTGTCTTCGTTTTCATTTATTATTTCACTTGATTTATCTGGCTGGATCAAGAATGCTAAAAATACATTCAAAATGGTGAGGAAACTGATACTATTCGATAATACCACATATTCCATAGTTGTTGAAAGTATCGACATCACGACTGGAACTAGGACTGAAACTTTCAAATTTGAATCATGAAGTGAAACAATAAAAATAAGCGAGGAAGCAATATTTACTCCCACTATACTTAAACTAATTTCACCGTAAGCTTTGATAAATAAGAGCACCACTGAAGAAATGCACATAAAAAGCGTTAACAATTTCACATTTAACCCGTTAAGCGTGTTTGAGATAGAAGAGAGTTTTAATTGTTTTGACAAAACCCTGTATGAGAGTATCACAAGAAAATGTCCACATATAACTCTCCAATGAGTAGTGGTCTCGTTATATTCAACATAAATATCAAGGATAACTGTGATAACGGTATAGAGATTATACTGATTCAAGTATAGCCCCAAATATACCACGGCCAATCGACTCACCGGAGTCACGTATGTAGATACGTAAACGAGCCCTATGCCTACTATGAGCATGATTGTAGATTCGGTATTTGAACCCGATACTGTGCTGACGTTATTCAACGCTATGAAATTGAAATGAAGAACAAGCTTGATTAACATCAAGAAGGAACAGGATAAAAACACCAATAGTGCCAACCTTCCTCCGTCCGATATTATCGATGGTTCGGTCGTCTGAGAAATACTCATATTGAACGATATTAACATACATGGTAATGCCACCAAGACAGGTAAAGTCCCAATCAGCCTCTGAAAAAACGTTCTCTTGTCAGCCTTGGACGCCGTCCATCTTGGCTGAATGATAGTATCTTGCTGTGGTATATCTTTTTTGGAAATGAATGGATTTTTGATACCACCAGAGTCAGTCCCGAATGAGAAACTTGGGTTTAAATCCAAATCGTTCATAGCAATGGACTGCCCACGCGCATGGTTGTGACTATGACTATGAGTGTGACTGTCGCCATGGTCATGACTGTGTGAATGAGACATGAAAAGTGGGTGAAAAGACTATTGTTGAGATGTTCTGTTGTATAACCACTATTGGCAACCAGAAACAATTGAATAACCGCCGCATTGTTTTGATTACATAATTCGTGACAAATAAAGTTACGTCATCATAAATTATGGTGAAGACTATCGAACTTTGAAAGGGTGCAGTATGGCACTTCCAAGTGAAACTAACAATCGAGTAGAGTATAATTTGAAGGAACATGGAATTTGTTCGGTCTCTAAAAGCAGAATACGCGGACATGACTTATGGTACTTCGGGAGAAATGAGAGGACGATTGGTATAAGCCTTGCACATGAAATTATGTTCCCGCGAGGAATGTCAATTTTCATTTTCTTCAATGGTAGAATACAAGTAGATCTGGTTTGAGATTGTATTCGTATGTGAAGTCGATGGATTTACTAAAATATAATACAGTATCATGTAGATTATGGCTTCATAAGCATTCAGTTATTTTACTAAAGGGACATGTGTAAGACACCCAGATTAACACCTAGATTAAATATGAACTACGTTCGCTAAACCAAACAAGATCTGATCTTCGGTCAGGCTACGAATAATTGAAGTCTGTCTTAACCAAAGTGTAAGTAGTTAATATGCATATAAAAGTCATTCACTCGGCTCGTGTATACCTTTCATACTTCGTGTGGATACTTATTTGAAAGTCAATTTGAATGGGTCAGTAGAATTGATATTTTGGTGGTTTGCATGTCCTCAGAAGTAAAAGTTCTGCTAAGCTCTGAATCTTCATTCCCCGATTAGCAAGGTTATTAGAAACATTTAAATTCCTTGCACAATGATTAGACTCCACCATTGACTGTTCAAAGATTCAAAAAATACCGTCTACTTATAAGTGAAGTTTCCGCATATGAAGGAAGGTCTTTCTTATAATGACAGTTGTAAAGTCGGCTCTCGTACAATGATAGGAGGAGCCTTGATGTGCATATTAGATGTATATGCCTGTACAAATGCCACTAAATCGTCTATGCCAAAGGTCGGATTCAAACCATATGGATTATAATCTGCAGCTTTGAGCATATGTCTGTCATCCGAATGATAAGAAAACTTCATTTTAGATTTAGATTTTTTCACAATTTGCAAGGGTGCTACTCCTAATTCATCTGAAGAAATAGCAGTAAAATTAGGCTCTTGACTCAAAACTTCACACGTATGAATAGCAGACAATGGACAATTGGTTTGGTCGATGTCGGTAATAGAAACAGAGAATGACCTGGGATGACGGGTCCATTCAATTTTTTGGTTACTCTTTGAGTCATTAGTCTTTGTATAATGAGAAAAGCTTGGCATCCTTGCCTGGGTACCCAACTGGAAGGTTCGAAAAGTGTTAGACGATATTTTGGGTTGATCTTTTGGCATAGTGACATCTAGATCAGATCCGGTGAAATATTCAAATTCTGTAAAGCAGTATTCACCATACTTATGGTTTGAAATGGAGAGAAAACTTTTGAAGTTATTGGGATACTTTAGTCTATCGCCAAAGTAATGTTCAATTAAAAGACTAGATTTATTTGAAGTGTTTCCAGAGTGTGGAAGCTGTGGTTTATATCGAAATGGTATTGACAATATCTTGACTCGATTTTGGTCCCGACATCGACTGATCATCAATTGAAGAATTATAGCCTCTACATAATAAATCATCTCCAGGAGTAAAGATTTGTGGATATGTCGATAATGGTGTTGATGGGATGGGAATTAGGGAATTATATAAAGAATAGGCATTAAACGGTGAAACATATAGAGCATCTTTCCTAGCAAGTCTGTTTTCAAGACAATGATGTTTATTATTCATTTGATCCACATGACTACGAACAGGACTTCTGTACTTGAAAAAATGTTTCCCTGAAGATTTTTGGTCATTGATGAAGTCAATAATATGTTCGAACATTGTATGCTTAGAGTTGTATAGCACTATAGGTAGGTTACAAACAAATACGGCTGCGAAATTAATGGGTGCAAAAATCATAACTCGTAACTTTTAGTGCACAAACACGAATACCATTGGACAGCCCCTAGCCTGCTTGTTTAGCTTGAATAAAATAAGGAAAACAATGATAGTAAAAAAGCATGCATACGATATGTTTTCATCAATGGAGAGTATATAATCTATTCCTAGGCTCCTTTTCATCTCGTACAATATTTTTTTAACATTAGTTTAATTACACTTTCAATAGTAAAATTAATAATATTGGAATTACTTTCTAAATAAATATTTATTTGATCCAATATTTGATAGAGGATTTGTATCTCATACATTCGTCAACGTTAGTTGTTTTCATTCTAAATCAAAATTTGTACGGTATATACAGTCAAGAAATGAAACAACATCTATAGCAGGGCATTAGACACTACTTCAACTTCCTTATTGAACAACAAAGTCTTCAACATCGAATCTCTTGGAGGAGATACCCATCTTGCCAATGTAGTCCTTAGCATTGAATGTCATCTTCTTAGCGGTTTCATCATCCCATTTCAATTCTTGCTTCATGATTTCCACAACACCATCGATAGCATGGTCCGCTTCTCTGGCATTAAGGAACGCTAATCTAGTTCTTCTGGCTAAAAAGTCAATTGGGGTTCTGATGTATTCGTATTTCAAGGAATACTTCAATTCAGCAATAGTGAATGGTTCGTCAAATGATTGGTAACTCAATTGGTTTCCTTCAGAGGCTTCAGATTCAGAAGGTTCAAACTTGTTGATATTAGCCAAGGTGATTGGTAACTTGTTGTAGTCAGATTCATGGTACAATTCCAAAATTAAGGAAGAACGAGAACCATAGTTGTGTGATAAATGCTTGGCTAACTTCAATGGGATTCTGTACTCATGAATTAATCTGGCTGAGTAGTTCTTGGAGTAGTTTTCACCACCATTCAAGATGATTTCATTGGTCTTACATGGTCCAATAGTTTTACCAAAGTCAAAGTTCTTAACAACAGTATCGACAGTTTCTTCAGCCATTTCTCTGTAAGTAGTCCACTTACCACCAGAAATAGTGATTAATTTAGATGGGGAAACGTGAACAATGTGGGAACGAACAATACCTTGGGTGGAACCCATTGGAACTTCACCTTTTGGAAGCTTGCTTGGGTCACGGGCCAATGGTCTGATACCAGACCAAGCAGAAAGAACATCATCTCTTTCAACAGGGAAAACAATATACTTTTGTAATTCCTTCAAGATGTCTTGAATTTCTTCTTCACTTGGAATTGGATTTTCTGGAACGTATTTAACAGGAGTATCGGTGGTACCAGCAAGTACCTTTCCTTGCCAAGGCAAGAAGAACATAACACGGCCATCGGAGGTGGAAGGATCTAACAAACCCATATCTCTTGGACAGTAGTATTCTGGAAGAACGACGTGGACACCACTTGATGGGACAACCATTCTTGGTCTTTGTTCGGTCTTTGGAGGTAAACCTTGAGGATCTTCATCCATTTCCAAGAGCTTATCAGCAAAAGGACCAGTAGCGTTAACAACAGAGGTAGCAGCAATGGAGTAAATTTCACCGGTTTCTAAATCTTTAGCTTTAACACCAGAGATAGTTCCGTTTTCATCTTTAAGTAATTGTTCGACACTGAAGTAGTTCAAGGCGGTAGCACCTTTGTCAACGGCAGTCAAGGCAAGGGTAGCGTTCATTCTAGCATCATTGAAGGTACCATCGTGATAAATACAGGTAGCCTTTAAGTTGGAGTCATCCATCATTGGTGCAATAGCAGAGGTCATTTCGTTGGAGAAAATGGTGGAGCTTCTCAAGTTTTGGTGACCGGCGAACCAATCGTACATCTTACAACCAAGGAAGAAGTAAGGTACTTGCCACCATTTGTAGACTGGGATCATAATTGGCAAAACGGAACATAAATGTGGAGCAGTTCTCAACATGTTACCACGTTCATTAAGGGCTTCAATAACCAAGTCCAATTGGGCCTTGGAGAGTTCGAAAATAGCCTTTTCCAAGTAACGAACACCTCCATGAGCCATTTTGGTTGATTTGGAGGAGGTACCTGCAGCGAAATCAGTTTTTTCCAAAAGACACACGTTAAGACCTCTGGTGGCAGCATCAAGAGCGGTACCCGTACCGGTGGCACCACCACCGACAATAAGGACATCGAACTTGGGGGTTTTCTTCAAGGTTTCAATGTGATCTTCTCTTGAAGGAGGAGGAGGCAAGTCTTTAGCCAAGGGTTTGTAGGAGTTATTCAACGGAGCATGGACCGGCGATCTAATGAAATCAAGGTATAACACAGTTCCCCCGACGGCGGAGGCACTTATTAGCGAAGCCTTACCCAAAGTGGATTTTAAAAATCTGGACATCTTTCAAGTTTTGATGGAGGTAAAGAAGCAGAAACGACTTTTTGGTGGATAGCAAAGAAGAAAGAAAGAAAGTAGATTACAAAATCTGGGCCTTTAAGACGTGAGACCAAAACCAGTGTTTAAATTTCACGCAGTCCGAGAACTTTGCGAATACACAAAACGGAGAAAAGGAACAGGAGCGATGGCACTCCGAGTGGAGTACCGGAGCGTTTGACAACAACTAATGAGGTGTATTGTGCGAGGGAGCGTGTGGGTGTGTGGAGTCTGGGTCCGCCTGCGCTCCACAGACGACGGGCCATGTACGCCACGTCGGTATGGAGAGGCAGCGAAATATTATCGTAGTTAATAGAGCAATATGGGGGATGAGGCAAAGAGCTGGAGGAGAGGAACACTTACTGATTTAGCAAAAAGGAGAGGAAGAAACAGCCAATAGTAGGGCCCTGTATTTCGGCAAGCCCATGTTGGATGAATAAATTCATTACATGATAAATATTTTTATGGTGATTAGTATGAAGGAAAATAAACCTTTGCTCACCAATTAAATGACAGATGGACCCACCTAGGGTTTCCACATCAGGGTGTGACAACTGGGATGTTCCGTGGTGTAGCGAACAGAGCCGGAATCAGCCATTTACAAATTGCCTCTGATTTTACATACCTGACATGACCGAAGCCTTACTGGGCCTATTCTCGGCATGTGGTGGGGCTAAGGACGTACACCGCAACCAATATCAGACACTTTCCGATATTCTTATCTGCTCGGCGAATGAAAAATAAGAACCTGGCTGGGTGTTCGGAATGGGCCCGCGAATTATTCCGTGGGAGTGGTGGACCGCGGTTAATCACATGAACGTGGTGAACCTCTTCTGGCCACATATCCGCAGCCAATCAATCACCTGAAATACTATACTTAGGTACTTTCGGCTACAATGAGCTGGTTGACAGATGAGATCAAAAAACAAGAAACGTGACTGGCATCCAGTAAACGTTTTGGCTAAAAAGCTAAGTCAGGCGTACGCAAGAGTGAAAAAGGGAAACACCCAGTCCAAACATAAGACCTAGTTTGTATGAGGTATAGTAAAGGTACAGTTGTCGCGCATATTGGCCATCTTGTGTGTAGTCTGATGGATAAGAATAGATGGGCAACATAACATCGTAAATAAACTGGCCGCCTCCCAATGATCTACACTGTGGTCGCTATGAAGACACTTTAGTCAACTTCTGTTCACTGGCACACGTTGCGATCAGAACGTTTATTATTTGCCCATCCCTCAACTTTCCTCTACATCGTACTTTCTATCTCTTTTGGTTTGTTATTCATTTCCTGCTCCCTAACCGCAACTACCATTGCTTCATCTCGGACCACCCCATCCCCTGCATTACTCCGCCAAAATCCTCTGTTCCGATGGCCTCCCGCCTCTACCGGCCCTCCATCTTCCGTTTACAAGAATGCATCTCAATGTCCGTCAATCCTTCCCCAAGCCAGAAATATGAGCGGTGATCATGCCCCGCCTCTCCAACATCCCGGAGATTGAAGCACCAACAGATTTTCCCGAGTATCAGCGCACAGAAAATATTTCTAAGCGATCAGGTGACCAGCAATAGATGGAACCTTACCGCAACGGTACGGTATGGGAAAGTGTACTAATCCCAAGATAGGCCCCACAATACATATACCAATATCTACACCAAAGACTTTGACAATTGGTCGCCATACCTTTCCCCAACCCTTTGCCTCTACTAACTGCATACATCTCCAATTTGTCACGTGATGGTTCTCACTGGCTTATGTAACTTCCCCCACCCAACTTACGTAAACACGACAATCGAACATACATCTTACTCCAACTGTTAACACCACCTAGTACCCTTTATATCAATATGTCTCTTTCTTCAGAACAATTAGAGTCTATAGCCCAATTCAAAGCTATTGCGGACATTGCAAATGATGAATCTGATTCCGATGTCACCCGCTTATTAACCATCAACGATTATAATCTCAATAATGCTATCTCCACATACTTCGATTCGGGATTTGATTCTATCGAATCAACGCCTGCTCCGCCGGCTTTCACGTCCGGTGCAGAGACCCATGATATTGATCCCGATGATGCAGAGCTCCACCACCGTCGTCGTCGTGAGTCCAGCTCCAATAATATTATGAACCTTCAGAGCCAACTATTCATGGACAATTTATTGCCACGTCTACCAAAAGCCCCAAGATTATCCAATGCATGGCAATTGGAAGTTGGTATACATGCATCACTCGTGGAATCATCTAACTCGTCCACTACAGCATTATCTGAATCATCCGAAGAACTTAAAGATGACCATAAAAGACCGAAAAACCCTTTATGGATCATCCTCTTAATTATTCCAAAAACACTTCTTCTGCTATTGTTAACAACTGTGAAATACCTCTTTGGCTTTGGTAGTTTCCCTAGGTCACTTGACTCGAATAGATTCCCGTCCACTTTTGATTATAACAAATATGTGGCTAATTATTCGGCTACCAAAGAGGTAGAATCTTCCGAATTGGATGCATACAATATTTCTGAAGCTTTCAATGATTCTTATGATATTTCACAACAAAAGTACGTGTGGTTCTTGGTAATACTTACTAATGAATCGAATCAGAGTAAACAATTCTTAACAAAGGTACTTGAAAACCCTCTTTTCAATTCTTTATTCAACAAAAATACAGGTACCTATAAAGAAACATTGATCTATATCAATAATGCGGAAGTGAATAGAGAAGCATATGAAGTTGGAACGAGTTATAGGGTCAAGAGACTTCCATATTTCATGTTGGTGGGAAACGTATCTACCAATCCCCAAGCAGTGCTAAATTCGATGTCAATACTTTACAAATCGAATCTTTCCAGTGTTTTTGTGGCCGAAGAGGTGGTCGGAAATACTGCAAATAAAGTATTACATGGTATAAACAATTTGATTGATAAGTATAATCCACAATTGGTAAGTGCTAGGTTTGACCAACAAGAAATCGAATTTGCCCGTTTGATCAAACAGCAACAGGACGACGCATATACCCAATCTCTCGAAGCAGACAGATTAAAGAAAATGAAGAAAGAGCAAGAGGCCAGTCAAATATTAGCCATAGAACATTCCACAAAAGTTAGAAAACTATATATTGAGAGGCTTTCAAACGAAGCCCTCAACAAGGGAACGGGAGAAAACGGTAGTACCAGAATTGCGATCAAACTTCCGAGTGGCAAGAGATTAGTAGAAGTGTTTGATAAAGATATACCTGTGAATCAGTTGTACTTATTTGTGGAGATATATCTTGAATCAGAAGAGAAGGAGAAGAAGCGAGAAGATGAAGATGAAGAAGAATGGGAAGAAAGCGAAGAAAGCGAAATTGGTAGTTCAATCGAAGAAACTGTAAATCAGCTCAGCCGAGAGGAATACTATGATCAATACCCTTTTAAGTTTGAATTGGTTCAGCCATTTCCCAAGAAAGTGATATCACCCGGTCCAAAAAGTATTGGCGAAGTGGCGGAGTTAAAGTCCGGCGGAAATCTCTTGGTGGAATACACGTTTGAGGACGAGAGTCTGGAAGAAGAAGAATAAGAAGAAGAATGGAAGAGATGAGAAGAGTAAGGAAACGAGATAGAAGAAAGGTTCTAGGGAATGATCATTGGTAGTGAACTATATCAAAAGTAACAAATTATCGATTCAGTTAATAAGAAAGAACAATCACCACCTTATTCACTATGCATATACATATTTAAATATATTTAAGATTTAAGCCCTATACAACACCCAGCAATTTTGAGTCTTAGAATTACCTACATGACCCGTTTAAGCCGCCAAGAGATCAGTCGGCTCACCACGTGACGAGTCGTTCGCCAAATAAGCCAGAACCGAAGCAGCTTAGCGAAAGGGAAAGGTCTAGAAAGAGGAACAAATCAAATCAAAGAGAAGTCAGAATGTGTGGGTGTGGTATCAGATGATGAGGGGACGAATCTGATAAGTCATAGTTAATAGCATTGGCCAGAAATTCAATCAAGCACTATTGTAGTGGGAGCATTCTGCACATAATGTTCCACGAGAACGCAAAGACTGATGCGCAACTGTACATGGTGTCACGTGACATACGGCTGGGTGGGAACGAATAACCCACTTTTTAGGAGCTTTCGTATTGAGCATATTTCCCCCTGTAGTGAATGTATGGAGAAGGAAGCTAATTTAAATAGGCAGCAAAAGACTACAAAAAACAAACAAATATATCACATCTTAACGACCAATTACGATCGCCACAATCACATCCACAATTGTCAGTACTTTAAATAATTAAGTTATGGCTACACGTCAATCCAGATTAGAAGCAGAGAAGCTTTCCATTATTCAACAGTCCCGGTCTCGGGGTAGGTCTGTGTCACCCTCCCGGTCCGGCAATAATAGTAGGTCATCATCAGCCCTGAATGACGAGTTTAATAAGGAGTTGAAGTGGTCAATCACCAACCATGATCCTCTGGAACGTATTTCGAAGGTGGCCAACAAATCCAATGAGAATGACCATGATCCAGATGAAGATTTATGGGATGGAGAAGTGAGTGAAGAAGAACACATTAGTGATGATGATGCCAACGAAAAGTTCCAATATGATGACACGGGAAATATCTTACCCAATTACGCATGTCGTGATGAAAAGATTAATGAGATTTCTACTATATTAGAGAATTCGAATTTGAGTGACCAAGTAACGATTAGAAAGTTGGAAGAATTGACCGCCAACGAAAGAGCATTTGATAATGCAAAAAACATAGGTAATGATATCGATAAAGAAACATTGGATCGTTTGGCCAATGACAAGCATAAACTTACTGGCCAGGAAGGTTTGGACCTCGATAAGTCGGACCAAGATGCCCTTACCAGAAAACAAAAGTTGGAAAACTACCAAGCTTATAGAAGGAAGGTAATTGATCAAGAAAACTTAAATGGAAGTGGTACTTCTAGTCCAACTGGTACTGGTGGTGCTAAT
This sequence comes from Suhomyces tibetensis, assembly GCA_030570835.1. Taxonomy (NCBI): domain Eukaryota; kingdom Fungi; phylum Ascomycota; class Pichiomycetes; order Serinales; family Debaryomycetaceae; genus Suhomyces; species Suhomyces tibetensis. The sequence continues at coordinate 24,451 of JAJLWT010000036.1, forward strand.
GACAAGGCTCCAGAATCAAAGGAAGAAGCCAATGATGACCCTGAAAACAAAGACTTTATGATCCCGTATACTTCGGCTGTAGAAGATAAATTGGATAGTGAATTTGCTTCAAGATTGAATGAAACAATCAAAGAAACCGAAACTGATTCCAATAAGGCCCAATCGAGAGTCATTCAGACCATTACTAGAGGAAACTTCTTTCAATTGATAAACCCAAAAGTCAAACCAAAGATGTTTATGGTTTGTATGGATTTTTCTCCTGAATCCATTTTTGCATTAGAATGGTGTCTTGGAACAGTCTTGGTAGATGGATCTGTTCTTTTTATCATTTATGTTATTGAAGAAAATGACAATAATCACCATTTGAAAGGTAATACTATGAATGAATCAACCAGAGAATCTTACAGATTGAATATGTTAAACAAAGCCAAACAACAAGTACTTAATTTGCTCAAATTAACCAAATTACAAATCCATATTGTGATTGAGATTATTCACCATCCAATCCCAAGACATTTAATTCTCGAATTGATTGACAATCTTCAACCAACTTTAGTTGTCGTTGGATCGAAGGGTCAAAGTGCAATCAAAGGTGTCTTATTAGGTTCTTTATCGAATTACCTTGTGACCAAATCTTCAGTTCCTGTAATGGTTGTGAGGGAGAAATTAAAGAAGATCAATAGATTTAAGACAGGTTCATCCGTATTCTCGAACAACATTAAGCCATTAACGTTATCTGAGGCCAGAATTGATTAATCTTGGAAAGATTTTATCATCATGAAGAATTAGTATAACTGTTTAGTCGTTTATCCTTTCTTCTTGTTAAACATCTCTTTTTCCTTTCTTATAAGGTTGAGCTATTTATTTCTTCCGTTTATTTCACTTAAAATATATATTTCCTTTCTTACTAAGTTCCCGAACCGTAATCTATAATATAAATAAAAACAAAAAATCCATCGATTGCTTTACATCATTAATCCGACCTTTATATCAATAATAAACCTCTTTAAATATCTTTGGTGTGAACTTCCTTTGACATTCGAGAGCCGGACATTTCGTTGGAGCATACAAAGCAGGATTTATAATGGTGAATCCATTTGGTGTGCTCTTTGTTTTCCTTGGTCTATTTCCGATGTTCTTAACACATCTACCACAATAGACATGGCCACATTTCGAGACAAATATTCTCTTCGATAACTCTTTATCTACTTCGGTTATTTGAATCATACAAAACCAAGGAGCTGGAACTCTATACTGCTTCAGGTATTTTTCAAAGTTTTGATTATATCTTTGATCTGGTACAAAGTCCTTTGGGATACCCTCTCCAAGTATCACACCACATAGCTCACAGCATACCGATTGAGACTCTTTTATATCATTTGTATATCCATGATATTCATTCAGAGACTGAGATTTCTTTTCATCCAACAATTTCTTATTGAACATATTGGCAGACACAAGTCTTGCATCCATGGCAGTTTCATTTTCCCGTTCTATACGATTCATAATGGCATTGTCTATGGCATCTGACTCATGATCATTTTGATTAAACATTCGTTGATGTCGTATCAAGTTTTGTAGTTGTTCCGTAAGTCTTCTCTCTAATATATTATATTGAGAACGACCATGATGGTGATGACCATGGTGCGGATTACGAACTCTCAATCCTGAATGACTCCTTAATCTTCTACGATCATTCGCCGATGCTTGTAGTTGATTTCGGGTAACTGCATGACGAAAAGGTATAATATTCTGACGGACATCTTCAAACTCTCCTCTTGGAGTTTGGATTACACTATTGAATTCCTGGAACGAAGGAAGTTGAACAGGCTGGAACGTTCCTTGAATTGGGGGTCTAGCCAAAGGTCTTTCGTTAACTATTTGCACATCGTCATCGTCTTCGTTGGCATATTGATCAAGATCAATAGGATTTGTATTGGCCAAACTGTCGGAATTTTGTAAAGGCGCTGGATTTGGATTCAAGCCAGTGATTTCAACTTCGTCGTCTAAATAAGGTTCATCATTTGGGAATACAATTCTATCTTCATTGGGCTCATTATGTGGGTGGTGGCGCATGATGGTTTCTTGTACATCATCTTCTCCATCAGATATTTCTATGATCTCATCATTATCGGGAACTCCTTGCAGATTTTCCTTCGACAGTATTCCCCGATCTCTTCGAGTCCCAAACATGTTTTAAGGAATAACTGAAAGGAAAGATGTATGTTGTTGATGATTTGCAAGGGTACTGATGTCGCAAAAAATATGGTTGTCGCAAAGAACAGAATCGCAGTACTGTAAGGTTGTCGCAGAAGTATCGAAGAGGAGTTAGCGTAGCAAATAAAAGAAATAGTACGACAATCCAGTGCAAGATATAAATTCAATTAAGTAAGCAAAATGACAAAAAAAAAAAGTGAGGGTAGCATTTTAGCACCACATCGTTACCACATTTTAGCAGCACCACATTACGGACAGCTTGTTATCACCACATTAAGAGCAGCATGTTATCACCGCATTTGGGCAGCCAATTGGCCGGTCATATTCGTTATCTATCCGATCTGCTTTCGCCATTTTCAACTATCACTTTTTCTTACAATTATTAAGCTTCAATTATATTATTATACAAAGATAGAAATGCAAACATGAAAGTCCAAACATAGACAATCCACTATTTTTCAAAATCTTACAATTATTTCTTTAAACCACTTCTAATGTAACGACCAACAACGATACAATGGTCTCTTTCATAAGGTTCCAAGGTCAATTGTTCTAAAGGCTTGATTCTTTCTTCTCTCAATTTTTGGACTTCTCTAGCGAAAACGGTTTCAGCATCAACAGTGGAGTCAATACAGTTAGCCTTAATAGAGATAACAACGGTACCTTGGTCTTTCAAGAACAAATGGGAGTTCAATGCAATAATACGGGCTTGATCTGGTTGGGCAACATCGGCGAAAACAGCATCAACCATACCAATCAACATACGGTACTTTTGTGGGTGACGAGCATCATCAATGATTGGGATCACATTAGGTCTCTTCTTGGCCATACCAATCAATTCTCTACCTGGTCTGTGAGAGAATTCAACAGCATAAACTAAACCTTCTGGTCCAACAACATCAGCGACGTGGGAGACAGAGGTACCTGAGGCAGCACCCAAGTACAAAACCTTCTTACCTGGAGCAATACCTAATTCATCAATACCACCCATGATACCGGCAGCCAACTTGGATCTAAAAGGATTCCACACACGGTATTCAGTCTTGGTTGGAGCTTCACCTTCTACCTTGGCTGGTTCATCAATGGTGATTCTCTTTTCACCGTAGACAGATTCACCAGGAGCAGTGTTTCTGGTGACCAATAAATCTTCCTTACCTCTGGCAATGAAGACACCGGCGTGTCTGTGTGGTTCGATGACAACCTTGGCACCACCACGGGCACCACCTCTGGCACCACCACGTCCACCTCTGGCACCACCACGGGCACCACCTCTGGCACCACCACGTCCACCTCTGTCACCACCGAATCCACCACGGGATCCACCACGGCCACCGAATCCACCACGGGCACCACCACGGCCACCGAATCCACCACGGGATCCACCACGGCCACCTCTATCACCACCGAATCCACCACGGGATCCACCTCTACCTCTTGGAGCAAATGACATTATAGTTATAGGTCTTGGTTCTTGAAATATATATCACAATAGAGTAATCTCAATGTAATATTCAATAGTAACTTATATATCTTTTAGAAAAATTTTCCCTCTATAGACCGATGCTTTAGAAAAACTTTCCGGCCGGGTAACCAATGATTATGTCAGAAATTGAACTTTTGTTCGCGTGGCTGACTCAGCGATTGATCAACACGCATATCGTAATTTACTATGGGATGTCCATCTTTAGTAGCAGATATGACGGTAACGTGGCCAATATATTGTCATATTAATGTAATGACCTTATAGATATGGTTATCAGGAACCCATCCATTTTTTTTCAAAGAGAATCGACTTAATATAAGTAGATTAAATTTTGCTTTTGTTTAGGGGACGAATCATCCTTCGAGTATATCGAGGATTGTACTCCCCACAAAAGTAGTAAAATGTCCAAAACAGAGACTATAGTTAACATCACTACTTTCTATGGTCTGGAGAAGTATTAAATAGCCTCCGATTATATTGGCTCAGATAATGAACATTAAAGACAATATCCCCACTCTCCCGACGATGCCCATCATGCGGCGCAATTTAATCACGTGCTTCTGCTGATAACACTATAGATTGTGAAGTGATCTACTAAGAGATAAAGAATTGATACTGTTCTTTTGATTGAGAGTGTTAAAAATAAGAATATATAAGTGAAGTTGGATGTACATCTAATTTATATCTCAGATTAATGGTCGTATTTGATTTTGATATCAATTAAGGGAGGAAATAGATTGTAAGTCTACATCGTTGATAAGAACCATTTCCTAGGTGGAAAGAAATAGTTACTTCAAAAGTAGTCACTTCAAAAGTATGACACAAGAATCATAGTAGTGACATTGGCTCCTCAAAATGTTCCTTTGCTATCATGTACTTCAAAAACTCTCTAATTTGAAGCTTGTTCTATTGGAAATGTGGTCAATTGAAGTTGGAATTTGAAGATTAACACTGTCCATATCAATCACAACCATTTCATTCATAACTATTTTATATTTCACATCATTTATCCTCTTATTTCAAATCATTTCACCATGCCCTTATCTATTTCCTCATCTGATCTATTCTCAACTTTGAAACATATTTGCAACCTAATTGGGATTGACATAGTCACGTGCTCCAAAACCGCCGCACAATAGGCGGAGAATATCCTTTATGGAGAGCGCATAGATAGGGAAGATTTACATTGATCAACACTTCTTCTCCTAAGCACCGCCCATTATCCTACCTAAGATGAGTGCCAGTTTATTTATCGTTGTAACGGGGACTTTGGTCACAGGAGCAGCCAACTCACTCTTTACCAAATACCAAGATAATCAATGTGTGCGTCATTGTTCTAACCCAGATATCACGAAGCATCAGAATTTTGAACAGCCGGTTCTTCAGACCTTACAGATGTTCATTGGGGAGCTTGCGGTGTTCCTTGTGTATTACTTGATCTATAATACCTCCCTTTTTAGATCAAGAAAGGGATACACTTCCATTTCTGAGACTGCTGAGGAAGAGAATGCTGTGAGTAAGTTGTCTGTGTTTGAGAATGTGGAATTGGCTATTCCTGCAATTTGTGACTTATGTGGTACTACTTTGTTACATGTTGGGTTGTTATACGTTCCTGTATCAATCTATCAAATGACTAGGGGCTCGATCGTACTTTTTGTGGCCATATTATCGGTAGTTTTCTTGAAGAGAAGAATCACAAAACTTGAATGGATTTCGCTTTTCCTTGTAACTCTTGGGATTTTCACAGTTGGATTTAGTGGTTCTCGTAATTCTGGTGCCTCTGCAAATGAAGAAGTATCTCCATTGATTGTTTTTGGTATTCTTTTGATCATTGTTGCGGAAGTTGTTCAAGCTGCACAATTTGTGGTTGAAGAACACATCTTGAGTAAGAAAGATATAATCCCTCTTAAATTGGTATATTGTGAAGGATTCTACGGTGCCACCACCTTGGCATTTGTGATGGTTATCTTATATTTCATCATGCGTATGATCCAACCAGAATCCCAATTCAAACACTCCCCATTCAACTTGGAAGACGCATGGTCTCAATTCGTTGGAAACAAACAGATCTTATTATCTTCTATTTGCATTATGGTGTCAATTGCATCATTTAACTACTTTGGAATCTCCATCACCCACCAGTTGTCTGCCACTTCTAGATCCACCGTCGATACATGTAGAACACTTCTTGTGTGGTTATTAGCAATAGTCATGGGCTGGGAATCTTTCCATTTCTTACAATTTGTTGGCTTTTCACTTTTGGTGTTTGGAACTTTATGCTTCAATGGAGTTTTAAAACCAGAAACTTGGTCCTTTGTCCCAAAAAACTTGAAATCAGCTACCTTACCATTTAACGTATAGATCTTTAATAGATATTTACAAGTAACCTAAAATACGGGGTCGTGCGCCTGCCCACAAATTTACTCTCACCAATATTTGCCACTTACCAGAAAGCACACCAACAATATATACAACCATACATTTAGAACATACAACCAATAATGGTAAGCATTCATTTCATCAATGGTCCAGCCATGGTCAAATTTACTAACAGAGTAGTCGTTGAGATTAGTGCCAGATAATAAGCAAACCTCGTCCATAAAATCCACTTCCTATGGAGAAGTGGCAGAGCATGCACCAGGTTTACAAGATATCTTGAGAAACCAAGAAGGTCCATTGAATTTGGCCTCCAAGATTAACAACCGTCATCCATTGGAATCAAGAATATCAAACTGGGAACAAACACAACAAGATACTCGTTTGGAGACCTACAGAAGAGTTTTCGGGGCAGGGGAGCCAATTAGAAGAACCATGGAATTGGAGATCGTGAATGCCACCGATTTCAAGCCTAGTGTGTTGGGAGAATCTGCTAACATACATAGAGACATTTTATTGAACAAGGATACCTCTGTTGATTGGGAAGATATTTATTCCGGAGGTATTGAAACCGGAAATAATGTCAAGGATTTCCATTCCGAAATGGAAAAGAGAATGAATTTGTAAGAGGTGTGAGCTGGTTTGGAAGGAGAATGTTCTAGGAAATGAGATATTTTAGGGTTTTGGAGGTGGCAATGGAAGAAAGAGAAAGTAGGAGATGAAATTCCCCATATAGAAATTGGTCAACCTAAGCAAAACGGAGTAGGAACGAGTCTTGAGTAAATCAATTGCATAGAACTTTGGTTAACATAAGACAGTCTGGCATTTTTACCTGGGAATTATGCTCGCTCTAAGACGATATTATTCTTACAGCACTGTTCTTCTAAACCTTGGGATCGTTGAACGATCTCCCTAACCTTGTTGTTCTGCAAGCTTATTCCAACTTAACTATTTGCCATTTATGTATGTGAACCTTTTGATTTGTGTAGATTTATAAACTGATCCAACTTGGTGTTTTTTTTCTGAAATTTGGTGCCCTTAATAGATAATCAATGTTCTTGTCAAAGTCGATACTGTATCGCGTTTTTTTGGAAACAATTTGGTCCAACATCTGAAACGTCTATAATACATGCTACAAGTATGTTTCATGTTCGGTAAAGTATTTGTAGTACGGACGAAGGTCCTCCTTAATGGAAATCATTACTTCACTTTACACACCCTATCAGCTCCCTGTTTTCTATGAACTATACTTCTTTCCAGGACTACTGATACCAAATCGACTCTCTTCACAAAACGAGCCCTACACTGAAAAACAAAAAAATTTTTCAAACTTTGATCAATCCACTCTTCACCAGTATCACCCACTAGTAAGGCAAACCTCCCCAGAACGAACTCAATTATACCACAAATGTTTCCTCGGACTCGTAAAGCGCAACCAGTCGAATTTTCGGCCCATGAAAAAGTCGATATTTCAGATTCGTCCATTCTTCCACCACATCAACCACTCACCATTCCTTCAAACCAAGGTGGTAAACACTATAGTATGAATGAAGTATTCCAAGTTTGGTATGAGAATAAGGACAAGATTCTTTCGTCGGAAAACGAAATCCCAGGACATCCTCAAAATGACAGATATATGACATCAAAACCTAGTCAGATCTATCATTTGGAAGTTGAAGGAGATCATTCACAACGTGAAAGAGAGTCTAAACTGAAAACCGAGGATCAATCTTTTAGTGACACCAATCGGAATCTAGAATTAGAAAGGGAATTCGAGTCAGGAACAAATATGAGTAGTAGCAATTTATTATCTAAAAGCATGGAAGGTTTGAATGTCAATGATAATCACCATTCGTCAGATCCATTAGGCTCAATGCAAGTTCCCAGCTTCCCACCCGGATTAAACTCTAGTCTCAATGGAGACCGTTCTGCACTGACCCCCTATGTCACTTCCGATAAAATCGAATGGTTCTACATCGATCCCTTGGGCACCGAACAGGGTCCTTTCAATGGAGATTTGATGCAAGAATGGCTTACTGGAGGTTATTTGGATCTTGAATTAAGAATCAGAAGAAAGGAAGAAAGGGCTTTCAAACCATTGAAGGATTTATGCCAACAAGTTCTGAATTTTATCCAGCCTTTCAAAGTCTCCCTTCCAGCATTAACTCCCTTCGACATCTCTGGTCAATTATCACACCAACCGACACACCCTCCTCCGCCACAAGGAGCTTCCAACCCAGCATCTACTCCATCATCGGCATTTGTTTCATCTACAATTCCCCAAATGTCTCAATCCCAAATTCCTCAACTGAATCAATATCATCCATTTCTTTCAAATGGTTTGGGTGCAGCAGGTATGAGAACCAATTCTTCCATGGGTGGCCAACAAAACTTGTTTGGAACTGATTTCATTAACCCTGATCCTTTCAACCCAGTTGGACAATTGGCGCCTCTGGCAAACAATTCTTTTGCAAACCCTGGTGCTTCGAACCAATTTTCAAATGGGGTTTCTTCAAATCAATTTGGAATTGACCAAATCAACCACGCCAATCTTGGTTTCCCTCTCAACATGCCCTCATTGTTGCAACAGCAAATCCAACAACAATCTCAACAACCAGTTTTATCAAGAACAAATAGTGGTTGGGGTTCCTTGGATGCGTCTAGTTCAGGTCTTATGGGAAGTAACCCTGCAACCCCGGTTTCAGTAGCCCCTGTCTTGGCATCACAAGTATCTCTGCAAAACCAAATGTCTCCTTGGTTGACTGGCGTTCAAGCTACTTCCAGAGTTACATCCCCATTTGTTCCTTCTAATACGATCAATGGAATCGCTGAGCAGAATATCACAAATGAGGCCAATGCTACTTCACATGATGACCATGTTTTAGACCAACTTCATACCTCTGTTGTTACTGACATCTTGAATGATGGGGATGAAGAATTCAAAAAACAAGAAGCTATCTCCCAGAAGCTGACTTCATCTCCCCAACCTGAACAACCACAGCCTCAAAAATCCCAAGCTCAACCACAGCAAAAGCAACAAAAACAGAAACAATCTAAGCAAACTAGACAGCAAAAACAACAACCTGTTCAAGACCAAAACCAAGTTCAGCAACATCAACCTGAACTGATTTCAGAACAACCTCAATACCAAGAAACTATGTCCAGTCAGCAATCAGAAATCCTAAACCCAGCTGAAATTATTGAAGAAGAAACTGAAGCTGCTTCGCCACAAGTGGAAAACTTAAAGCCAGCTCCACCACCTCAAGAAAAATTGGCTCCATGGGCAATTGCTAGTGGAAATGGTTCCGGTCAAAAACCAGCTTTATCATTGAAAGAAATCCAAGCTTTGGAAGCTGAAAAGTTGAAGAAGCAAAAGCAAATACAAAACCAATTGAAAGCAGAGCAACTTTTGGAACACGCTAGAGCTTTGGCCCATTCTGAAAAGGAACAATCCGAAAGACCTTCTTTACCAACGACATCTAGTTGGGCTACCTCAAGTACTACTCCTGTGGTTTCTCAAAAAACTTTGGCCCAAATTCAAAAAGAAGAAGCAGAAGCTGCTAGTGCAAAGGCAAAGGCTGTTAAAGCTTCTTCTACCGCAACTACTTCTGTAAAGGCCCCTTCATTCGCAAGTGCTTTGACTACGCCAATTTCAAACGACGAATCTTCATGGACTACTGTTACTGCTAAGAAACCAGTGGTAAAGAAGCCTCTGCCAATTGTCTCAAACTCTACCGTTCCTCCCCAAACCACCCCAGTTCTCTTACGTTCTGTTTCTGCAGTTAAACCAGCAGTCGTTACCTCGGTAAATAACCCTACGAGAGTTGAATTTTTAGTCTGGGCCAGATCTTCAATGACTAACTTATACCCAACTGTTTCCAAGGACGATTTACTTGATATTTTTATCACTTTACCTCCTACCAATGCCGACTCATCCCAATTGATTGCTGAAACTATTTACAGTTCATCTGCTACCATGGATGGTAGAAGATTTGCGCAAGAATTCTTAAAGAGAAGAATCAAGGTTGATCAACAAGTTGGAAAGGCTGATGATCTTGCCTGGTCATCATGTATTATCGCCTCTGCTGATAAGACTGAAACTGTTGACGAAGATGGTTGGAGCACTACTGTTAAGTCAAAGAAGAAGGGTAAGAAGTTTTAATAGTCAAATCTATAAGAACTACGAATAAAATATATATATTCCATAAAACCACTTAATATTTTAACAAACCTTAAATTCATATATTTTTTTTATTCGATTTCACGTGATAATACACGTGATTTGAACCGTCAATATGTACACTATATATTCATGAGTTCCAATCAATTAATTGGGATGTAGAGTTCCAATCATTAAGAATTTTGGAAATTAGATGAACATTTTCTTGGGGGACCATTATGATACCTGCTCTGGCCATAGAAAGGTAGCTCATTTCGAAAAGGCATTCCATCTTTTCGGGATACTGTTTGATTCCATTGATCAATTTACTAGCTACTCCTGCAACAATACCAGTTGAATCCAAGGGAAGTTTTTGAAAATCAATAGTTATGGGCACTATGGTATCTTGAGTAGACCCATTGAGCATGACCGAATCGAACCCCATCTGAGTTCTCGTTTTTGAAGATTTTGGTAGTATCAAGGATACCTCATTGATCGAAATTCTGGTAACGGCAAAGTATGAAGGAGTAGATTTCGCGGAAGTCAATACTCTTGCAGATTTGAGAATAGTTTTGTTTACTTCACCAGATCTGGCACCTGTTAAAAGTAACTTAACATTCTTGTTGATGGTAGGTTTAATATTTGCATCTTGGAATAGCTTGAAAGTTTTGAATTCTAATGCTGAGGAGGGCTCGATTTCTTCCGGTTTTAAAAAGTCTGATGGTTCTTCCGAAATGACATAAGAGTTAAGATCATCGGAGAATTGGAATTTGTTTTTTGTTAAGATGGATATTACTTTGTCTTTCAATGTATAAGGAATAAGAACTATATCGTTGAAATGGCTAGATAGGAAAAACAACGAGATATTGTTCTGTGATAAGGGCTTTGTGAGTTCTAGGATTCGAAGGCTACTTTCAAACCCTCCATCTGTATCCACTTGTAAGCTTAAAAAAGTTTCATCAAGAAGCTTCACATCATCATAACCTAATTGAGCGCATAATTCGATTGGTTCTTTGAAAATTGTTTCCATTAGCTCAGTAGAGCAAATGACAGTACATTCATAAGGGGTACTAGCAATATGGAAGAAGTAGTTAATATCGGGATCTTCACCCAGTTCATTATCAGAATCATCAGCCAAAGAATTGACACTTCTACTACTATGACGACTGTGGATTGGGGAGTTATGAGCAGAAAATGTGGCTGAATTTGTTGCTATAGGACTATCCAATTCATTCGATCTAGCTTTACTTGAATTGTCAACCAACCGATTGCTTGCTTTTTCAATTAGGACGGATGATCTTCTGTCTGTTGAAGAATGGGTTCCATGGGACTTCCAACTTATATTGTCAACAAGACTTCCACTGTCAGAATCAAGGCCCTCATTAATCGACATATTGGTATCGAGATCCAGAAGATTATGATCTTCATCATCGGTATCCGATTCGTTTAAGTTTGTTTCATTTTGAGTTCTTGAAGATTCACCATACAATAGTTGTAAAATGGAACTTGTGAAAATCCAATATTTATCCCTCGAAATCGAAAGTATCGATAATTTGGTGGGGTTCAATTGGAGATGGGTATTCATAGAAGAAATCATTCGATTGACACCACAGTATAAAATAACAAGGATAATGAAAGTTCGAATAGGATGGTTAGGATGGGTTGGAATATATAGCGGAAGATCAAACTTTCGGGAGAGCAATTCCTTTTAAAGTTTTTATGATAGAGTTCAACAGCCCTCTCTTTTAAAATAGTATATCAGTTGACTCAATATTTCAAACGGCGATCCATATGAAGTATATATACAAACCAGAAGGATCATGAGATTAGAATAAGAGACAAGGAGTGAAAAAAAATATTCACTTTCACAGATTCCCTTTCCGGATAAGATTACGTGGATAGAGTCAATAGAAAAAGTTTTAGGATATTGTTAGCTTAAAGTCTATTCACTAATCAAGACTAACGTTATCATGATAAAATATTGTTGGATTATGTAAGGAGATATCGGTGATAGAACAAGCACTCATAATCTATCTCTCTTTCTCCTTCTGTTTTGATCCATGGCAGTGCAGCGTGGTTTCCCCATAAAAAAAACGAGACATTTCTGAGCCATTCAATTGGAGGGGTTTTTAAGGTTTTGTTGTTAGTTCAACATGACAAACTGTCACCTTATCTAATTCTCAATAGTCGTGGATTTTAGTCTATCGTAAAACACGGTGGTGTTGTTTACCAAAACTTTGGAATGTAGTTCGGTTATATATACCAAAGTGGAGTCTCGGATCTAAAGGTAGGGGAGAAACAAATAACGGGACAAAAAACACATGGTAGTGACATCTTATACAAGTAGCGATAACAACAATGAAGGTAAGTATAATCAAATATTATCTTCGTTTATTACTTAAATGAATCAGTCCATTTGTAACTTTTCCTCTGATTGGATTTGTATTTGTTTCAAATCTATAATGGACAAGTTCAATTTGTGAATTTTGCTAGTTGTACCGATTTAGCACAAAAAACGATCAAAATTTGGATATATCGAGATGTAACTAAAAGAATACCTTAATAAGCAAATGACAGGCCATGACACTTGTAGACCATAGAGTTAACCAGTTAAATAATACAACTATATCTACAAATCTTTTTAGTCAAACTGGAACCATTTTTTGTTTTCATCTTTTATTATCTCTTATGTTGCCGCAAAATCAATCAAACTGTCCTACCCTTTAAATGGGCTGAGAATTTGAGATGTCATTCAATAGTTCTGGTTCTGGATCGAGTTCAAATTCCCGACACTTGAAACCACAAGCCTTGTGATCATAAGTAATTGTGTAGTCACCAACTTTTGAATTGAAAACATATCAAAATAGTTACCACCTCATGAAAATCAGTGCTACAAAAATCATCAAAAATTTAAGGTACTTATCTTCTGGAACTTTTGGATTTCGCCTACCCTTATCATTTATTATACTATTCTATTCTAGTAGCTATACATGGGCTAAGTTTTGACGTTCATAAAACGTTTCATATAATTCAATGGCTTCCTTTTGTGATTCTATCGAACTCTCAATAAAGATCTCAACACTATTCCGAAAATCATCAATCTTTTCGAATTCAAAATTTTCAATTTCTTGTTTTATTGTATCACTTATACTATTGAAATCTTTCTCATAAACTCCTGTTTTTTGCTTCAATTTGTCAACTTCAAATGCTAATAAATTGTTTTTATCAACTTGCATTTTATATTTCCGGTTTTGCTTATCTAATTGAGATTGCTTTTTAATCAAATCTTGATTGAATGTATGGTATTGTTGATAAACCTTAGTCCGAGTCTCAAAAACAAACTTAATAGATCCAATGATCCTTAAGTATTCTTCAATTGTGAATCCTAAAGTTAATTGATCTTGAAGATTGATTCTATCCAAATTATCCTTAAGTTTCAATTGCAAATCACTGAAAGAACTCAATAATTCAGTGGTGATCTTCAGCATTTCTAGCGCCGCCAATTCATCCAATGTTAACGATACTTCATCCAAAATACTTATTAAATCCAACCTTTGTGTATCAATCATTTCTATGGCACGATAGAAATTCTTTAAATTATATTCCAATTCGTCAATATATTGTTTCTTTTCAATGAAGTATTCATCAGGTTCATTTATCTTAGTAGACATCGAAAACAACGAGGTCATGAATCCTCCACTTCCAACCCCCCCACTTCCTATTATTGGGGCTGTTAAACTACTAGTTGAACTTGGCGAAACACTCTTTCCATCATCGTCGTTATCATAATCTAAAGATGAGTTGTTTTGTAATGATGCACCGGATCCACTTTGATTTTCTCTTTCCTTTGCTTCATTTGCAAAGTCTTCACTAACCAAAAACATTATAAAGTCGGGGTCATTACTTAAGACTGATACTTGGCTGATCTTACTCAACATCTTTTCTAATGATAATCGCCTGTTCTCGATGAAATTCTCGTTGAATCTACCAATATATGTTTGTTTAGTTGGAGGGGGAGGAATTATTCGTCCAGGATGGTTATTTTGTAATTGATGATAAATCCATCTGAAATCTTTATATCTTCTAGAAACAATCACTGGATCATATGTGATAGGTGAACTCTCTTGATTCTTGTTTTTGTTTTTGGTCTTTATGCTATAAACAATGTGGGCCGAGGTGATATCTCCGACTTTCATAGGATCTCCAACCGTGATATCCAATTGATTTGAAGTTTCATCATGGTCATCCAGTTTTTGTTTTCTATTGGATGTAGTTGTAGGAATTGGGGGGTTATCATTATTATTTCCATGTCCTTCGTCTGAGGAATTCCTTTTTGAAGTAATCTCATACAATGGAGCATTTGCTTCTTGTACAAGCAAATCTGCCTTATTGTTGGATTTCAATGAATCTCTATCATTTGATTTTGAATCATCTTCATTACCTAATGGTCCTAATGGATTGGATGAAATATTGTTATTCTTTTTGGTATCCAAGTGCTTTAGAATAGTCTTGGAGGTATGCTTTCTTGGTCTAATGTTTGTTCTAGAAGAAGATTGGGAATTCTTGGTTTTATTCGTACTTGAATCCAGTTTTGCTCTTGATTTACCGGATAAATCCAGTTTATCCTTTTCCGATACATTTTGCTTTACTTTGGCAGTGGGTTCAAACCTAATGGGACTATCCTTAATATTGAACAATGAATCAGAAGCATTGACCTTCTTAGGTGTGACAATAGATGATGACAAAATCAGATCGTCATTATCATTGCCGCTAGTAAGTTCCGATAACAAATTTTGTTTATGCTCCTTTCTTAATTCTACAAGCTGATCATGCTCAGATTGCTCGATAGGATCAATCTCGGACGATGGAGGTTCGTTATCGTGGAGTTGAGAAGAGTCTCTATTATGTTGAAATCTATCTTTATCATCCTCCTCATCTTTATTGTCTTCATCATTGTCATCATTAGGTTTACCAATGTTTAAATCGTTGAACTCGTTACCAAATTGGGAAGGGGATATAACTGATTTGTTCAAGTTATCAAACATGGAGTTAGTGTTGGGGGATAATACATCATCCCAATGGGATGCATATAGATCTTCTTGTTCCATTTTTGAGAAGGCTTAATGTATGGATTAAATAATGAATTGAAATGGTGGAGGGTGAATTGACAGACGGGCAAATATCTGGTGGAGAGGGTGCTTAGTCAGGGCTTAGTCAGTGCGTTTCGTGAAATGATTGCAAAGCACTTCGATTCAGAAAGGAGGTAGGGCAAAGATCATATAGCACATAATAAAGTAGCAAATACTTCAAAACAGTGATAATAAAGTTCCATATGGGATAAGAGGAGGTTCTATTACAGATAAGCCACAGCTACTTGAGATCCTCTGATACAATACCTAATGGTGGTAACAAACAAGAGCAAAAATGATAAAAAAAGGGGCATACTGGGAATTGAACCCAGGGCCTCTCGCATATTTGATAGAACACTCCTAGAAATGCTTTCCCAAAGCGAGAATCATACCACTAGACCACACGCCCTTATCTGTGAAAGATTAGAACTCCGAAGCCAACACAAGACCATGCCGTAGACATCGAGGTGCACATATAGCAAGTAAACAAAGATAAGATAATACCTGACTAGGTTCTCCACATTTCGGCTTAACAACCATTTCAGGCGGGACCCTTTTGCAACCCGCCTTTTCGATCAGACAAAACCGAAAATGTGACAAGTGGGGTAAAGTAAGAAGAAGGCTAATAAATAGAAGGAAGGCTGAGAACGGATGGCAAAGAGGATAAATTTAGAATACAAGGCAACAAAAACATGGCAATCAAATATGTGACAACCAATGAGAATTGAACGAGAAGGCAAGAATGGTAGACAGAACATTGCAATACCTAGTAATTTTCATTCACGGTGAAGACGTTCTCAATGTGCGTTTATTATGACGTACTATATGTAATTGTACCGTCTTGTGAAATGTAATTACTATCAGAGACACCTTCGACAAATCCTTGATGGGCATTCCGTGTGGGGCAATGGCACAAACCATCCGACACCAAATAAGATTCATATCACCACATTGTTGTTTAAAGTTGCACCGTCAGCTCTGCCACATTTGTAGTGTCAGGCGGCACGAATACACAATTAGTGTTTATACTTTGGGATGGAAAATTCTCGGTAGAATACAAGACTTTATTGGTGAAAGGGAAGAAACAACTGTCAGCAGCAGCAACGACTGTATGCACACCGGCGAGAAAGATGTAGCATGTAGTCAATGCTCGGCAGAATGACACACGCTCGTTTAGTTAGCGCGAGGATGGTTATAGTGAGGTTAGTGAGGTTCCTCCCGACTCTCGGAAAAATCGCTCTCGTTTCTTTTTTCTGTATTTCGCTGCTACTGTTTCTTTTAATATTTTTTTGCAGTATTCTTTCCTTAGAGATACTTGTGGGGGCGATGAAGGATGATGATATTAGGAACGTCCTCCACTATATAAACCCAGCCTGTTCCTGGTGAGGATTTGCTAAGTGTTTTTCTAGTCTATTCATTCTTTCTTGAATATCTTCAAAGAGCATCCTAATAATATAAGTCATGACCGTCGAACAAGTATCACAAACCCCAGTTTCTATCTGTAACAAGGATATTGGTTCTTTACCTGCTCCATATCCATCCTTGCCAGAAAACATTCTTGACATGTTCCTTTTGACTGGAAAGTCCGCCGTCGTCACTGGTGGTGCCAGAGGTATTGGTTACTGCATTTCCGAAGCTTACTTACAAGCAGGTGCTTCTAAATTGGCCATCATTGATTATGCTGATAACGACGTCGTCATCGGACAATTGAAGGAAAGATTTCCAAAATCTAAAATCACCTACTACCACTGTGACGTTAGAAAGGCCGAACATGTCAAAGAAGTCATCGACGCTATCCACAAGGATTTCGAAGTTATTGACATCTTTGTTGCCAACGCCGGTATTGCTTGGACTTCCGGAGCCTTGATCGACGTTGAAACCGACGATGACTGGCACAACGTAATGAACGTTGATTTGAACGGTGTCTATTATTGTGCCAAGAACATCGGTAAAATCTTCCGTGCCCAAGGTAAGGGTTCCCTCGTCATGACTGCTTCTATGTCCGCTCACATCGTTAACGTGCCACAATTACAAGCCGCTTACAACGTCGCCAAAGCTGGCGTTTTGCACTTGGGTAAGTCTTTAGCCATTGAGTGGGCTGCCTTCGCCAGAGTAAACACCGTTTCTCCAGGTTACATGGGTACCGAATTATCAGACTTTGTTCCAGATGACATGAAGAACGCCTGGTACTCTCTCACTCCAAAGGGAAGACAAGGTCATCCAAGAGAATTGTGCGGTGCCTACTTATACTTGGCCTCTGATGCCTCCACCTATACAACCGGATCCGACATGAGGGTCGACGGTGGATACTGTGCTGTTTAAGCTTCTTAATTCATAATAGTTTGGTTTTTGATAATCGTTTAATAGAAAATTTTGATAGAGAATTGATGTAGATAAGTTCATGACTTGGGTGTTATTGGACTACAATTGGTACTAATTTTAAAATCGTCTCGCTGGATGCGAAATCAAATCCAAAATCGAAATCTGGGGAAGTTCGATACCATCACGTGACACAGGTGGAAATGGATCACCTCGGAAGTATGTTTTCAACGGGTAAATTATTAAAGGGGTAGTAGGACTTTCTGCATTAAGTTTTGATCTAAGCAATATGTTCCCATTTATCCAGACAGTTCTCAAATAGCCAAAAGATCCCCTTTATCACGTTAACTCGTAATCTGCCCACTGAAATTCGGCCCCCACAAAATTTTAACGATTTGGAAAACTCCTTATAATGGATCGCTTACATAATACACCACGTGATGTCCTTGGAAATCCCCGCGACACCATTGGCTCGTAGGCATAGGGTCACCTGATCACGTCCGGGGCCCGTTTACAAAACATTGATAATTGTCCCCAAATCCAACATATTTGACAAGACTAAAGACTATCACAAACATATGTAGTAGCTTCCTACCTATTCCGACTCATTTCTCACCTCTCAATGATACCTTTCTTAACAGAAAACTCACAAAAAACACTTCCCCAACCCGGAAGCAATTTTTTTCAGGAGCATCATTTTTGTGCTCGTTTAATGTCCACCAATACCGAAGCATTGCTAGTGATAGAAATTTATTTACCATCGATTCTCTTTTATCATCGCTTCTATACATCACCAAACGATACAAAGTTTACGTGATAGGGCATAGTCAATAAAATACGCTCCGGTCCCGAATTCCAACTAGATAACAAAAGATACTAGTCAATATGCTTTCATTGCGTGCTAAGGCTTTCACTACAAGCCAACAAGTTGTACGTAGTTTGTCATCTTCGGCCGTTTGTCGTCAAACCATTGGTGACATCAAAGGTTCCGAATTCAATGCTGCCAAGTACATGAGTCAAAAATACCATGTTATAGATCATGAATATGACTGTGTGGTTGTTGGTGCTGGAGGTGCTGGATTAAGAGCAGCCTTTGGACTTGCTGAAGCTGGGTTCAAAACTGCATGTATTTCCAAGTTGTTTCCAACTCGTTCTCACACTGTTGCCGCCCAAGGTGGTATCAATGCTGCCTTAGGTAACATGCACAAGGACGACTGGCATTGGCATATGTATGATACCGTCAAGGGTTCCGATTGGTTAGGAGATCAAGATGCTATCCATTATATGACTAAGGAAGCTCCTCAATCCATTTATGAATTGGAAAACTACGGTGTCCCATTTTCCAGAAATGAAGAAGGAAGAATTTACCAACGTGCCTTTGGTGGTCAATCCAAAGAATACGGTAAAGGTGGCCAAGCTTACAGAACTTGTGCCGTTGCCGATAGAACTGGTCATGCTTTGTTGCACTCCCTTTATGGTCAATCACTTAGACATGACACCCATTTCTTCATTGAATTCTTTGCCATGGACTTGATGATGCAAGATGGTGAATGTGTGGGTGTTATGGCCTACAACCAAGAAGACGGTACTTTACACAGATTCAGAGCCCACAAAACAATTATGGCTACTGGTGGATATGGAAGAGCCTACTTCTCTTGTACTTCTGCTCATACCTGTACTGGTGATGGTTACGCCATGGTTTCCAGAGCTGGTTTGCCATTAGAAGATTTGGAATTCGTTCAATTCCATCCTTCTGGTATCTACGGTTCCGGATGTTTGATTACTGAAGGTGCTAGAGGTGAAGGTGGTTTCTTGGTCAACTCTGAAGGTGAAAGATTCATGGAACGTTACGCTCCATCTGCTAAGGATTTGGCTTCTAGAGATGTTGTTTCTAGAGCTATTACTATGGAAATTAATGAAGGTAGAGGTGTTGGTCCAAAGAAGGACCACATGCACTTGCAATTGAGTCATATTCCTGCTTCTGTGTTGAAGGAAAGATTACCAGGTATTTCTGAAACCGCCCATATTTTCGCTGGTGTAGATGTTACCAAGGAACCAATTCCAATTTTACCAACTGTCCATTACAATATGGGAGGTATTCCAACCAAATGGAATGGGGAAGTTGTTAAGAAGGATGCTAGTGGTAAGGATGAAGTTGTTCCAGGTTTATTGGCCTGTGGTGAAGTTGCCTGTGCTTCTGTCCATGGTGCTAATAGATTAGGTGCCAACTCTCTTTTGGATTTGGTTGTTTTCGGTAGAGCTGTCAGTCACACCATCAGAGATAGTTTGACTCCAGGTACTCCACATAAGCCTGCTCCAAAGGATTTGGGATACGAATCCATTGCCAACTTGGACCGTTTGAGAAATGCTTCTGGTACCAAGAGTACTGCTGAAATCAGAGACGCTATGCAACATACTATGCAAACAGGATGTGCTGTGTTCAGAACTCAAGATACTTTGGATAAGTGTGTTGATCAAATTACCGAAGTTGATAAATCGTTTGTTGATGTTAAGACTACTGATCGTTCTATGATTTGGAATTCCGATTTGGTTGAAACCTTGGAATTGCAAAACTTGTTAACTTGTGCCACTCAAACCGCCAAGTCTGCCGCTGCTAGAAAGGAATCCAGAGGTGCTCATGCCAGAGATGATTATCCATCTCGTGACGACGAAAACTGGAGAAAACACACCTTGTCATACCAAGAAGCTTCTGGGGATGAAGTCAAGTTAGACTACAGAGATGTCATTGCCACCACCTTGGATGAAAATGACTGTAAGCCAGTTCCTCCAGCTGTTCGTGTGTATTAAGTAAAATAAAGAAACGAAAGGAAATGGGAAGGTGAAAAAAAAAGGCGACATATTCTACATTGAATCGCTGTGTAAATTCGTTCTGTCTTGATGCTATATTGATCCTTCCTTGATGCCTATTGGTGCAAACTTCGGTTCATGTTGGCTGATCTCTCATATCTTCATCACCTAAAAGAAACGTTATAGTAATTATTCCATCATTTTATAGGTGCGCATGTTCATATATATTTATTATTGAAATCTGGTAGCTTTTATAGTAAGTTGGCTATCCACGTCCTACATCACATTGCCACAAATCACAGTGCTAAACCTCAATGTGATCCAAATATTGGCAGTTGGACGTGTTGGCAGTTGGACATGCGGCTAGGGAGGGGCGGCAGGAGGGGTCTGGAATTTGTGCCCGCTACACCTATTCTAGAATCCGAGGTGGGGGACTCCTTTGTGGCCCCCACATCTCTCCCATTAAAAAGAGCCCATGAGGATACCCCATCTCCATCTATATTTGTCAGTTTATTCCTATTTCAAAATGCTGGACTTCGTTTGGGAAACTCGTTCCCGACTTCTTCATGCCCGAGTTTTGGTGCATTTACATTGGCCGGCGGTTTTCCGTGACTGACGAGATTTAGTGCATGCACCTACCTTTATTCGTTCCCCGTAAATATCAGTTGTGTCTTGGGTGGTGACCCACCCCCCTCCCAAAAGGCCCAAGCGCCTCCTTTCCGCAACTATACGTCATAAGGCCAACAGCAACTATTGCGACACTTAAAATCTCTAATGTATATAAGTAGACCACCTTCCCCCCTCTACATAAACTTGCCTTGATTTCTTCAATCAATATCATTTTCATCCATGTCTGTTCAATCATTGATGAATGACCAAATTGGTCCCTTGCCCACCAAGGCTCCGAGCTTACCTAATAATGTGATGTCGCTTTTCTCACTCAAGGGTAAAGTTGCCTCTGTGACAGGGTCGTCTGGAGGAATCGGGTACGCCGTAGCTGAAGCATTTGCCCAAGCCGGTGCTGATGTTGCTATCTGGTACAACTCATCCCCTGCCGACGACAAGGCCAAACATCTCGCAGATACCTATGGCGTTAAGTCAAAGGCCTACAAGTGCAATGTCAGCGATAGCGATAGTGTAGCCCTGGTCGTGAAACAGATCGAGCATGATTTCGGAACCATCGATGTGTTTGTGGCCAATGCTGGTGTGGCTTGGTCTGACGGCCAATGTGTCGATTCCAAGGGCTACGACAGCTGGAAGAAAATCGTCGACTTGGACATCAACGGGGTGTTCTACTGTGCCAAGGAAGTGGGTCAAATCTTCAAGAAAAATGGTAAGGGTTCCCTTATCATCACTGCTTCTATGTCTGGTCATGTAGTCAATGTTCCACAAGCACAAGCCCCATATAACGCCGCCAAGGCTGCATGTCTACACTTGAGTAAATCGTTGGCTGTCGAATGGGCCCATTTTGCAAGAGTCAACACCATTTCTCCCGGTTATATCCAAACCGAAATCACCGAATTTGCCGATTCCGATTTGAAGAGCAAATGGTGGCAATTGATTCCTTTAGGAAGAGAAGGTCTTCCCCAAGAATTGGTCGGTGCTTACTTGTACTTAGCTTCTAACGCATCTACTTACACTACGGGTACAGATATACTTGTTGATGGTGGTTACACTGCACCATAAATTAGACTTTATAGATTCAAAAATAGATGCATTAATTGTGACCCGAAGAATAATTTGTATTGTACAAAGTAGTAGAAAGAAGGGAAACAAAATTAGAGCCACGAAGACGACACGAGTAGCATATGTCAGCATATGTCAGCATATGTCATTCCTTTATCAGAACTTGTTAAGGTAGATCCAACCCGTCCACTTATGCTTGTAATACTTTAATCAGCATTTCCTACGTATCTTATTAGACGTATTTATTACTGGATAACATCCAAAGTCTGGAATGAACTAAAAAGTTGTGATCTAAATTATCAGAGAGAAATGAATATGTGCTGGATTTAGAAGATGACATCGTCTTCGTTCTCTTGGAGCAAGTCGTCGGAAACAGTCAATTTTTCAACATCCTTTTGGACCTGATCCTCGGATGGAACCTTAGCGCTATTGACTTCCTTTTCTGGATCTTCTGTTTCAGTTGCAATCTTATCAGCTTCGACCGGTTCACCAGCAATGGTTTCTTTAGATGCATCAGCAGCAGAAGTGGCGTCTGCTTCAGCAGCATCTGCCTTTTGCTTCTCTTCCAATTCTGCAGCAGCAACTGCTTCTTGTTTCTTTTCTTGGACCTTTTTCAACCGATAAAACTCTTCTCTGTCCAACTCATCCAATTCAGAGTTAATGTAAGAGATGGTGTTCTCGGTTCTTGGAATGATCACATGTTCAATGGCATTGACTCTTCTATTGGTTACCTTAATAACTTCATCCAAAATGATAAATGCGGTTTGTAATGATGCTAATTCAACCAAGGTTTCAACTGCCTTGGTATAGACTTGCTTGGCTTTTTGAACTTGTTGACCACCTCTACCTAACCCGGTCAATTTGAAATCATTGATTTCTTCATTCACATGAGATTCAAAGGTTGGTAAGTAAACCCCTGAAACATTTTCTTGTTTGGCTTTGACTTGAAATCTTGCCTTTTGAACCGATTCTTGAACTTGATACGAGATGTTATCACCAGTAGCATATTGAACTTCGGCTAAGGAAAACGCAGCAGTTTGCATGACTCTTCCCATTTTTCTTTTAGAGTCATCAATTCTTTGAGTAATGTCCCTGAATCTTTTGGTTAACGCTTCCGACTTTCTCTTCAAAAGAGAGTGTCCTTGTTGTGCCCCTTTCAATTTCCCTTTCATGACCCCAAGAGTCATACGAGTTGGGAAGACTTGTTCTCTGTTTCCTGCTCCAGACATTGAGTATTTGGATGGTTAATTGTACTGATTGTCAACACGATCGTTATCAACTGTTGAGCAAATGGATATCGGTTATCTGTATTCGTTCAGTTTTTTGTCGCCCTTATTAGTCAGCGCTTATGTAATAATAGCTAGATGAGAATGAGGTACAGACAACTGACAGGAAGAGAAGAGCAGATATACATTTAATCACCAGGATCTCTTTCGTATAACAATAATATTACTCATTGATACGACAAGGTAGTAGTATTTATCAGGCTTTATACATCCCACTCAACTTGTTGTATTTTTTTTCGTACGCCCATGAATTTGGATACTTTTATATCCTCAGACGATATACTGTATGAACAAGATATTGTCAAGAACCCTTCAGATATTGACCTTTGGTTGAGATATTATGAACATAAACAAGCAGCACCGTTCAAAAGGAAAGCATTCATTCTAGAGCGTGCCGTCAGGCATCTTGCTAAAGCAGAAGAACTTTGGATATTATACCTTGATCTTATACTAGAACATACGTCAGAATTATCATATTATCATAACAAGGCAGAATTGAAGCTTGTGAACAAGATTTTTGAAAGATGTTTACTCCTTTTAAATGGAAGCCTGGTGATATGGACCAAATATTTGACCTTTTTAGTTGAAAAACAAGCCTGTGAAGTGACCATGATTCGTAGGACCTTCAACCTGGCATTATATCATATTCCAATTACTGAACATGGAGGAATATGGAAACAATATTTGCGGTATGGAGATTTTGTGGGTGGTATGACTGGATCTAAAATTTACCAAAAATATCTACAATATATTGATATGAATGCATTAAGAGGATTAAAAAAAGGAGAATTATCAATCCATGAGATCATAGACAAATTCGCCGAGTTCAATGATTTGAACCAAGCATCAAGGTTGCTTTATTTTATTATAAAAGAACCTCAAAATTACCAATCATTGAGTATTTCAGAATTACAAGTATGGATGAAATATATCGAGATTAGAATGGAAGACAATGAGGAAGTATTAACTGAAGAAGATTCATTCCTTAATCCTACGTCACTGGATTCACATTTTGAATCTTTGGTACTACAGGGAATAACAAAATTCCCCGACCAAATAGGGACATTCTATATCAAAATGACATCGTACTTTGGGGCAAAAGGTAACCCTAGTAAAGTACGATTCTATTTTGATCAAGGCTTAAAACGATGTGTAACAGTACAAGATTTTATCATGATCTTTGATGCATACACATCATATGAAGAAGGAGAATTGGAACGGATATCTTTAGAATTAGAGGCTTCATCCTCAGATAAAAAGAAGAACATGGAATTGGATTTCAGAATGAATTTTTTCGAAAACTTACTTGATAATAGAGCATTTTTATTGAATGATATGATGTTGAGACAAGATATTAATAATTTGGATGAATGGTTTAAAAGGATAGATTTATATGAAGTTAATTTAGACAAATTACTTCAAACATATGCGGGGGCATTAAGTCAAATCAATCCCTTAAGGGCACATTCACTTGCTAATAAGTCCGAGAACACTTTGGCTAAACTATGGACTGACTATGCTAAAGTATATTCTTCAAGAAATGACTGGAAAACCTCCGATTTGATCTTTTCCAAATCCGTCACCTCGAAATTCAAGCATATTGATGAATTAGCTGAATTATATATCCAATGGAGCGAAGCCACATTACAATCACCTTCTGATGATGCTGATACCAAGGCAATTGATATTGTGGAAGAAGCATTATTAAATGAAAAAACCGTAAGGAAAGATGAATTTCCAATTCAGAAGAGTATCAAATTATGGACCTTCTATTTGGATCTTTTGGAATCATTTATCGAAGATGAGAATCAAGCAAATGATATTGAGAAGGTAATAAATGCTTATAGAAGTATGATTGACTTAAAGATCGCCACCCCACTCAATATCATAAATTATTCTAATTTTTTAGAAAGGATGAAATATTTCGAGAAGTCGTTCAATGCATTTGAAATTGGGTTGAAAGCGTTCAAAGATCCGGAAATCAAATTTGAACTTTGGAATGTTTATCTTACCAAAGTGTTAGCACGTAAAAGCCTTGATATTGAAAGGGTACGAGACTTATTTGAAAAAGGGATATCTGAAAGTCCGGCGTTTCTTTGTAAGCCCATGTTGATTCTTTATGCCAATTATGAAAAAGAAAAGGGTTATATTATGAGGTCAGTTAGAGTTTTGAAAAATGGCTTGAAGAAATTCTCTGAAGCACTTTCGGTTACTCAACAAATTCCAAAAGAACAAAGGGATAGAGTCATGTCTGACAAGTATGAAATCTATAACGTACTCTTCCAATTGATTTCAATTAATATTAAAGATGAATATTTACTTCGAGAATCTTATGAAAATGCATTGAAAGACGATCAATTATCGCTAGTTCAATTGATCAAAATTACTAGTGAATTTATCAACTTTGAAACCAATCTAGGACAATTTTCAAGAGTTCGGATCTTGTTTAAATTTATTTGTCGATTAGCAAATCCAATTAATCCGTTGATTCAACCAACATGGGCCAAATGGGAAACTTTTGAATTGGATCATGGTACCGAATCTACGTTCAAGGAAATGTTACGATTCAAACGTGAAGTAGTTCATGATTTTGAAAACGACAAATCGTTCAAAGAGGCAGTTAACCCAATGGGATTTGTAAAATCCTCTGTTGGTCCTAAAGTGACATCATTGTCAAATGATGAACCAGGTTCATCTTCAAATCCAGACCAATTAGATCTTGATATGTAATTGGTACGTAATTATAGAGTAAATGAAATGTTAACGGTTTTCTTATTTTAATTTTCTTACATGTTTTAAGGAAGAATCAAATGATCGTAATGCCATATATTATAACCCAGGTCCTTATAATTCTAATTAATTCTAATTTTAAAATCGCTTATGTGCTTCTGCCCATTTATCCACAAATGAATCTAAATTCTTCACTTGATCTGCTGAAAAATTAAGCTTAATCGACTTGTTCCACTTCAACAAATCTTGATAATTGTTCCAGTTAATATGGTAGTACAGGAAAATAACCATTAAAAATGTTTGTGCCACTTTTAAGTTATTCTTTTTCTTTGTTTTGGTAGAATTGGAATATACAACAAGCAACTGTAAAAGCTTGACCACTAATTGTAATGATGATGAATTGATATCGTTAACAATCTCCTCACTACTTGTACTGCTGGTACGTGGGGTGATATTATCAGGGGATGGAATTTCAGCCCCAGAAACATTACTTAAATTGGTACTTGAACCTGGACTTCCAAGTGAACTAAACGAAAATTGATGCTGATTTAATATTGGAGTCGATGGTGCAGATAAACTCAAAGGTAATTTGTCATTAATGTGCGTTATTATATCAAATAAGTTGTTTGAATTGAGATTATCGAATTCAGACAGATCTTTGTTGAAAGTCGACAAGAACCTATAGAGGTAACTGGAAATACTTGATGCTTGTTTTGGATTATTCCATGACTTTAATGAATTCGTCAACTCAGAAAGAAATTCTCTGTTCAACACCTCATGGTTAATAAGTTCTACCATAGTGTAGATTTCTTGCAAGCTTTGATTGCCTTGAAATAAGATTAATAAAACTGGTATCAAAAAGATTTCATCATGTTTGTGAAGTCCATGTTCAGATAGCGACTTGTAGTATAACATGAATTTAAAATTCTCTTGGAATTTGAGCACGCTGAAACTATTGTTGGATGACCTTTGACTTGGGTCAGTTAATTCTTTAAGAATAGAATCAAATAATGGTCTTTGTAATACCATTTCAATAATCCTGTTGAATTCAGCATCCTTGTTTGCTCTGATTGAGTCTGACAAATTATTGTATTTTTGTTCCAACAACATAAACGAGTTATTAATGTTATTAACCGTATCTGAGTTGTCGTTATTATTGCTACTGGATAAGATCTTCATAAAAAACTGATATCTCAATGCAGCTGGAACATTAGAGTCCCATGCTAATTTACGAATGCCAATCTTGTCATTCGCGAATTTTTTATTGAATTGCTTCGAATTAGGTTCATCCATCAATCCTAATATCGTTTTCAACCACTGTTGTTGATTTTGAACAAAAGATTGTGCCGATTGCTTACGAGCATCATTCATATTCTTAGTGTTTAACTCGTAGTTTGTCAATACCTTTTGAAATTCTTTATTATGTTTTGATTTATCTTGACCAGTCTTTGGAGGAAGATGAACAGGTCTTGTTTGATCTATAGCCTTCAATTTTTCTTGTGAAATCAAATTAAGTTCATCCATAGAAGATTGTGATTTGAGATAGTTAGGAAGTTTATACATCATGTCCTGTTCTCTAGACGACTTCTTCAGCTTGGTGTAAGAAGTGGATCTTTGATTATAGAAATTAGATATGTTTCTGGTAATCTCAGAGTCATCATGATTGTTAATCGTCATGTTGGTTTGGGAGCTATTATGATATCCAATATCTGGGTCAATCTGTGAATTATTATGGGATTCATGATATTCATCTTCCTCAGCTATCTTCTCACCTACTAAATTATGCTTTCCTAAAGGAATATCCGTTTGCACAGTAAGCTTCGTGTTTTTCTTGTTGATGGAAGGACTGATATTATACTTGTTGTTATCATTATCGTGTAACAAATCATTATGAGTAATTAGTGTCTTCTTTGTGACCAAGTCCACTGCAGAATCTGAGTGTGATGTAGGGTTTATGGTAGAAGGACTATGTACGGAAGAATGAGTATGTTGATTCAATGAATAAATTTCAGAATGATTCTTTATTACAGGAACATTGAAAATTAGGTTATCCAAATCATTTGATAAAATATCATCATCGTCATCATTTTCTTCATATTTTTTCTTCCTCAACTGTTTTCTTTCCTTGGTTTCTTTAGAATTGAGATATCTTGTTTTTGATCTATTCAAGCCTGGTGAGGTTGCCGATGTAGTGATAGTATTTGCCTTCGGAATGGTAGCTAATCTAGAAGATGATTTCTGCTTCATTAATACATTAGGAGTTGACATGGCTCTTGATTCGAGATTGGAAAACTTAGGGGGAGAATTAAAATAAGTCAAATTTGAAGCAGAATCTTGAGATGAACTTCTTTGAACCAAGGAAGAAGGATTACCACGATGGGGTGTTGATTGTTGGGTTTGTTGTGAAAAATTGGTGTTGCTCTTTGAAGTGATCGTTGACACCGAAGAATTGATAGTTGGTTCATTGTTATAATCATAATTGAATAAACCTACATCATCATCATCATCACCATCATCATCCAACTCATCTTCATCTCCAGCTGAAAAACTTCTTGCGTCTTTATTATCATCTAAGATGTTTTCCTTTTGAAAGGAGTATACGTTTAGTCTAGGAGATTCCAGAGGGGAGATGATGGAATTAGAAGTCATGGAGCTGAGCCTTGAGTCGGTCAAATTGGAGGCATTTATTCCAGATAAATGGGGATTATTTGAGGATCCATTACCATAAGTATCAAAGTGTGAAGATGCTAGCAGGGAGGCTTCATCCGAAAGGGTTGAAGGAAGGGAAATGATGGAATCACCGGAAATGGGACGATTCTGATTAGACTTTCTTTGGGTTTGGTTCTGGTTTTGACTCTGATTTTGGTTCTGGTTGCTGGAGGGAACAGACGGTATTTTCTGGGCTGGTTTGTGGGTATAAGGAGAGGTCGATGCTACCAAATTTAAGGCACTTGAGGAGAGTTTTTGGATGTAGTAATCTCCGGGTCTTTTTGCTTGGAGTGATTTGGGAGAGGCGGCTTCATTGAGGGTGGATAGCGAAGAAAGCGAGCCGATTCTTCTAGGGGGGTATTTCTTCTTCGAACCTTGATTGGAGTTGATCAGCGAGGATGAGCCGTTGTTGTGAAGGGAGATTGATGAGAGGTTGTTTTTCAAAGTGGCCGGAGTAGGCGGCACTTTTTTTGATGACGAGATGGAGATATCATACAAGTTATGATCGTTGATTGAAGACAGTGATAGATTTGAGAAGCTCATGAAAAGGGTATTAGCGAGAGTGTGGGATCCGGATTTGAGATAGGCAACAAATTGGACTGATAAAGAAGGCTAATAGTGGAAGTGTTGATGGTATACAGAAGCACCGAGTGAGAGAGTAAGGTTGACTATGCACAGAGAGAGGCCAAAACAAAAAAAAGAAAGAATCGCGAAGATAGCACAAAAAAAAAACATTAGTTAGGAACATCTGCCCTGAAAGCACAGCAAGGGAAAAAAGTGACAGGAGGGGGGGGGGGCGAAATTTCAAAAACCATGAGTGGGACGAAAACTGTGGGGAAAATGGGGAGAGGCAAAAGAGAGACTAAGGCAGGTGGGAGCATACGGGGTTTGGAATTGCTGTTATCACTAGTACCTCTGTATCGAGATTGGGTAGTTTAGTTGACGTGGGGCGGTTATTTAGTAGCCAGGCAAGCTCACACTGCAGCAGATACAACCGTTTGGGATATATTTTTAGCTTTGTGCGCACATTCCGAATCCAGAAGGGATAGATACGTATTAGGATTAGGGAGCGAAAGTTGTGCCTCACAAATGATCGTGGAGTGAAATTTGAGCGAACAATTCAGGAGGCCGGACGCGCGAAAAGAATCGGGTAGACAACAAGAGATGCAAAACAGCAGGCACAAAGAGGGGCAAGACATGGAGCCCAAAGGTTGCGATGGCCTGGGGACAAGTAAGGACAAGTAAGGACAATTAAAGACAATTAAAGACAAGTAAGGTGAAGTAAACAGAAGTACGGAGAAGTACGGAGAAGTAAGGAGAAGCAGGGATCCAGGCAAGTATAGCAGGGTGAAACATGGGACGATGTATTTATTAATAAATCCTCTATTTACGTTGGAGAAAGGTGATCATTCTTGTATTTCTTGCAGTAATCCTTCGTCGATATTTAGTTTTGGTGGGTATTTTTTTTTGACTATTTTTTAAGCTAATGTTTTATATTTTGGCTATTTTTGTTCATCACCTTCACAATAACATTTGCTATGGCTATTATATCTTTTTATAGATTCGCGGATAAAGCCTGCACCATCAGACGCCTAGAACAAATGCATAGATAGTGCGGGCAAGATTGGGAAAACTCGAAGTTAGATAAGAAATCACGAGAATGCAGATACGAATGCAGCGGTCCTGGGGCAACAAGGAATGAAGGCTACTGAAGACGGCTACTGAAGACGGCTATTGAAGAAGGCTAGAAATGTCTAGGTAATACGAACAACAACCATTTACGAACAGCAACCATTGCAAACAATAGCTAATCTTGCCATCGGTTGCTCGCAGCATCTATCGTTCAAGCACTTACTAAGTAAAAATGTACTGTGTTTGCTCAATAATGCTAGTACTGTTGCTTGCACTATGGCATGTAAGAACGTCCTCTTTTACCCACCCGTATACCCAGTGGGGGTACTGAATGCAATCTTGACCGGCATATCATGGTGGGTGCTTCGGGATGGAATTCTCGTTTATTTAGACTTTCCACTAACCGACGGTTGTTTTTGCTTTCTGTACAGGTTTACTAAATGATTTAATCTATTTGTTTACTAAGCTTTATATGTCTAATTGTGTGTAATTGCGGTCAAAAGTGGTGGCCGACTAATCCTCCTTTCGGAGATTCCCTCTCTATGACATGGACGTGATATGTAGGGAATTTGATTGAGTAAAGAATGTGTGGCAGATGTAACATTCCAGTGTCTAGTAGGGAATGTCAAATATAGATTGCCAACTCGTATGTATGATTACTTCTCGGTATCTTAGTACCACCTCTAATGGCATTTGATACCCTGAAGTTGATCAGCAAATGAGGTACATTATGATGTTATATTTGACACCTGGTGGTTCCGTTTGCCTTGTTCGTTGGCCTATTGACTTGGTCTAACGCTATCTATCCATTCTGTAGTACTCATCTGTGAAAGTCTCGATAATGCCCGGGCAAATGCAAACTTCTCTTCATCATTGGAAAACATGGATGCTTTTTTCGCAATCTCCTTATCAAACCCATGCTTCACCACCAAATCATCCTCTTCAAATGTCTCCTCTACTCCCCCTCGATCTTGCTGTTTTCTATACAACAGATAATTATCCGTCTTCAAATCTTCAGGCTCAACAAATAAATCCTTGAATGGTGCTGCCGATGTCACTGCTAATCTTCCATGGTCATCATAGACTGCATCGAGAAAAGTGATGAATCTTCTGACTTGATCTCTGGCAGAAATACTCAAATATGGAATATCTGTAATCACAAATGATTGAAATGAACTGGCCAATGTTAAATAATCTCCTGCTGCCAACGGATTCCCACACAACTCTTTAAATGTGAATTGTGCTACATATGGTGGAGAACTCACTGGCACTAGTAATTCTCTACCCCAAACTTGCAATTCATAATCCGTTTTAATGGTCTTGTCTTCATTCCCTGCATTGAAATATTCAAACCATGTTTCTGCATGAGCTTTACATTTGGCTTGGTTGGTTTTTGACATCCATTTTACTCCTGGTTTTGGATGATAATACACTGAACTCATAGGCTTTGGAATCTTCCGATAATCCGTTGGTGAATTCAAATAAATAACTCGGGTTTGACGTTTGATTTGCTGAATACATGGAATAAATGATACTCTCTGGATCCCATTCAAGTACAAATCGTCAGGTGCTCTATTTGACGTAGCAAACAAAATTACCCCATATTTTGGACTCAATAACATCATCAAGAGTCTACGTAACAACATAGCATCTGCTACATCTGTCACTTGAAATTCGTCAAAACACAATACTGTCGATGATTGAGCGATTTCAGACGCAAGAATCGGAATCACATCCAACTCCGCGTGGCCAAGTTGCATCTTAAGCTGATGGGATCTTTTATGTAAATGCTGCATGAATTGATGAAAATGTACCCTTCTTTTTGGCAAATGCGATGGAATTGTTAAATAAAATAAATCCATTAACATAGTTTTCCCACACCCGACATCCCCATATAGATATATTCCTCTTGTTTCATTTTTCTCCTGGACCTTGGAACTCGAGAGCAGTTTCTTACTTCCAAAGATTGAACTTATGAAACCAGAAAGTCCTGTTTTCGGTTTCAAATCTTCAACAGATGGTGTGTCTACTTGTGGAGGAATGTACAGTGCTAACTTTTGATGCAACTCCGAAAGATTCGTGATAATACGTCTTTGATATTGGTCATCTCTTAATCTTCCTGTTTCTACCTTCTGGTCATATTCTTCTAGAGGTGTCTTTGTTTGTGTGCTTATCAAACGACCCAGAGTATAAAATGGGCCACTTAGTACTCGGGCTCTCTGGCCACAAACAGCTTGTAGACGACGACGTATTACCATCTTATGAATCTCCACAATTACTAGGTATGAGCTGTGTATGTTATTGTATCCCCGGGTACCGAGCTCGATAAACAATTTTTAAATCGGTTCCCCGGACTTTTCTGAGTCAGCGCTTACGTCATCTCAAAAAAAGAAAAGCATTTTATAGCTGGAAATATCCAGGCAACTTTGAAGGAGCACTATGGAATGTAGCATCTATGATAATATAAAACTTCAGACTCGAAAACCACCCTATATGCTTCCCCTGAAATGTGATTACTATAACAATTAGGTAATAGGTCATATGCTCATATAGGTCGTGCGTTGACCAATTAATTTCACACTCTAACGGCTTGAACTATTTACATTGTCAATTTAACCGATCAAGATACCACAACCATTTCGTAATTTCTTCAAGCCAAATATATCATTGTCATGACAGACCAAGTTGATATCCATGAAATCTCGGAGATAGCAACCAGACCCCATTCTTTCAAACAAAATCCTCAAAGAGTGAATCCACCTACCAGGAGATATAAGCCTACCAGACAGCTTATCAGTGATGAATTGAAATATCTTCAAGCTAAAGAAAATATTAAAATGGACACACCTACATGGCAGTCCTTGGGTGCACCACCCAGTTTACTCCCACAAAAGCATTACTGTGATATAACGGGCTTGAGTGGGAAATACAAGAACCCTGCTAATAGTTTGAGGTTTCACAATGTAGAGATTTACCAGGAGGTGATCAGAAACATGCCATCTGGAGTGGATCAAGAGTATCTTAAGATGAGAGGTGCCAACGTTATTTTGAAGTAGGGAAGAGAAGAGAAAAGATAATCAGGGAGTACACCGAAAGAAACAAGTCTTAATGATTAGGACCAAAAGCGAAGGGTGGCTTTCTAGAAAAGTGCTATAGCACAACTATGGTCATTATTATAATATTACTACCATCAGTCTGATACTGCTGAATGATTTGGAGAATAATTAGTAATAAACGGTACAATTCGGAATAATTCGAACAATCTTGTAGTTGTGAGGTTCATGTAATACCAATAGCATTGTCTTGTTCTATTTCTAATGGCTATTTGCCCTAGTAGCTACATGCCTTTTTTATTTCCTTTTAACTTTTCATTGCCTTTTATTACTACTTATTATACCTCTCATAAAAGTCATATACAATCTCTATAATCTATGCATTCCAACCTTCTATGATTTTGGTGATATTCTTTTCAAAGGTGGCTGTTTGTAGTATAGATTCGTTTTCTTCTATTTCGTCCTCGGTATTATTGGTTGCATTGAACGGATTAAATATCGTTCTTAAGTAGCACTTCTGGATCAGCGAAAACAAGTCCTTAAGGTCGCTCTTTTTCACCACAGCTTCTTCTTGTTGCTGCTGTTGGTCTTTATCATTACCACCAAGTCCTACCACTATCTTGAGTCCATTGTTTGTTTCGTATCCGTACAAGGTGATTTGGTCCTGTATGAACAACAAAAGTGGGCCATTTGATTCGTCTTGTTGTTCTCTTAACGTTAAAGATGCCGGCGAAGAGAAAATGTCTAACGCCATATGGGAAAGAAAGTTATATTTTAAGAATCGATTGGCAGAGTCTGCAGATTCGACATCTGGAGTATCAAACGCCTGTATGTAAAGAGGTTTATCATTTCGAGATATGAGCGAAACAAATACCGCAGATTGCTTTGAAGATATCGGTTGTGTCATGGATGTGTAGACAGTAAGACTGCAATATAAGTTTTAGGTGAAAATTGTGATTTAATAGTTGGAATGTTATATGGCAGTAGGTTCAATTTGTATGCTGTACCGTACAATAGTACTGTTTGTAACTAACATCAAAACATCACGTGAGGTGTAAATATGTGCTTAGTATTTCCATATATAATAATGTTTACATCCCCTACTGATACATGCAATATCCACAAGTTTCTAAACTAAAGGAGAAGTATTCGCCCCAAAAACGGATCCCCCCCGCCAAGAAAGAACCCATTGCACCTTCTGTGTTATCGAATTACCCCCATAGAAACATGACGGACGGCGACACAAAGCCTAAGTTGAATATGGACGATCCAACCAGGTACCACCAATTCGGCGGCTTTTCACCCATTCGAAGAAGCGGATCTCCTGTTAGACGTCAGAATATCACCCAATTGGAAACAGAACGGTCCAACAAGAGAAAACACGACGAAGCTGAGGACAATGGCGATAATGAATTTAATGAACCTACAAAGAAATCGAAATCAGTATCGTTTAATGATCATGTTAATATAAATAAGAATAAAGCAGTGGTTTTAAATGATACAGCAGTCAATGCTTTGATTAACACTGCTCCAGAGAATCAAAACAGCGGTGCTCTGGAACACCTGGTTGTATCCAGATATGAAACCATGATGTTCAAGCTCGATACGTTTGTAACAAGGGTGAACCAAAGACTAGATGAACTTGAAGCTAATCAGAAGAAGATCATTCAAAAATTGGATTCGAATTCAAATGTGGAACTACACCAAAAGTGCAATGCCTTGCAAGTGTCCATGAATGATCTAATTGATAGTATCAAGAAGTAAGTAAGGTGCTATTGGAACAAAACCAGCAATTCAGCTATTGGTACAAAGGAGCTTATCAACTATGGACAAAGGAGAAAATCAACTATGCGTAAAATGGATAACCAATGATCCACAATACAGAGCATCTTTTGATGGACAAAGTTGAGATCTTCCACAAATTAAGGCAACAATTGATAGCGTTAAGAATTAAAGTCAATAAAAAAAAGATTGTAACCAACAATTGACATACCCATGATATTGTTGACCTCTTTAGTTTGATCCAAATACTGGAACTTGAATAGGATGGGCCTTGAAGTACGAGTTGTGGACAGTTGCCACACCGGCAAATGCATTGTACCAACCAAAACAAGCACTGATGATAGCACAAATACCACCAGCTTGGGTGCAGGCAGCACTACCGGTTATGTTAGCAGCAGCAAGGAGGAGGAAGGCGAGGTCTAAAGTTAAGAATAAGCCAATAAACCCAACGGTGGACTTCAAAGTACATAACAACATCAAGAAGGTAAAGATCCCCCATCCAAGAAGGAAGAAACCGGTGGCATTGGCTAATTGTTCAGGTTCGTCTGCATAAGCAGAAGCGATCCCGAAAGCATCAAAGAAGATAGCGGCGTAAGAGAGCCAGAATGGACCATAACTAGCAAAGGCTGTACCTGCAAAAGTGTTACCGATAGCAAGTTCCCAGACACCGGCCAAAAACTGGGCTGCACCACCGTAGAAACAGCAGAGACCAAGCACGACGTTTGGGAGTTTAACTCCCAAGGCCCCGGCAGTGCACATTCCCAACACGAAGGTGGTGAGGGCAAAAGAGGCTAACCCCAAAGCAGATGCATTACCAAACTGATGGGTTGGGTAAGGTGCCAATCCAGGATTAAGCGTACCACCAAAGGCAGCCATAAGTTCATGTCTAAAGTACCTTTTGTTGTTGATGATGACGATTTCTTCGGCATCGCCGGTGAAATGGATTTTGTTTGTAGGCGAGGATTCGTGCGAGGACATGGCTTTGTTTATGGAGTCTGAGTCTGACATTATGAAGCAGATGAAGAGAGCGGGAAGGGTTGAATATAAAAGAAGTTTTGACAGATAGAATAGGTATACTTAGAAGATGGGGGTTATATATAGTAATACAAGGAGGTGGATCTAAAGAAGTCGGGGAACGGAGTTTGACGCCGAACAAACGTACCCTGCACCAAACCTTTAATTCCCCAGATGTCAACATCAGGCAATGTGTGGGGCAAACCTAAATTGCCTAAATTGACATTTGAGAAAACCGGTGGTTACTGGGAAAGTCGAGATGGT
Organism: Suhomyces tibetensis; assembly: GCA_030570835.1. Classification (NCBI taxonomy): domain Eukaryota; kingdom Fungi; phylum Ascomycota; class Pichiomycetes; order Serinales; family Debaryomycetaceae; genus Suhomyces; species Suhomyces tibetensis. The sequence continues at coordinate 61,098 of JAJLWT010000036.1, forward strand.
TGGGAGTTTAGTCTCGGGGGTTAGGCGTTAGACTGTTGCCTGCGAATATTGGTCCTGCACGGGTTAAGTCCGAGCAACCATTGGTGTATTGTAGGGTACAAGGATGTGAGATAGGCGGGGTTGTTTTTGTATATGACGATGGCTGAGGCGTGGGAGACGAACGGGGTTAACGTACTACGAAAGAGATGTTGGGAATGGTGATGGAAAGGGAGACATGGTAGGTGAAAAGAGTACCCTAGTTAAAGGCCATAGCTAAGACACCATAGTTAAGGGCCATAGTTAAAGAGACCATAGTTAAGACACCGCAATCCAGCAACCTTTAGTTAAGAAACCATAAACAAATCATAGTCTACTTTCAATATTACGATAGGAGCGGTTAAGTCACCATCGGCAAAAGGCTCGAATGGTAAATATCTGTGATATTTTTCCAACAATCGTGTGGTGCATTATCTAGTGAAGTTATATAGTTTCAAACCACCACAATAGCCTAGGCACAAAAAAGCAGAAATGTTGTGCTTCCACCATATGCTATTGAACTACGTCATCCCCTAGTTAAAACTCGATATTTTTTGTCGTATGGGAATGTTCTTCTTTAGCATCATCTTCTACGGGAATCCCCCATTCTTCGATCTCAAACTTCTTCCTCCCGTTCTTGAATGCATACTCTCCGTCTCTAATCATCATCATTCCCTTTTCAGAAAGAACCGGGATTTTGATCACGTTCACCAACCCTTGTTGGATCTTTGTTGGATCGTTTTTGTACGCTCTTTCTATAAGTTGCGCCATCTCTTGATTGAAAGGTTGTAGGTGTATTACACAATCGAATAACGACTCTAACACCGAGGTGAGCACTCCACTTCGAGGATAAAGATCAACTGGTATCGACACGGCTAGTACAACATTATTGCCAAATTGTCTCAACATCGATCTCATGTGGTGTACAAACGGAACAATGGTGGTAGGCCCGGACCATTGTGGGGGATACGTCGAAGGGTTCAAGAGCCCTGGAATCACCACTCTTATAATCTTGTTTGGTGATGATTTTAATTGACGATCAATTATTGAAACGATTTGCGAGCCTAGTTGGTTTGTAATAGGAACAAAAGTTATTTCGTTACTACTAGGACCTGGCGATAATTTCTGGGTAATATCAAATTGTGTATTGTAGAAGCTGTTGTTAGCATCTTGCCCATTAGAACCACCTCCACTGCTACTACCACCAGTACTATTGGTCTTTAGGCCATATCTCCATGCAATTTTCATATCATTATCATTCCGTGAACTCTGAGGACCCGCTCCGGCACTGGCCATATTGGACACACTGACCTTCGACTCATTTTCAAGAATCTTGGCCTTCTTTTGTTCTTTGCTAGACCCCTTATACACTCCTGGCAAATCATTGGCCCATGGCGAGCTCACACCAACGGCTATAACATGGCAATTATACTGATCCTTTTCGATCCGATTATGGATCACCCCCTGTGATGCAAACGCCCGCATTATCACAGATCCAAAATCAGTGCTACCGGACTCCTCTATAAGTATCGACTGTCCTAGAGGTAATCCTTGGTGTAAAAGGATCTTGTCCAAATCGGAGGCCCCGGTGGAAATTGTGGGCTGTGAGGTGATTAGCGATGGCTTGACCCCTGGGTTTTGTAAAATATCCACATTGCTGCTATTGGAACGAGCTGCGGTTGACTCTCTGCCAATAGGTCTTCCTATTGGTGTTCTCATAGGTACTCCACTACCAGTGGGGATATGGGTACTTCTGTTGGGAATGATTCCGGTTCTATTTGGCCCCGGCCCCCCACCGGGTCCTCTTTGTTCCGGAACCGTGCCGCCTATAACTTCGCTTCTCTTTCTAAAGGACATTGCTCGATACCTCTTTAGCTATATCTTACCGATTGGAAAATTATCGATGAGTAAATGTGACAGACTGCAGATAAAATATTGTACGCGAGTCTATATGCAGACACATAACGCCCTATCAGTAACATCACTCGTTAGTACAAGGATATTGACGCCACTACATACCAACAAGACACCAACTGTATTCCAACAGTAAACTACCACAGTTATAATGGGTGCCGCAATTTCGTTACCGCTCATGCCGATATCGTCTCTAGCCAGTTGTTTTGGGGCGGCTGCGTGTTCTGCGTTTTGTACGTCGATAGGAGGAACGTTCCAGTCTTCGATAATGACGAGAATCACCTATGCCTTTATTCTTCTTCTAAACTCATTAATGTCCTGGATAGCGCTATCTCCCTTCATAGTGCACAAGCTAGAAAAGGCCACGTTTGGATTCATAAACAATAAATGTGGTCCCGATGGAAGTGAGTGTATCAGCTTCACTTCTGTTTACAGAATCAACTTTGCTCTTGGAATGCTACATTTGATCCTTGCAGGGTTGCTTGTGAATGTCAAATCAACTAAGAACCCAAGAGCAGTGATCCAGAATGGTTCGTGGAAAATCAAGGTGTTCGTATGGTTACTATTGATAGTGGTCAACTTCTTGTTCATTCCTGACAATTTCTTTATCTTTTATGGAAACCACATTGCCATTGTTTTCTCCACCATTTTCCTAGGTATAGGGCTTATTTTGTTGGTGGATTTTGCCCATGCCTGGGCAGAAAAGTGTTTGGAGAAGATCGAGATGGAAGAACTTACTGGTGAAGGTGATTCTAGTTTCTGGAAAAAACTCCTCGTGGGAGGTACGTTATCAATGTACATATCCAGTATAGTATTGACGGTTGTGATGTATTGGTTCTTCGCTGGAAGTGGCTGCAATATGAATAGAACGGCCATTTCCTTGAACTTGATGTTTGGATTGATTATTTCTGTATTGTCTATTAATCAAACAGTCCAAGAATCGAACCCACATGCCGGTTTAGCCCAGTCATCAATGGTTGTGTTTTATTGTACTTATTTGGTGATGAGTGCGGTTTCATCGGAACCGGACGATAAGATGTGTAATCCGTTAATTCGTTCAAAGGGTACTAGAACCGCCAGTGTTGTTTTGGGTGCGTTCTTCACATTTATTGCCGTTGCCTATACTACAACCAGAGCAGCCGCCAATTCGGCCTTCACTTCAGATACCACGTCCGAAGGCTTAATAGACTCCCAACCAGCGGCAAGAAACGAAATGAGGTACCAAGCCATCAAACAAGCTGTTGACGAGGGATCCTTACCACAAAGTGCATTGAGCCAATTAGATCTTTATGACGAAGACGCCGAAGCAGGGTCAGTAAGTGATGAAGAAAGACAAACCGTCAAATATAACTACACTCTTTTCCATATCATATTCTTTTTGGCTACACAGTACGTGGCTACATTATTGACAATCAACGTTGAGCAAGACGATTTGGGCGATTTCGTGCCAGTTGGAAGGACGTACTTTTCCAGTTGGGTCAAGATCATCAGTGCCTGGGTATGTTTTGTGTTGTACGGATGGAGTTTGATTGCCCCGGTGGTAATGCCCGACCGTTTTGGAGTCCAATTGTAACACTCGGTGAAGAGGAGGAAAGTGAATATTAGTGTTTGTGAATACGTAAGAAGTGTATGAGAATATAAAATGGAGTACGTGAGAATACAAGTAGAAGTACAACCAACAACTGCAGCAGCAGAAGCGATACAGAAGTCATGTGTACCACCACAATACACTAGCAATATATATATATATATGTAAAGAGAACCACATACAAGTAGGAGTGTACCCCAATAGAAGCTACATACTTCCTATAAGTACAGAAGTAGTACGAAAAGGTGCGACTGATCCCAGCCAACAATCCTGCCCCTTGACTTTACCACATTACATCGATAAAATCCGATCATTCTGCCATTAATGTTGGCACCATAGTGACCTCCACACCAGTATACCCTCGCTACTCACAAAGTGCCCTCACCTCTGAAAATCTCCTACATATACCACAGTCGCATGTTATTGGCTGCCACCGATTTTGTGGCACATCCAAAATTTTCATAAACTACATTTTGTTAATCCAGATTGTACGTACCATTTGTAACCCACTATCACCTCCACATCATAATGTCTGCTATCATCACTAAAGCTACCGGGTTTGTGAACAGCTTCGTCTCCAAATCCACCCAAGCCGCCAACAGTGCTGTCTACTGGTCCAAGGTCGGTGCCGAAGTCGGTAAGGTCGTCTACAAGAACGAAGGTTTGGCTCCTCCATCCAGTCAACAATTCCAACAAGTATACCAAAACGCCTTGAAATTCGTCAAGTCTCCAGAACAACAAAAACAATTCTTGTCCAAGGTCGGCCAATTGAAACCAAATAAGGAAACCGGTGTCAAGGCTGCTGTTTACGGTACTCAATTATTGGCTTTCTTTTCTGTTGGAGAAATAATTGGAAGAAGAAGCATCTTTGGTTACCCTACTGTTGCCCACCATCATTAAATTTAGTTTGTATTATACGTTGTATCAAAGTCAATCAGAGTAGAACATCAGCCATCGATACAGACCACAAGAAATCTGCTCATGTGAACTATGGCATCTTATTTATAAATGAATGTGAATTGAAGAGTTTGTAAGCGTCCTGAGAGACTATTCAGTAACATTGGAAAATATTGGGCAAAGCTCAGTGGATTCCAATGAGCAGTAGAGACTAACCTTGTTTTGTTACCAATCAGCTTATAATATGTCATCGAATACACCTAAATATTTGGTACCTGGTTCCTGATACATGATACTTTATACTTCATACTTGATACTTACAATTGTCGCTACTCTCTACAACCCTATGGTTTTCTATCCATTTCTTATTGGTCCTCCTTGTATATTAAATCTATTGCTTTCTACTCACTCACTTCATTCGCTGGTTCAACAGCTTGTTCTACGGGCCCACCTTGGTCTCCTTGCATTCTCTTTCTTTTTGAATCATTGATCATTTGTTCTCTATGCTTACGCTTTTGTTTCATGACCTTTGGAACAGTACTGATTTGTTTTCTCTTGATTTGGTGTTGTTTGATATCCTTCTTATCATTCTTGGATAATTTACCCAAATCTTCCATCCATCCACTATACCCATCCTTGCATCCAGATTGTTTCATGACATTAAGAATTGGTTTCACCGCCTTGTCGTCTTCTTTGGTGAAAAATGTAACTGCCTTTCCGGACTTACCTCCTCTACCAGTTCTACCAATTCTATGTACATATGCTTGGGCACTTTGAGGAACATCGTAATTAATGACCATATTGACTCCCCTGAAATCAACCCCTCTCGATATCACGTCAGTGGTAATAAGAACCCAAACATCCCCATTTTTAAATCTCTTGATGACGTCTTCTCTTTGTTTGGCTGTTCTTTCTGCATGAATTACATCCACATTTAATCTATCGTATAAAAGCTCATGAAATAATGCTTTGGCTCTGGAAATCGACTGTAAGAAGATGATGATAGGTGGCTTGAATTCCCCCTCTTGGATCATTTGCCTAATTGCCAACAATTTCCCTTCTTCATTTCCTGTAAATACTAGTTTTTGTTCAATGGTACTACTGGCAGCTTCCTTGTGCCCAATAATGATTCTGATAGGGTCCTTCATGATCGATTGGGCCATTTCTTCAACCCCAGATGGAATAGTGGCAGAAAACATCGATTTCCTTACCTTAGGGTTAGAACAACTGGATAAGATATCATCGGTTTGTTCAACGAAACCTTGATCAAATAATTTATCGGCTTCATCAATAACCAATTGTTCAACCTTGCTCAAGTCTATGTTTTCATTCTTGACAATATCTATCAATCTTAAAGGGGTCGACACAATGATGTCATACTTACTGGCATTTATGATCTTGTTGTTTAATTTGGATGCTAATTGTTTGGATAAAATGGCAATGTTTAATTTCTTTCCTCTAGTCAAGTTTTCTAGTTCTTGAAAGATTTGAACAGCCAATTCGTTTGTTGGTGATATCACAAGTCCCCTAATACCATAATTCTTTTCTTTGGTGGAACTAGTTTGCAAAATCTTTTGTACTAATGGGATTAAAAATGCAAGTGTCTTACCGGACCCAGTTGGAGCACAGGCAATGACATCTCTATTGTGAAGGGTGATGGGAATCGATTCACATTGAATTGGTGTTGGTTCGACAAATTCATTATCAATCAAGTTGGAAAGTAACTTTTTATCCAATTGAAATCTGCCAATCAAATCATTAAATGACCCGATTGGTAATGGAATATCTTCCCCAGTCACTTTAGCATGGTTCATTTCACGTAATATTTCTGCATCTTTCTCGGTGATCACTTTTTGAGGAATTTCTTCTGGTTTTTGTTCTGGCTCTTGATTATTAGTAGTACTTGACTCTATATCAGTTTCCACTTTATGAGATTTGGTGTGAAAGAAATCAATTTCTTTGTCGACTTGATGATTCAAATTTTCTTCCTTAACATGACTGGAAGTCTTTTTCTTTTCAGAAGCTTTGGGTTTCCTTATAGAAGCACCTCTGGACAAAATTCTGAAGATATCCATTGATTAATGATTAGTAGTGGTGATGCTCTTCTCATCGGAAACTTTCAATTTCTAAAAAAATTACTATGAGGCAGATTACGTAATCATATGTAATTCATGGTAGTCGCTGAAATCTTTTTGTTACTAAGCTCTTAGGTAATGTTCACCCAGATTCAAGAGAAGAGAAAAAATTTCAGAATTGAGTATTGAAATCATAGAAATCAACCTAAACATCATGAATATACGACAAGCGGTTGTTTCTAGGTGGAGCACATTGAGGACTGGATTGGGACTCAGCAGCACCAGAAGCATCTATTTACACAAGGGCCCAAGAGTGGCTGGACTTAAGAAAGACCCTGAAGAAGCATTCGTCACCAGCACTGGACACACCTACGGCAAGAATGACGATAACTTGAAATACATCAAACAATTCTTACAGGACAAATATGCCATAAACGACGATTTGGCATTACAAGTATTGACCCACAAATCATTTAGTAACGGGATCAAACCATACAATGAAAAGTTGAGTGCCATGGGAGCCAAGACTGTCAACTTATTCTTTGCCAAATACGTAGCAGACCAACCTACCAAGAACGAGTTGAATGTTGACGGAAAGAATTTGGATGTTTTGGGTAGTCCAATAGCCAGAGAACTAGCAGGACGTATGTCGATGGGAATATTTGCCAAAAACACCAAATTAAATACTGTTATGTTTTGGAACTCTTATAATCATGGGTTAGGGTTTGAAAGCAGTGGAGAGATGAAGGTTAGTGCACAAATGATGTATGCCTTGGTAGGAGCAGTCACATTTTCTCATGGAAAAGACGTGGCTGAGGAATTCATCAAAGCCAAGTTGTTGCAATCCAAACCTTCACTTGAGGATATCACTGCCAGTGTTGTTGAGACTGGTAGTAGAACAGAGGAGAGATCAGCATAACCAGTGCCCTAGAGTGCTGTATATACTAAATGTACATAGACAATACTTGAATGTAAGAGATGTAGAAAGAACGGGGTGGATGCTCATGATGGGGGAGAACTGGAAAGGCGTGAAACGAAAGTGATTAAAATCATCAAAGGTGGCAGTAGAAGAGGTTTCCGGCAAGGGGTGAATTACCAGAGAGAGAAGAATATTGGATCAGCAAGTCAAGAACTGGAGATGGGTACTGGTATAGGCATTGGTCAGAGTACCTTGTTGGGATACTATAGTAATAGCATGCTATAGTCACTTGCAGCTATTCAATATCAAATAGATAAATCATTTGTTCTGATCTGCAATAAGAGGATAATAGGGTCTCCCAATGATAGCCACATTGACGTACCTGCTTTAATAAGATACAAAACCACTGTGAACAAATCAACTGTGGTGCCTCTCCACTCATCTATAAACATTTCAGAATCACAATGTTGATTTACGAGACTCTGTTACAATGTCACAATACTCGACTACTTCACAACTCTATAACACACAACTATAATACTCGCCATGTACTCTCGAAACTCCTTCCATGGGTTCACAATGGCTTCGATACTTCTTCACTAAACTTCTACTCACTTGACACTGCACACAAAACCCTGTTTGGAGGAATAATTTATTCATCTCTATTGTTATCTGAATCCAGCGTACTCACAATATTTACACAGACTCGGGATATTCATCCTAAACAATTATGTTACAAAAGGACACTGCGTACCACCGTAAGCTCTACTTTGAGACATGACGCGTTCCAAGACCCTAACCACGACTACCTGGAGAGTATGGACTTTTAGATGTCCAAGACTTCAACGACAATATAGCCTATCATCACTTCTCCTATGCATGGTTCTCGTGTCGAACAGAATACATTAGCTACGATGAATGCTCTATTTTTTTATGGCTAATCTCTTGGAGGCTGGCTATTTTCGCTCAAGATCAGCAACTGCAGGGGTTACTAAATCGATACTCACTCCATGGCCACACACACACACACACACAGACACACTTGAATTCTCGTCTGTTGTGTAAAAACCACGAGGTACTTCCAATAATTCAAGGACGTGAAGTTCAGAGTGGTATCATATAAATGGCAGTACACTTTTGAAAATTCGTTCTTGTTCTCTACTGTTCTCTACTGTTCTCTTCAAAGCGTGTATCACTTGCTTCCCCTCTCCATTTTCCTCCCTTTCATCTTCTGCCTATTTGTCTTGCCATTTTTGCTGTCGCCCCCATCTTGCACGTCTGTAAAGTCTCTATCGAACAATAAAACGCGTATTGTCAAATTCACAAAGCCATTTACTGGAGACACGCTCCCTTCCAGCCAGAAAAAAATCAAACAATCTCTCTCGGCGGCTGTTTCCCCCTCTACTTTTAACAATACTGTTACGTCAAAACTCCTAAGGTTGTTCAACAAAGACCTTACTGGAAAGAAACAGAGTCTGAATAAATAAATCAGACACCAACACCCTTTTTCTTTTCTTCTCCTTAACCTACCCACCGTCTCCTGCACCAACAAATTCGAAACAAATCAAACATCCCTGATCCAGAATACTTCTCTCCTTTGATTTGCACAAACCATCTATCCAAACATGAGTGAAAAAGATTTGGTCCATCACTATCGTGTGTTGAAACAGTTTCTTGATATTTCCGACGATCTGGGATCAAGAAACAAATCCAATTCAACCCGTGCTGCCAGAGCTAGGGAAAAGTTACTCAAGTTATCTGCTGCACAATTCAAAGAGCTTTCCACCGATGTTTATGACGAGTTGAGAAGACGTATCGACGAGTCCCGAGGTGAACCCGACTACTTGTTGCCTAAATCTTCATTCCACCCAAAGAGAAATCAAGCTAGACAAAAATTATCCTCTTTACCTCAAACTAGATTCAAGGATTTAGTCTCCGATATATCATTTGAAATCGAAAGAAGAAACTTACATATTGAACCTGTATCTTCAGTGGTGGAAGATTCTCGTTCTGTCGATGCCACTCCCTCTAGCCATGTATCTTCTCATAATAATATTGATGAGGTGATTGATGTTGAAGGTAAAAAAGATCTGATTTCAAACCCAGAATCTCTTGCTTCTGAAATTCCAAACCAAAACCAAACCATTGGTATCCAATCAAAAACAGTGGTTCCAACTAAAGCCAACCTCACTTGGTCAAGTGATGAGGAAGAAGAACCAGTGTTGGTTGACAAGAATATCAATACTGAAGAATCAGATATTAAAGAACGTGAAATAGCGAATGATCAAAGATCTAAGGAATTGCATACTGAAAACTTGAAGAAAGATCAATTAATTTCAGAATTAAAGCTGAAAATCATCTCAATTGAGGATGAAAAGGATCATTTTGTTCAAAAATACCAAATGCTTCAAGATGATTATGATTACTCTATCTCTCAAAATAAATCTCTAAGTAATGAGATCGACGCTTTGAGTGAAGAAAAGAAATCTTGGGGAACTCAAAATAATGCTAGATCTATGGATGATTCTGGATCTTTGAAATCAGCAAATGCTGCTTTAAGATTAGAAAATCAAGCATTGAAAAACTCAAATACTTCTAGAACATCAAAAGACTTGAATGGAATGATGACAGCATCTCCTTCATCGACCAATTCTGTATCATCTGCAAAGAATATTAACGGCACAGACATCAAGAAAGATATGGAATCCTTCTTTGAAAGATTATCTAACTTGGAATCATCACCTAAGCCAAACTGGAACAAATCTCCATCTACTCTCAAAAATGATGTTTCTAAATGGCAAAGAAAATACGAGGATGCCCGTTCAAGTGTGTTTTCCAATGAAATTACTAAGGCAGTACTTTCTAAGGAAGAATTGATGTCATTCGTCTCTCCATATGGTTTAATCTCGATCAAATTGGTGGCAGACTTACAAGCCTTGGTTGAAACATTTGTCTTATACTTGAATGAAAAGACATCTGAGTCAGACATTTTATTTGAAAAGATTTCTAAGATTTCCATAATTGCCAATGAAATTGCTACACAAGGTGATAACCAACATTATAATAGTAATGAACATTCTATATGTTTAAGAGAAGCCGTTGGTTATGCACTTAGTGCCACCAGATATTATGCAGTATATTCTGATATACTTCCAAAAATAGTTGTGGAAAGGGCAGTTGGTGAAATTTGCTTTACTTTATGTGATTTGGTTACGGTTTCAAAGTTAAATGAAGACTCTACCAACACCAGAGTAGTTCAACCACCAACCGGAGAAGCGGCAAAATCTCTCAAGTCAAGTATCAATCTGAATGATAATTTTGGAGTAAGACCTTTAAGAATGGCCAATCGATTACGTGATTCTCAATCCCATGGTCAAATTAACTCTGATGAAGGTTCCAACCAAGACTCAAAGTCACCATTTCAGTCATCAGTCGCAGATCAGAAATCTATCGTTAAACCTGCTGCTGCACAAGGTCAAGGTTTCCTCAGAAAGTTATCTCCTTTTGGTGGATTGAGACAAGCCTCATCGAATTCTAAGTCTGAGGAACCTCAAAAAGGTAACCCAAGCTTGAATACGCAACCCCAATTGAAGTCCAATAACTCAAGTGATAATATCAACACTTCATATCCAGAAAGAAGCCAATCATTACCTAAAAATGTCGATTTTATTCCAGACATAAAAGGAAATCAACTACAAGCCTCATCTAATTCTAATACTGAGGGACCTGAAAAAGGTACTCCAATTTTGAATACGCAACCTCAATTGAAGTCCAATAACTCAAGTGATAATATCATCTCGTCATATCCAGAGGGAAGTCAATCATTACCTAAAAATGTCGATTTTATTCCAGCTATAAAACAAAATCAACTTGAAGGTCAAACCAAAGACGTTGAAACTAATGGTAATGGTTCAAGAGCAATTGAAAATGGAAAATCTAGAGCACCTGTTGGTATTCCTGTGGCAGCAGTAGCTGCTGCTGTTACTGCAACTGCGGCTGCTGCTTCTGCTCCTTTGAGTCACAAACTCAAGTCTTCTAATCCAGATGCGTTTAATGGACAAGTACAGGAATCCAATGAGACCACACCAAAGAAGGTTACGTCCTCGGGTAGAAATGTTAGTGCATTGAGTTCTAAATTTGAAAATTCAACTTCAAGAGGAAGCCCCAATAGTATGCAAGGCTCTACTTCTTCTCCAAAGGGTAAAGGAACTGGAATAGCTCAGTTGACTGCAAAGCTTAGTAACTCTCCTGACAACACATCACAGAAGTCATCACCTTCCCGTTCTCCACCTCTCAGAAGGAAGAATATCTTAGACAAAGTGAGACAGTTTGAGGTTTCAGAAGATTCTAACAATTCTAACCAAAATGGTTCTGTCAAGTACTCGCCAACTAGTCAAAAGTTTTTACCTTCTGATCTGAAATATTCCCCAAGTCAACTGACAAATAGTAGAACGAGTTCTTCAGATATGGATCCTAATGGTGACCAAACCACAGGAAGTGTGGTCCATCACGATATCAAGCAAGGCTCCTCCGATAAATTAAATGGTCCATTCGAAGCCGTTTCTAAGAACGGTTCCATCAAGAGTAAGGAAACTATTAATGGTAGTGACATTACTTCTGAGGAACCAGCTGGAAATACTTCGATCACTTCTACAGAAAGTACTGGTAGAGGTAAGGGATTGTTTCAAAGTTTGAGAGATAGGTTGACTACAGACAGTGAGCCTAAAAGTATCGAAGATACTACCATCTCTGATGATACATCAGACAATGAAAAGGTTGAAAATAGTACTGATAAAGTATTGACGTCGACAGCTGAAACAACTCCATCTAAGGAGAACGATGATGATAATAGTAATAATAGTGATTATTCACCTGTTAAATCTGATAGAGGTTTCTTCCAATCAATCAAGGAAAGACTCACTACCACCGGTGTCGAACAGGGAGATATTAAAAGACCAAGTGTATCGAATTCTGATTCCGATGTCACTGTAAATGTTGATACTGACAACAACTCCAAGAAATCAATTGACTTGAACGATGTAGAGCCTCAAAATGAATCTTCCAATCCATTCAGGAATGGAAGTATAACTACGCAAGAAGTTCAACCGATTACAGTGCCAGTCAAAATTCCTTTTGATGATGTTAAGGAAGTTGAGGAAGCTAAACCTTTAGCCAATACCTCCAGAGGAGTTGATAAGGAAGTTGAAGAATTTAAACCTTTAACTAATGCCTCCAGGGGAGTTATTGAGGAAGCTGATGAATTTAAACCTTTAGCTAATGCCTCCAGGGGTGTTGTTAATGAGACTAGGAAACCATCTAAAGAAAACAGTATTAAATCGAATTCCAGTAGTGGAAGTGAAGGATTAAAGTCGAGCTTGTCAACAAAGAGGTCACAAGTTCCGAAGAGAGTAAACTACCTGAACGATACTAAAACCACAAATATTGATGACAAAGCTAATACCTATTCCGAGGAAAGATCTGATGAAGAGTCCGAAGAAGGATCTGATGAAGAATCTGAAACAAATGAAGAAACACAAGCTAGACAAAGACAGGAATATCGTAAATCTATGGCAGCTGCCACTTTTAATATTGATTTGTTTGACATTGATGACCCAGATAACACCTTGACCCAAGTTTTACTTTATTTGGAACATCAAACTGTTCAAGTCATCACCACCATTCAATCATTGCTTTCAGCAATTAAGAAACCTAACGCTACTAGAGGCGATTTAAGAGAAAAATCCAGTGCCATCACAATTGTGATATCACAGATGACAGAAGCTACGAATACATCTATGAACCAAACTAGAAATGCACAATTGAAGGAACACGGGAGTTGGGTAGTGAAGAGTTTGGAAGATTGTCATCATCGTATGAAGATCTTGTGCAAGCCAAACAGTGACAAGAACGACGTGGATTTTGCTGACAAGAACTTCAAGCAAAGATTGGCCGGAATCTCGTTTGATATTGCCAAGTGCACTAAGGAATTGGTCAAGACTGTAGAAGAAGCCAGTCTTAAAGAGGACATTGCTAATCTTGACGCCAGATTGATCCACAATGAGGACTTGACCTAATCCTCAGGCAAGTGGCCGATTTAATTTCTATCATAGTATTAGTATTATTATTGAATATATATATATTAGTTTAACCAAAAGGGTGCCATTACTGTATGTACTTGGAGAGAAATTTCTGGTGATGATCTGATTTAAGTGTATCATTTGTGAATGAATCTTGTTCATCTTTGGTAGAGGACTTTTCTCTACTGCTGAAGGCAGTAGTTTTCCTCCAGTTTTTCTTCCCATCAGATGGTGCATCATTCACCAAAGGATTGGCAGTGAGAGCCTTTTCCATTGACTCTTGATCCTTCTGTTCTTGTTTTTCTTGACGAATTTTGTTCAATTCTTGAAGGAGCAATTCAGACTCATCATCAGATCCCGATTCCGTATCATATTCCGATTGGGAGGCTTCTTCACTAGCATTGTTTGTTTCATTTGGTACAGGTGCATTCTCGATATTTTTAGTCACTACACCGTTTCTAATTTCGTCATCTTTCAATCTTTTCAACTCCTCCATCAAGGCTTCTTCCAGTTCGCTATCGTCAGAACTGTCATACTTTGGTTTTTTGGACTTACCCTCTCGTATCAACAATTCTTCCTTCAACTCATCTACTGCCCGCTTGCCTCGTATTGGGTCTATATCATTTCTTTGTTTAAGAGTAGTTTGTTGTGGTAAAGCACGTGCATGTGCAATGGAGTCCGTTATATTTTGGACCTTACCACGTTTGCTTTCGAGAGTGGGTCTGTGATTTGTTGTCATTATTGCGATAACAAAGTAGCGATGATATCAGCAAACGCATAACTTGTGTGGAGTATCAAAAGAGCGCACTCAAACTCCGGAATCTTTTTGCCCAACACAAAGCGAAAAAAAAATAACATCCCTTTTCATACTTCAAGAATAACGATCCAATCTAACAATTTCGAATATCTGCATTCTTCTTCCCCCCCGCCCTGTCCGCTTCGACATTGCTCAGCTGTTTTAAATTACGTTTCGTGAGCTTGGCACCAAAAAGAACAAGATCCGAAACACGCCTTCCCGATGCGGCAATGGATCCGTTCCAAAATTAACTTTATTGGATCTCGACCAGCGCACGAGCCTACCCCACTAAGAAATACTATATAGATCAATGCAGATAAATGTTTTTATTGATTTTCATGACCTTTGTATATTAATCAACGGTCTCGATGTTTGTCTTTCCTGCATTCAATTCCAACTACAAGACCCGGAAGAGAACTTTCAACTGTTGTGAAAATTGCCGTAGAAAGCGAGTCAAGTGTGAAATCACCTCCACTGACTATGAAAGAGCGGGGTGTAAAACTTGCCAGAAACACCAATGGGTTTGTAGCTTGATTAAACCAAAAAAAGGATCGCGAAACGGTCCTGCTGACTTCAATACTGAAGAAGGAATCAATGTTCTGCCGAAAAATGTCCTGAACTTTTCAAGTACAGCCCCAAGTGTTCTGAGTGAAGCTAGCGGAACCACCCTTGCAAATACCCCCACCCTTAATACTCCCACCCATGCTTATTATACAAATACTCCAACCCAAATATACTTTGCTCCGTCGGGGCTGGAACAATACAAGGACACTTTATCAAAACCTGCCTTGGTCATTCCGAGAATCGAATCGACTTTCTCCTTGTCCAATTCGAGTGTTTCCATACCTACAGATGGAAAAATTACGGCCGAATATCTCAAGGCAAAGTACAACTTCAACATTTCCGGTGATGAATCTGTGTCTACATATCAAGTGCTCTATCACGGACATCCCAAGGCCATTATGGCCAACTCTGCTAAAGATCAAAGTATTTGGCATGAATCTGGGGTATACATCAAAGTGCCTAGTAACATTGAAGAGAAACAATATAAGGTCAGAGAATTCGGAAAGTGTGGTAAAGTGAAAGAGTTTTATATCAAAGATCATCGAGTCTACAAATTTTTATCTACTATAAATGCATTCACCTTATCCTCCCCCGAGTATCAATTCACTGATGAAGATATCCAACATTTGATAGAGATATACTTCTTCAAAATTAACTCAATCTTCCCTTTGGTACATGAAGTTAGTTTCTATGAGGCTTTCAATAATGACAAAGCACAGAACGTGTTAATTTATGCAATCGTTTTGATAATTCTGAGGGACAAATTGGCAGAACCAATACTTAAAAGGGTATTTTCAAGATCGAAAGAACAATTAAACACTCCACAACCTTTTGACTATGAAGAACAATTCGAGTTCAATATGAATCTCATCAATTTCATGACTGATTTGGAATACAAAATTAGACAAATCTTATTAATTTTACCCCAATTGGGTGATGACGATAAGTTTGCCAGATTGGTTGTTCATATACTTCTTTCGTTACATTTCAAATTTGAAAAACTTGGATGTGAACAAAGTTCTCATGATTTGACAGATGCTATTAACTTGGGTGTCACATTGGGTATACATATGAAAAGATTGTCACTGAAGATCAATCCTTGGAAAGCAGAATATACCACGAATATTTGGTGGTGTTGCTATATATTCGACAGATTTAATGCACTAACCAATCAAAGAATCATGTTCATTAGGCAAGAAGATTTCAATGTTGATTTACCGTATAATAATATCAATCTATTGAAAATGGTTCAAGTAGCAAGATCACTAGAAAATATGTCTTTTTCCATGTTTCAGCCGTTTGATTCCCATGGCAATGAAAGAGATACAAATCCTGATCAGAGGGTCTTTATAAATCCGAAATATAGTTCATTTAGCATTGACGAATTTCAACGTATTGAATTTGAATTCTGTTCTAATGAAAGAGCAACTGGAAGACAACCATACACCGCTAAAAACTCTAAGAATTTGGATACACATACCAAGGAAGAATATGCTAATAATACTGTTCATTTGATGACTAGAATCATCAACAACGTTGTTATTTTGGGGTGTCAAAAAGCAAAATATGATAACCCCAAAATCCCAAAGCATATTCCAGACGAAATCTCATTACAAGCATCACAAAATATGTTATGGTTCTATAAAGAAATGAATCATGAGTATATACTAAATGTTCCAATAATTCCATGGTGTATATCTTTGGCAATGGCCGTATCACTTAAAAGGATGTCAAGGTTGCATTTCAATATACAATCGGTTATTCCTTCACATCACCACGAGGAAGAGCCTGAATTCCAATTGGAAGACTACATGACCGAATTGGATAAATTATCCAGTACCTGGTGGGTGATTGATGAGATTTGTCGACTATCAAAAGATTTCATTGATAAGGTCAAATCCACCGCAAACAATAAAAGAAGAGACACCATACCCCATACCTCAAGGAAAAAGAAGCGAAAGAGTAACAGCATCAGTCAAAATAATGTTGAACACGAACATGAGCATGAGCATGAACATGAACATGAACATAATCATGGTGATAAAAATCATGCTACTCCTCGAGAATTGTCATCTAGTTCGATACCGTCTATTAAGAACTTGTTGCAATCAAATTCTGCTTCACCACCACTGTCACCACCTAGGGAAATCTATTCAGATTTGACTACAGCAACCTCAATAGACAATTATTTTGATTCGATGCAAATTGACATCTTCAATTATGATTTCTTTAAAGACGTGCCAAATGCGATTAATTTATTGAATTAAGGTCATTTTCCAGAAATCCATTTCCAGCTAATATTTTGAATATACACATACCTACACAATAGGTATTAGAGGTATTTAGTCCCCCCATTCTATGTAGTTTCTAAAGATTGATATCATATAGATATTAATCACTATCGATTTCATCTTCCCATCCCTCTGCTTCTTCTTCGTGTCTTTGAGGCATCAATTCACTCATTGTTGGACCACCTACTTCCTTCAAAAGAATTTGGACTTGTTCGATAAGTTCCTTTTCAGCATCCACACCTTCACTGTTTATGATCTTATAAGCTTGGGTTAAAGCACTCTTGGCTTCAGCAATAGAACTTTGAATCTCAGAATTATCCGATTTCTTCAAGTCTTTAATTTCAACATCTCTATAATCTTCAACGTTGGATGATTTGTCATTTTCAAAATGTAACTTTTTACCAGTGAAAAGATGACACAATGCTTCATAATAGAACGGCTCCAATATCGTTTCATTAATATCTTGAACATTGGATGCGATACTTATACCAATATCATAAAGTTCTAACTCGATAGCAAATCTGCCAAGAGTTAATAATGGTTGAATAAGCTCAACATATTCCAAACCAACTTCAAATGCATCATTTTCTTCATCTTCTTCACTTTGTTTTATCTTATTAGCAGCATCTTCTAATGTTTGTTTCTTTATTTCGAACAATTTCCATGAGTTGATCAATGCTTCCTTTGCTTCATCATTTCTTTGTTGTGATATTCTAATCGACGATAATAAGGATAATGCTTCAGGATTGGAAGCATCTAACCCTAATGAATAGTCAATAAGTTCATTACATTTAGATTCTGCCTCTTCTTCCATACACATATCGGTCATCCAAATTTCGATCTTAGCGAAAATCCCCTGGTTCAATTTCTTGATAAGATACTTTCCCAAAGATTTCTTTGATGGATATAATTTAGACAATTCAATTAATGTCGAATCATTCATTCCTTCATCATTTTCAACCAATTGAAGTTGCTGACTTAATTTGACTAACCCAATATCAAGTAAACTTATTCCATCTTGGCCACCGATGATTTGTCCTAAATAGAAAAACTTTTCTGTTCCCAAATCGGCTTCGGAATCGGCTTGACATGCTTTACTTAAAATATCGTAAGCATTTTCAACATCATTATTCTCTAATAATGCTTCTCCAAAGATTTGAAGAAATAGCACATTTTCGCTATTTGCTTCCAAATGTGGAGTCAAAAGTTGGAGGGCTTCTTCTGCTTGAGAGGACTCCAATAAGGCTCTAGCTTTACTTATAAATTCTGACATTGTACAGAGAAGGATACACTATTGTAATTTCTCTCTAATGTTAACTCACTATACACCATCTAAACTCATCACAAAAAAAATTACGGGCACTACCAAAAATCGTATCTATGTTTAATCATGGCAAGTAAAGATGACATGCCTTTTATAACAAATGAACAATTCGAACAGCTACAGCAAGAGTATTATACGCTCCACCTAATCTACCATCGGGGCCGAAATCAACACCGAGTTCAAGTATGGTGGAAATATTTGAACATAATCCACCGTAAGGTGCGAGACATATTGAAGCTCATCTTAGATTATGAATCTGCCACCAAAGAAAGAATAAAAGCACATAAAAAAGGTCAAATTCTTGATAAAATACGATACTTGATTGATAGGAAAGTACTAAGGAAAGCTTTTTTCGAATTTAATGGAATTGTGGCTTTGGGCCATTTCATCAATTTGGGTATGGCCATAATTGGTAATATGAGTAAGATCTACTGTATTTTGAATGAGATTAGGGGTACAAAGATGAACTTGGAAGTAATAATGGGAGACCAGAAAGGAAGCAAGATTGTTGGTGAAGAATTAGGAGAGGAATTGGGAGAGGAAATAAAATTAGATGTAGAACTAACGCTGGATTCAATTCCTCAAAAGAGGTCCCTTCCACAACTATCATCGATAAAGAAAAGCAAGAATGCTAAAGGAGTCGGTATCATATCCAAGCCGAATGACAGCAATAAGAAGAGTGGAGAGATTATCCAACTGGTTGGCGATGTTTCCAAAACCTTTGTTGATGGTGGCATTGCATCTAATGATGTATCAAATAATAGTCATTCGAAGGTGGCAGATTCTTCTGTAACTAACGAAACGAATGCCGCCGACATAGGTTCTGCCGCCAAAATCACTACAACTTCCAAAGAACCATCTGTATCTGCCACTTCATTTACAAAGACACCTGCTCCTAAAGAAATTCTGTCGATGTCTATGAGTGATATATTTGGCAAGACCAAAAAGACTAAGAAGAAAAAGAAGAAAAGAACTGACATTGATGATATCTTTGGATAAGCTATCTATAATCAGTTAGTTGATCATGCAAATTCAATATTTCTTCAAATTTGCTGTTTCGATCAGCTAACCTCTACGCTTCTTCGAACTTCATTTATAAACCAAATAAAACATATATAAAGAACAACTTATTACAATAATGCTTTCACAACCCAGTAAAAACAAAATTTTGCATACCAAAGTAAGCACCCAACAGAAATGAACACCGTATCAACGGCAATTATTGATAAATCTCTTAAAATACATCATTACGTCGGCTAACATTCATTAGCCTTTAATTATCATACCTAATTATACATTGCTTGGCTAGCACTGTAAACAGGATATTGTTGTTGAACGTATTGTTGATGTTGTTGTTGTTGTTGAAAATGATCTTGATATTCTGGATATTGACCTTGTTGATGTGTGATTGGCTGGTAAGTAGGGAAAAATTGTTCATTCTCGGCATCTTGTTGAGCCTTCATTTGATGTACAATCTCATTGTAGTTATTAAAGGTAGCATTATTCAATTGGTCTATGTCCAAACAGAATTGATCATCATCGTACCTCTCCAACGAACCCAAAAACGTATTGGTTGTAATTGGTAATGTATGCATGGTTTGAGTTTGATCAAACTGATTTAATTCATTATTTATCACATTTGCTTGTTTTTCTTGTTGCATTGGTTGGGTGTATACCTCTGGTGACTTGGAAATATTAGATACTGGAGATCCACTGGTAAATTGGTTTTGTCCGATGGACGAGCTCACTGAGAAAGCTGGTGACCTCTCTGGGTAGTCATAGTTAGATAAATGGATTTGATGGGCGATATTTGGATTATTGCTAGTGTTATTCTTGATTGAGATTGGAACTGGTGTGCTGTTGGTATTAATAGACCCAGATGCTTCCAGCATTGGAGTGAAACATTCGTTTTCTAGTTCACCAGTTGCTGTGGATTCGCATTCTTGGTCAGATTTAGCTGCTCCAGAAAGAGAAGAGAAGCGCTTGTAGTAACTGCCTCCTGATCTTTCTAATTCTTGTTGTTGCTCTTTGGATAATTGTTTCATTAATCTATTCTTGATTCTAGACCTGCCTTGGAATCCGTCGGGTAAGAATCTACATTCACCGCCTTCTATATGCAATTCACACCAGATTTCGGCATTAGGAAAGCTTTCTCCACACATGGAACAAGCTCCAGAGGTTTTTGGTCTATCTTTAGTCTTGGTTCCTTTTGGATATTTAAAGTGTCTGGATTTCAAGTGTGTTTTATAAGTGTCTCTTCTAGAGAATCCTCCACTTGGGTGACACTTGTGGGTGTTGTTGTTGTCATCGATATACACTGACACTTCATGGAATGGACAAGAATAAGCCTTTTTAACCGCGTGTTTTTTCAAGTGACGAGTCAAGTATCCTCTGAGCTTAAACACCGCATCACAGTGTGGACATTGGTAAGATTTTCCGTCACCATATGAAGGAGTTCCGTAAGCCATTTCAGCAATGTTTTCAGAAGAGGAGCTTGACGAGATAGAACCCGAGATTTTATTATGTTGCTGTTGATGAATTTCGTTAGGACTGAAAGGAGATGAATGGTTTGTGAATGGGGTAGAGTTGTCTTCCTTCTTTACGGCTTTTCCCGAGAGGATGGAATCGTTGTTTGATGAATTAGAAATGGATGGAGATAATGTAGTACTCAAGAGTTCTTCACCATCATAGTGAACAGGATGGCTATGGTAGTAGATTTCATTAAATTTTTCGTTTGGGGGGTTTTGAGGTGGGTAATAGTTATCTGACTTGACATGATCTATTTGGTAATTTGGCATTACAGATTCATCAGTAAAAATCCATTCTATTTCTCCATTTTCTTTTTTAACAGGTAACAATTTTGTGGTCAAACCTGTGGAACATGGTTGGGCATAGGACACTGAAGGATCGTGTACCATATGTTTTGAAGCTTTGATGGTGGTTTCACTGATAGAAGGAAACAAAGGGGCCACAGGTTTTGAATGCTGTTGTTGCAGTTGTTGTGAAGGGGTGGTGGATTTTTTTGGCTTTAAGTATTCCACTTGAGCGTGGTTAAATTGGCTATCTGAAGGGAAGGTAAGGGATTTCTTTAAGGAGCCAAATACGGCAAATAGGTAACCAAGGCCCACTTGTATGATTCTCATAGCAATAGACATTAACGCGATTTCAAAAAAAGTTCTGGAAGGAGAAAGGGACGATTTAGCCGGCGCTGAGGTGCTAGACGAAGTTGACAACGTCGATGATTTCTTCAAGGACATTTTAGGCTATATGGTGGAGGTCGATGTGATAAGTAATATTGATTGATAGCTTTAAAAACTGATTGGTAATTAACGGAGGTAATGGTGCGAAGAAAAATTTGATGTTCGAATTTTCGTGGTGACACCGGGGCGGAGGGTGAGACAATTTCGGGGCCGGTAATGTGACAGGCTCTTTTTCAAGTAAGGATCGAAACGGCGTGCTACCTAAGGAGCAGGTGGCTTTCTGGTAGATAGTAGGGGGAATGTTGGTATTTTCCTGAAAAGTTCGAAAGAAAAGGTTTCGAGCAGTACGGTGATACTTTAAAGGTCGGAGAGAGAATGTTAAAAAACAGCCAAAACGGGCGGTTATATTTCGTCGTCTATGAGGGGAGAAAAGTTGTGAGGCAAAATGGAGGGAATAAGTTAAAAAATAATCAGAATAAAAGAAAGATACCGATTTGTTAGAAGTTTGGTAGACACACGTCACAAATAAAAAGTTAGTGGCGGGGCTCGCGACTGCCGGTCAGAGGCATTGTTAACAGAAATTCCAAATAACCGAGAATGTGCAGGACATTTGCACGGAATTGTGTAGAGGATATGTACTGGATAGGCCCATTGGGGCAAGCATGGATACATTTGGTATCTAATGTGGTGTGGTTTTGGAAGGCGTAAGAAATAGGTGACTACTGGTGTACGGGATTATTTCTAGCATGTCGGGTGTTGCATAGGTTGCATTAAGAAAGGTTCTACAGGCAACTGTCAGCATCTCTGTGGTGTGTCCGAATACTTTGCTGTATGTGGCATGGGTAGTTACTCCACAAACTATTGGCCTATTGTTTGTTATCTTGCAAAGCATTCTATTGTATATTCCTTACTAACACAATCTTAAGTTGGAAACAGCGTATAGGCTTAGCGCGTGGACTCTCTCACCAGGTACTTTGAGTTGGCCATTGATTGGCATGTCGAAAAATCTATAATGAGAGACTGTACTATTGCGGCATTTGAGGGTTAAGAAGATCTTCAATCTTATCATTACACGTCTGCTGATCCACATCCCCTGATTTTGTTGCTCGGGTATATCCATGATCAGAGAACAAAAGAAATACTCAGAAAAAACAAAAAGTATCAGCGACAGTAGCAGTTCACTGTCGTCCACTGGTGACATTTTAGTACGTGTCGGTTCTTGGGACAAACAAGCTTTTTTTGGAAGGCAATTCCTGTGGTAACTATCGTTGCTTCTATATTCCCGATGTAATTCATTGCACGTCCCAAACAGTCATTGGGGTGCATAATTCACGTTTCCTTCACGTCGTATTCCACCCCGCCGTCCGAATCAAGTATTAAGGAGAAATGCACTTTTGGTAACTTTTTTGGTTATCATTTTTATGCGATGCCGTAACATTGTTCTTGTCTAATGGATCACCACAAAGCATTGGCTGTACCCTATTTCTTGGGGTGCCAGCATTTGTGGCTCGATGCCCGAATAGTCTGTTTTGACACTGGAACTCAATAGCATCATCTCTTTCCGGAATTCGTTACAGCTAGTATTTTGAATTGTTGTACAGTAATTAATATGCTTTGAAGTACTTTGAATTGCTCCTTCGCGGTTGTTATTGTCACTCCATTTTCCGCTATCCGGACCCTTATCCCTATTTATCATCCAAACGCTTCCCGACGTTCTTGATGTTCACCTTAATTGATCTTATTGACCTTCTCTAACAATAGCATCTATTTTATCACTATTTGGTTTTATTAGTCTCTTCATGCTTCCCACTTGTTCTCCAACCTTTTCTTTCTTTTTTCTAGCATCTAAGCCCACAGCTGATAACAATTGATAGACGATTTGAATCGTTCGATAATACACTTTGTTAGTGGATGACAATCCAATCAACAGCAAATTACGTTTTTCCTCCAATCACACATTACGAGTCACTGGCACTTTCCTATCTAGGATATGACGATCTCTGACTCCTGACCTGGTGACTACTCCAGACAATTGTTATCCTACCTGCACATAGAAGACTATACTGGTACATTAATTTCTACTCAAATGTCGACAGCGGTCACATGACCCATCGGATGAATTTTTATTTTTATCAAACATCAATAACCATCAACCGATGATCCTACTCATTACTTACGATGTCTGATTATCCCCTTGAAACATTCACCCATCCTCTGGTCAACAAGATCGGAACCAAGTATTGGTTCCACGAAACTTCTCAAGAAGCATTTCCTGGCCAGTCATTCGGATTGGAAATCGTTCAAATCCTCCATCATACCCAATCTCCATATCAAGATATTCTTATATTCAAATCAGCCAGTTTTGGAAACGTCTTGGTGCTTAATGGAATCGTCCAATGTACTGAAAAAGACGAATTTGCGTATCAAGAGCTCATCACACATTTGCCCATCATGTCGCACCCATCACCAAAGAAAGTGTTGGTGATTGGTGGTGGTGATTGCGGAGTAATTAGAGAACTTATAAAGCATGTGGATGAAGAGACAGTTGAATCGATTACCATGGTGGAAATCGATGATATGGTGATCAAATTGCTGACCCAATATCTACCAGAGATGGCCAAATTTCACAACCATCCAAAAGTCGATTTAAGAATTCAAGATGGGTTCAAGTTCTTGAAAGAAACTACTGAAAAATTTGATGTTATAATCACAGATTCTTCTGATCCCGAAGGTCCAGCAGAAGAGTTCTTTCAAGTCAATTACTTCAAATTATTGCTCAATGCTCTCGATCCCGTCAAAGGAATTGTCATCATGCAAAGCAGTGAGAATATCTGGCTCAATATAAACTACTTAAAGGGGCTTATCACGAAGGCCAAAACAGTATTTGCCAATGCGAAATATAGTCAATGTTATATGCCATCATACACCAGTGGTCAATTAGGGTTGTTGATTGCCACAAATGACACATCTAGAGATTTGACCATTCCATTACGTAAGTTTTCCAAAGATAAGGAAGCCGAGCTTTTCAAGTACTACAACAGCGAAGTTCACAGTGCGTCGTTCATCTTACCCACTTGGGCGCAAAACTTGTTAAATAGTGAGAATTGATCATTCACAGTAATTAGACGAACAGTATGTATATAAATTTTAATAATCTAAAATAAACAGCACCTCCCACCGAGACAAATAAATCGAAAAAGAAGACAGAAATAATACAATGCATTGTTCTAAAAAATAATTATCGCACAAAAATATAACCACCACCAGACTAAACAAAAAGAAATTTCCAACCCGAAGGGTGTATTGTTTGTCGTGCGCCGCCCATCTCGTCCGGTCGTCCTTCTACCACCCCAATTCAAACTGAACGAAAAACAACAAGCACCAATAATCCACCCACCAAGTTCGTTTTAACCACCTAGACACTACTTACCAAATAACACGACCCTCTATCTAGCGTGTTTGTTTTGTTTTTCTGTTTACATCCAAGTATAACGTCATCATGTCTGCCTCCGTGGAAGAAGATGATTATTCCAACAACATTGACGACCAATTGATAAGTGCCGTCAAGCAAGAGGCTCAAAATGATTTGGAATCAACGAGAGTCAAGCTTGAAGAGATAGCCAACGCCGCGTCTTCTGAAAGAACTGCAAATCAAGACCAGCTGCAGTCTCAGCAAGCGCCTTTGCTGAAGATCCTAAAAGCTGATGGAGGCGACAAGTCGGGGATCAACCAATCCCCAGGAAGGGTGCCGGTTTCAAACGCTGCTACTTCTCCAACAATTGCAAACATCAATAAACAGTTCCAACGGCAACAACAACAACAACAGCAGCAACAGCAGCAACAGCAGCAACAACAGCAACAACAGCAACAAATTCACCACCACTCTCATCACCATGCTCAACCAGAACTTCACCACTATAGTCAACAGGATGTGGATGAATCGGAATACAACATCCAAATTCCAGAACCTATCATTGACTCAAAGCTGAGAATCTACCCGGTTTCAGAAAACACCATCACTGCAGAGGGCAACTTGATTACCAGACCTTATCCTGAACAAGTGTTCCATCACCGCGAAGATTTAAATGATTTCATTCAAGAATTTGCAAGAGACAATGGGTTTGGAGTAGTCATTGCACATTCAAACAAAAAGGCCATTTACTATACTTGTGAACTTGGTGGTCGTTATAGACACAAGAAGTCCAAAAAAGAAATTGAAGAAGCCAAGCAAGCTGAAGCTAACAATGGTTACTTGTTGGATCCTAATACCAAAACAAAGAAGTTGAGATGTCCATTTGCCATGACTGCTAGTTACAAAAAGTCAACGAGTGTATGGACGTTAAGAACAACTTGTAATGAACACAACCATCCACAATTAGACCCATTATCAAACCATCCTATGTTGAGAAAGAGGTCAGATGAACTTAACCTCTTAATCTTAGATTTATACAAGGTTGGAACCAAGCCATCTCACATTGAATCCAAGATTAAAGAGCAATATCCCGATGTTCTTATCAAGCGTGAAGATATTTATAATGAAATCAGAGGTTACAAGAGAAAAATTAAGAAACAAACTTCTCGTTACGTGGGACTCCCATCCAGACTTGCCCAATTCAAGAAAAGACAACTTACTGGTGCCGGAGATGATGATGCAGGAATATACTTGAATGGCGGTAATGATGATGATGATGGAAATGCAGATGCTCAAGCTTTACAATACGAGATGCTGCATCAACATACTCAACAGCAACAAGAAGAATTTCAAAGACAATTCAACCAAGCTGCCGTGGAAGCTGCTGCTCATCAACAACAATTGGACGAACAGCATTACCAACAGTATCAACAACATCTTCAAGAGCATGGTCTCCAAGATACTGACAGCACTGCTGCTGCTGCCATTGCTGCTGTTGCCAATGTTACCCGTCATAACCACCACCAACATCATAATGATGCTACTGAATTGTCAATGGACAACATTGACAGTAGATTGGTAGGAGAATGATTGATTCGATTTGATAATTTTCCTGATTCTAGAATGTATAGCTTCAGATCATTCTGGTTCAACGTTCAGACTTTTAGTGTTCAAATTAGTTCGCTTTCTAGGGAATGTAGTCCCATTGTATTTTGTTTGTATATTAGTTTAGTACTATAGTTCTAATAAGAAATCGTTTGTTTTACCAATATCCTTTTATTGAAATAACCTAATCCTAAATAAAATAAAATAATGAAATATAAAATGGTTTGTCCAGTGTTGATATTGTTTACATACTATTCAATAATTCCAAGCCTTGAGTACGTTCTTCAAACAATTTGGCCAACTCGCCAACCTTCCTGCCTCTTATAACGGGCATCTTTACTGGAGGTGGTACATCTAGCATCATTTTAGGAGGTAATGACTTTGATCTTGAATGGTGTGTGTTTGGAGTCTTTTGATGAGCGGGAGGGTTATCGTTCTGAAATTTGTATTTCTGAGGAGGAAATTGTACTGATACGTTAGACACGTCTGAAAGCTTTTTCTTTACCGTATGGAGTGCTGTGCTTGGCACAGTGTTTGAAGTCATAACAACCCCCGGGTGGTTGGAGGAAGAAATCGACGCTCCTCCAATTTCCGAGAGTGTACTGTCAGTGCATTTATTCGAGTTAAACGTCACCGAAGATGCAGAAGAATAAGATGAATACCCAGAAAACATGGAATCTGTGGAACCTTGGTTCCTGGTAGGGGAATCTGATTTGAGCGATGTGACAGATTTCTGGGTAGGTGGAACAAAATCCATATTTGGACTTGAACTTGGAGTTTTAAGAGTTGGCTTGGATATTTTGGATAACATATTTGAAGTATTAAGATTAACCGAGTAATTATAACTTGAATCCTCATCTTCTTCATCCTCATCGTCAATAGTTAAACTGTAGCTTAAATCGTAATCATCGGGTGAGATCTGTTTACCGTTGACTATATTATCAATTGATTTATACTTGGCAGAGTAATTCAGACTAATTGTCTCCCAATTGTCCAACACATTCTTAAAGAACCTGATAACTATTGATATAGTATCTTTATTATGAGAGGATATCAATTCATGACTCAAACAATAACATAATCCCTTGGATAATGATAATGACGTATGCTTTGTTATTTCATGACTACGAATAATTTTGTAGCATAAGTTGCACAATTGAATCAAGACTTGGTCATAGCAATTACTAGAGTCTTTGGCATGATTTGAAATGATTTTTTGAAACATGTTGGAGGTATAGGTATAATCATCTTTAATAGGTAATTCGATTGAGCTTGGGGATATTAATGGAATTGGTAATTCCATGAGTATTTTCTTGAATGCAGTGGAAATACAATAAAGATCCCAATCATTGATCCAAATCAATTGGTTTCTATTAATGCATTGAAAGAATATGTCTGTATTTTGTTTATTTCCTGGTTTGTGGAACATGAGTTGGACTTTATCACCATGGGTATCTATGATATTAAAAATCTGATAAAAATGATGAAATAAGATTGGGTCCGTATTGGGATTCAATTTGGTATAGGGATTGATTAATGGAGTAAATCTCATTGATAATTTTAGTTCATTTTCCACTAAAAGATCATGCTTGTAGATATTTAACGAGATTTTCAACTTAGTGAGATCCACATAATTACTTAATTGTGATAACCCTGAACAATGAATAATTATGTTTTTGGAAGGAGGCGGAGAAGAATTTTGACTTGAATTAGATTCGGGTTGGTTCAATAATTCATTAAATGGAGTAATAGTAAACGAATCGAACAATTTGTTCAATTGGGCAAGATTTTTCTTTGTCAAGTTGAAATTAGCCAAAATTTGGGTGATCGATTTAACAAACCAACTATCATGTACTGTGATTATTTTGATCAAATTCGTGATGTTGATACTCTCGGCCAAGAATGTCTTTAAGAACTTGATACCCCATATCCAGCTTATTTTATTTAGACCACAGCTGAGCATGATCAACACATAAGGGTCTGAGGGTAAGAAGTTCATGATGGTGGGAATGAGTTCATCGTAGTTGATAGATTCAGTTGAAGGAAGAAACGATGTGTCGAAGATGTAAATTGGTAGTTTCGTTATGGGGTCAAAGACCTCTGTTTTATAGAAGAGTCTATCCATTGGAAAATTGAGGTTGAATAGGAAGAGGAATTGACAGAGGAATAACAATGATGATAGGACGTATCGGATTTTTTTTTATGGATATATAATAGGATGATTTAGCGGATGCTTGTGGAATAATCAATGGGCTGATCAAGATGGTGATGGTGGGGATGATGTATGGAATATAGGATAACCTTCAAGATTGACGTGTAGATGGAGTTCAGTTTTGTCTACCAAAAAAAATACAACCAAATAAGCATGAAATTTGATGATAACCACAGAACTCAACGATTGACAACGGAACGATTCAAATGAGGTCTCTATACACGATCCAAATAGTAAAGGACCAAGATGCGTATAGTATCAAAAGAAAAGGAGTGTAGAAATGCTATGCAAAGAAATGAAATTGCTTAACCCCAAATTTTGTAGAAACTCTATTTCGGCAAATCATAAACAACTGACGCGCCTGGTGAGATGTGCGTTTGAATCTATGTACAAGCAGAAGGTGCAAAAAGGAAGGAGCTACGGGGATGACGGCAGAACAAATGGAAACATGAACTTACAACGCTTAAATAGATATGTGGACCAGGGGTTCCAACAAACGGGAGGCGGCAGGTCAAGGAAGTCCCCCGCAAGACATATCCATGGGTGAATGGTACACATACGCAGAGAATACAGTTGGCCGAGGGAATGACTATGACCACAGAGGCGCACCAGCGGTGTTAGCCATGAAGATACTAAAGGAGAAACCATGAGCTGAAGTGGTGAAAAGGTAGCATATTGAGGGTACTAACTGTCAACAAAATTAGTTGGCTAAATGACACTTTCGTATTGACTGGAGACAAATGGGGTCCGTTATTTACGGTGGTAGTTACACATTCAGCCATACACGTGAAGCTGAACATTGTGAGGGCCCGAAAGTGATGCCACAAGTATCTCGATTACATCAAAAGAAAAATAGCACTGCAACTACCACTATGTCTACTCCTGGGTGGGCTCCTTACATCTTCTCTTACTCTTGTTTTCGCAACCACAATGGCTATCCATACACTTCACCCTCTCACGCTCGCTGTACCCTCACGTAACTATTGATCGGTGTTTTGGGTCTGACACGACTCGATAGTGTGCTCGTCGGGAGGCAAACCAAAAATTTGCCATCCACAGTGACACTGTGTTTGCAACTGATTTACTCCGACACTTCTATTATCCACAAACATTCCAAAATAGTCATGTCGCCAGTTAAAGAACTGGCCAAAGAACAACCCGTCAAAGTTCCGGAAACACCTTCGAAAAAACAACAGCCAAAAGAAGAAGAATTGTCCGAGGAAGACCAACACTTGAAGGATGAATTGGAATTGTTAGTTGAAAAATTATTAGAACCTTCTGCCAAGGTTGATTTCTTGTTACAATGCTTGTCTACTTTAAAGACCTTCATCAAGGACTCAACCACCTCGATGACCGCCGTACCTAAGCCATTGAAGTTCTTGAGACCATCCTATCCATCATTGACTGATTTATACCAAAAATGGTCCGAAACCCACGGTACTGATTCAACAATTGTAGTCAAATTTGCCGATGTCTTGTCTGTATTGGCAATGACTTATTCAGATGATGGAAAGAAAGATTCTTTGAAATTCAAATTGTTATCTTTCGACGAATCAGTCTCTGAATGGGGCCACGAATACATGCGTCATTTGGCATTAGAAATCGGTGAATCTTATCATGAGAATTTGGGTGCCGAAGATGATACTATTAGTAGATTGAATCAATTGGCTTTGAAAATCGTCCCATTCTTCTTACAACATAATGCGGAAGCTGATGCAGTTGATTTGTTATTAGAAATTGAAAGTATTGATAAATTACCTAATTACGTGGATGAAAACACTTATGCTAGAGTTTGCCTTTATATGGTCAGTTGTGTTCCATTGTTAGCTCCTCCTGATGATGTCTACTTCTTAGAAACTGCCTTTGCCATATACTTGGCTCACAATCAATTAACTCAAGCCTTAACCTTGGCCATAAAGTTGGATGATGACAATTTGATCAAACAAGTGTTCGAGGTATCTCAAGACGAATTAGTTCATAAACAATTGGGTTTCATATTATCTCAACAATATAGTGGTTTCAAGTACCCAGGTGAAAACCCAGAAGTGCAAGAGGCCATTTCAAACTCTAAATTACATGAATATTATGGTTACCTTGTTAAAGAATTGAACTTGTTGGATCCTAAGGTACCCGAAGATATTTATAAATCACACTTGGAAAATTCTAAGTTTTATCTCGGAGCTTCAGGCTCAATGGATTCTGCTAAACAAAATTTGGCTAGTGCTTTCGTAAATGGTTTCATCAATTTGGGTTTCGGTACTGATAAATTGGTCCAAACTGAAGAAGATAACAAGTCTTGGATTTACAAAACTAAGGGTCCAGGTATGACCTCTACCACAGCTTCCTTGGGTTCTATTCATCAATGGAATATCAATGATGGTTTACAGATTTTGGACAAGTATACTTACTCTACTGATGATGAAGTTAAGGCTGGTGCTCTTTTGGGTACTGGTATTGTTTCTGCAAGTATTCACGATGATGTCGATGCAGCCTTGGCTTTATTACAAGATTACGTAACGGATCCAAACAAATTATTACAAGCCTCCTCCATTAATGGTCTTGGTATTGCATTTGCTGGTTCTGCTAATGAAGAAGTTTTGAACTTGTTGTCTCCATTGATATCAGATTGCGATGTGTCTATGGAAATTTCTTCCTTGGCTGCATTGGCTTTGGGTCATGTTTTTGTTGGTACTTGTCATGGTGATGTGACATCTACTATCTTGCAAAGTTTGTTAGAGAAAGATTTCTCACAATTAACCAACAAGTTTGTTAAATTCATGGCTTTAGGTTTAGGTTTATTGTACATGGGTAAGACAGATCAAGTTGAATATGTTTTGGAAACTATCGATGCTATCGAGCATCCAATCAGTAAAACCTTGAAAGTTTTAGTCAACATTTGTGCTTATGCCGGAACTGGTAACGTATTACAGATTCAATCATTATTGCAAATGTGCACTGCCAAACCAAAGGATACATCTGCTGAAGAAAAGAAGTTGGAACAAAGCGAAGAAGATCAACTTAAATCAGTAGTAAAGGAAGAAGGTCAAGAAGAAGGGGAAGAGGAAGAAGAAAAGAATAAGGATTTTGATATGGAAGAATCTGAAGAATCTGACAAGAAGGCAGAAAAGAAAGAAGAAGAACATGAAGATGATGACGATGAAGATGACGATGAAGAAAATGAAACCGAAGAGTTTTACCAAGGTATTGCTGTTTTAGGTTTGGCTTTAATTGGAATGGGAGAAGATATTGGACAAGATATGTCGTTACGTCACTTTTCACACTTGATGCATTACGGCAATCCATTAATTCGTCGTGCTGTTCCTTTAGCAATGGGATTGGTTTCAGCGTCTCACCCACAAATGAAGGTATTTGATACATTATCACGTTATTCACATGATCCAGATTTGGAAGTTGCCCAAAATGCAATCTATTCTATGGGTTTAGTTGGTGCAGGTACCAATAATGCTAGATTAGCACAATTGTTGAGACAATTGGCATCTTATTATTTTAAATCATCCAATTCGTTATTCATGGTAAGAATTGCTCAAGGGTTATTACATTTGGGTAAGGGAACGTTGACGTTAACTCCATTCAATGTAGAAAGAAGTATATTATCCAAGGTATCGTTGGCATCCTTATTCACAATATCTATTGCTTTATTGGATCCAAAGGCGTTTATTTTGAGTGATTCTACCACCGAAACCACTCACCAATTATTATACTACTTAACTCCAGCCATCAAACCACGTATGTTGGTGACTGTGGACGAGGAATTGAACCCGATCAAGGTCAATGTAAGAGTTGGTCAAGCTGTTGATGTTGTTGGACAAGCTGGTAAGCCAAAGACCATTACCGGGTGGGTTACACAATCTACTCCAGTGTTGTTGAACTATGGTGAAAGAGCCGAATTGGAATCTGACGAATGGATCAGTTTGACTAGTTCATTGGAGGGTGTAGTGATTTTGAAGAAGAATCCCGAATTCATGGAAGTTGATAGTTGAGTCTATTTAAGTAGGTAATACAGAAGGTAAATAAGATAACCAAAAATTGTAGGACATACGATTTCAGGATTCAGATTTTATTACGTAGATTTAAACAGTTCTATATGAAACAAGAGGAATGATGAAGTAAATTGATGCTTTTTTTTAGACTATGACCATGAAAAAAGTAGGAGGGGGCATTAACAGTCAGTCGAATGGATTTCAAATATTAATTTATTGGAATTCTTCAGCTTTACTGGTCATCAATAACCCAACAATCAAACCGAATAATCCCAAAACAGAACCGAAAATCTCAACGACCAAGATCTTGACGAAAAGGGAGGAGTCGGCGGCGTCTGAGATAGCAGCAGTGGAACCAGTAATACCAACAGCAACACCACAAATCAAGTTTGAAAGACCCACAGTCAAACCAGCCCAGAAAAGGGAGTAGCCAGTGTACAAGTTTTCTTTGGTATATAAGATATCAGGAGAAACAAGGGCCAATTTTGAAGAGAAAACAATGGCCATGATTAATCCGTAAATGGCAACAACTTCACAGAAAATGATCGAAATCAAATTCTTGGTGGTAATTCTAGGAGTCTTGACACCAGCACCAATGATTGAAGAGCCGGTGATAAAGATCCCCCAGGCTGCACCGACAACAGATAACCCAATACAACAGGCAATCCCCAAGTTTGCCCACATATATGGGGAGACGGTTTCCAAAAAGGCACCTACATTGAAGGCTTCACCGGCGTTGTTGAACAACATGTAACCACCAACGGTCAATAAGGACGCGGTGAAAAGGTATGTGACTGCGGACATGGTGGTAAACACAATTGATTAGATGGTGTTATGGGAAAGGTTTGATATCGCTATCACGTCGAGAAGAAAATTAAAATGGTGATAGGCAAATGTATCGATCCCAGGTGCAGGATTTTGTATTGCAGTTGGGGTGTTTGGGAGAAGTGTTGAAGTTAAGTACTGCGGTTGGGGTGTTTGTGGGGAACTGCATTTTGTTCACTAAAAGCTACCTCTTTTCTACAGGTTACACCCATTGACTTTATGTTGCACCTCTCGGTAGGACTTTCTCAATATCAAAATTCAAAATGTAACATGGGTATAATTAATTCTATATAAATTCAGATAATCGACAATCTCGAATATAAAGATTCAATTGATAAGAAAATTAAGGAAAATGTCACAAACTATTCGTTGGGGTATCGTTGGAGCCGGAAATATTTCGTCTCGCTTCGCTAAGGATTTATTGATCTTGCAAAAGAATCCTCTGGGTCCAAATAAGCTTCAACACAAGATCGCTGCTGTGGGTGCATCATCCGTGTCCAAGGCTGCTGGGTTCATCAAGGAAATTATTGGAGAAGGCAACGGAACTAAGGCACTTAATTATGATGAAATCATTGCTGATCCAGAAGTTGATGTGTTATATATTGGATTACCCCACAACTTCCATGCTCCATTCGTTGTAAAAGCCATTGAAGAAGGACAAAAGAACATTTTGTGTGAAAAACCTGTTACTATCAATAGTAAGGAATTGGAACAAATTTTGGCTGCTGCAAAGAAACACAATGTATTCTTCATGGAAGCTATGTGGTCTAGATTCTTCCCTACATTTATTGAATTACAGAAGAGACTTTATGGGGATGAAAAGGTGTTGGGGGATGTCAGAAGAGTCACTGGATCTTATTCGTTCAACTTACCTGAGTTCAAGGTGGATGAAACCCATAGAGCTGTGAATAAGAAACTTGGTGGAGGTGCATTATTAGATATCGGTATTTATCCATTGACCTATGTCAGATTAATGATGAACCCAGAAGCCGATCCAAAGAAAGATTGGTACATGAACTCACAATTGCTCATGAACAGTATCACTGGTAAGAAAGAGGATGAGGTTGATTTCGCTGCCACTGCTATTTTCACCGATAAGGCCCGCAAGCAACAAGGTGTAGTTAGTACCAGTATGTACCATCCAGCCGATGGTGAAATCATCACAATTGAAGGTGAAAAGGGTAGGGCATATGTCAAGGCTATTGGAGAAACTCCTTCTCCAGGATCTTACAAGATTCTTCTTAACAATGGTAAAGAGTTGGAAGAGTCATTCATTGAAGATTTACGCGGAGGTGAGGGTTTCTGGTACCAAGCTGTTGCTGTTGGTGAAGCATTACATAAGGGAGCTAAGGAATGTGAAACCATGACCTGGAAAGAAAGTCAGAACATGATGTGGATCCTCGATACCATCAGATCTGATAATGGATTCAAGTACGAACAAGATTAGTCATAAATATACAATGG
Organism: Suhomyces tibetensis; assembly: GCA_030570835.1. NCBI lineage: Eukaryota > Fungi > Ascomycota > Pichiomycetes > Serinales > Debaryomycetaceae > Suhomyces > Suhomyces tibetensis. The sequence continues at coordinate 96,277 of JAJLWT010000036.1, forward strand.
ATCGTGATTTGATATCAGGAACAAACAGTATTGTAGAAGAGTGTAACGAATGATTGACGTGGGTAGAACAAAGAGGAATTGAGAAATGACCGAATATGTGAGTACAAATAATCATTGAAGTAAAGTTGAAATCTTAAGTCTAACAGAAATCTGTTGGGAGTGCCAAATAGTGAAGAATTTGTGAAGAATGTAGAAATGTGATTCTCAATCAGGTACATCCAGCCGACTTGGTAATAACACTGCAAATTTTGATCATTTGTATGGAGAACATTATACTGATAAGGAAGATCCCTAATCCAAAGCAACATGTGGGGGAGGGGGCCGGAGGTAGGAGAGGCATTCGTCCCGGTAGTATTACTCTTTTTGGACTGCAGAATTGCTATTAGAATCGTTTCTTTGGATTATATGGTTAGGTAAATAACCATAATATCAAAATCTAGAGTCTATTTTTGTGTGGGGTGGAAAATTCCAATTCCGAAATAATAATAACGGAATTTTACCCACTACTCCATCTGTGCCAAAATGTATGGTATAATTGTATTTGGTGGGGGGGTTCAGTATAAAATAAAGTTTAGCCGTATGTAGAAATTAGATGCAGTTATCGCTAGTGAAATGAACAAAAAACGCCCCTAGCGGTTAGGCGATACCATGCCATGTTTGAAGTCCGTTAGATAAGCGGCCTGTTTATAAATACCATTTAGAAGTTCTGTGTGACTTCGACTAGAAGATCGTTTCTTTAAGAGCTCCGGTTATTTGCGCTAGAGACCATTATTCCCCGTAGTTCATATGGTTGTCCTATTATTACCCCACAGTCAAGAAATTTACAAGAGATTTGTTGGAATCCCGGACAATATCAAAATAGTTTCTTTGGCATATTTAACCCAGGCACATCAAATATGATGCGAAAAGTCTGGGCATTATCTGTCCCCTCCTCGGACCCATATTCGATTCGGCTCCGAATAGCCAATAGCAGTTGGCTAATGATAATATTCACTCACGTTTACATTGCAAGCACTCTACGTCCTTTCGACTTTATTAATATTTTACCCCGGATTACGTACGTGGGCCCTTTTGAATTGCATCGCGTAATATTATATCTGGTCTGACATTGTTAATTTGTTCGTTCGATTTTTCGTATCGCATGGTAAAGCATTCCTCAAGAAAACAACTCAGACCTGTGTCCAGAGTTCATTCTGGATGCCTTGTTCGGTGCCTCCAGAAGTCTATAGCACCTTTGTTAACCCGTCCATACCTCTTCATTAACTATTCTCTACAAGTTTCACCTTGCATGATGCTACCACCCGCCATTCAAATTTTCAGTCCCTGCTTGCTGTCAAAGAAAACTTTTTCCAAGAGTTTTTACCTCCTAATGCGACAGTGGGGCAATTCATTTTGGGGGAGTATTATTTGCAACCAGTGGGGGAGCATGTTTACTATGCGAAGTGGGGCTCGATTCACTTATCCCAAAACCATGTAATGGGCTTTACTCTTGTAAATCTTGCAGTTGTTGCACTTTTGGTTCTCCACTCTGAAAATGATCCCGGACTTTTCCTTTCCCCCTCTCTCATCTTGGTCCAACTTGTTCGATCTTGGTCAATCTTAGTTCATTCTGGAACACCTATAAATAATTGTAATTCCTGATCCTTGTCTGCAAATCCTCTCTCATCATTAACATTTCCAATCATGGGATACACAGAAAAGAATACATTAGAAATAGTCACTTCCAACTCGTCTGCTTCAATTACTCCTGCTCCTAAGCCGAAGAAAAAGTTCAGATGGAGAGTTGTCGATGATCATTCCCCCAAAGAAATCTATAACTTCACTCTTTTCTTCACGGTGTTCATCTTCGGGATCTTGGGTGCTGCAAGAGGTTACGATGAAGGTTGTGTTTCGGGTTCTATTGCTAATAAAGCGTTTAGAAACTTGTTTGGATTAAACGATCCTACCAAGTCCATTCATGAAATTGCCGATTTGAAGTCTAACATCGCCTCCATGGTTCAATTGGGTTCAGTAGGTGGAGCTATTCTTGCAATGTGGACTGTTGATTACCTCGGTAGGGTTAGGGCTTTACAAGAAGTATGTGTAATCTGGATTGTTGGTGCTATCTTGCAAATTACTTCCAGAAATATCGGTCAATTATATGCCGGTAGATTCATCGAAGGTTTGGCTATTGGTCAAACTACCACCATTGGTCCTACCTTTATGTCCGAAGTTTCTCCCCCTGCCTACCGTGGTTTGTTTGGTTGTCTCTTCTCTGGTGCTGTTTACTTTGGCATATTCGTATCATATTCTGCAAACTATGGTGCTGCCAAACATATTTCAAACAATTCGAACACTCAATGGGTCATCCCGACTTCCATCAAAATCGTTCTTGCAGGTTTAGTCCTTATCGGCTCCTTCTTCACTGTCGAATCCCCAAGATGGTTATTGAAAGTTGGTCAAAATGATCGTGCTTTAAAAAATATCTGTAAATTGAGACATTTGCCTGCCGATCATCCTTACATTCTTGGTGAACTTAGTGATATCAATGAACAAGTTCTTTCTGAAAAGGAAGCTAATGCAAACTATCCCATTTGGAAAAAATTCAAAGATATCATTGCCGTTAAGTCTATTCGTTATCGGTTCTTTATGATTGGTGCAATGTCTCAAATTTTGGGACAATGGAGTGGTGCTAATGCTATTACTATCTATGCCAATGATTTGTTCGGCTTCGCTGGTATCAAAGGTATCGAAACTACAAAAATGACTATGTTCTTTGGTTTGGTTAAGTTCGTTTCAGCATACTTTTCTGCATTCTTCGTCATTGACTTCCTTGGTAGAAGAAAAGCTTTATACATCGGTATCTCGATTCAATTGGTTTCCATTTTATTCTTTGCCATTTTCCTTAATATTGTCCCTGAAGCAACTCATAAAGATTCCATTTTGACTGGAAGTAAATTAGCATACAGTAAAGCTGCCATGGCTGCCTTATACCTTTCCGGTGTTGGTTGGACTATGGGTTTTAATTCAGTGCAATACTTATTGGGATCGGAAATCTTCCCACTTGGTCTTCGTTCATTCGGTCAATCTCTTATCATGGTCTTGCATTTTGCCAATCAATTTGGTAATTCTAAGGCCGTTCCAAGGATGTTAATCGCAATGGATAAGTTTGGTGCATTCTACTTTTTTTCAGTTGTTTGTGTGGCAGCTCTTTTCTGGTCTTGGTTCTTTATTCCTGAAATCTCAGGAAGATCTCTTGAAAGTATGGAAGAAGTTTTCAATTTACCGTGGTACTTAATCGGAAGAAGAGGTGCTAAGTTGTGTCCAGATCACTCTGAAGTGAACAGAACCATCTACAAGGATAATCACTCCATTACCGAAAACGGCAGTATTGAACAAGACATTTCTCAAGCACTTGGAAACATCGATGCTCATAGGAAACACACCAGCGAATTCGTCGAAAATGCTTCCATGGAGAGTAAAAATGACGATAAGAAATAAATATAAAACGATTACACCAAAAATTTTCAGGTAAGATTTTTGGACCTTACCGATTCAAAACTATCAATTTCTAGTTCTCAGATTCTGTTTTAGCCAACTTCACCTCTATTTTATTTATCCTAGAATTTGATTTTCTTATATATTCTTTTGGAATACACTTGATTCTCGTAAAAATGGCTGCAACAATTTTAGATGGGAGTGCATGCAAGCAAAACTATTTTTGCACCCACCTCCATTTGTGATCACTTATATAGAAATTAATTCTTTCATTTGTGTACTGGATTATAACATTCTTATTATAATGAATTTACATTACGGATATATATTGATATTATTTCACGCCTTTGTTAATGGTCTTGAATCTATCACCGCTAGTAAGTAATAACACTTTTCTTGAAGGCTTCATCTCTAACCATTTTTAGCCAGTGTCAGTGCTTCTCCAACAAGAATCACCCGCTCCCCCCAAGTTATCTCATTAGAGAGCATTCCAGAGAATTGTAAGAAAGATACTTTTGAGATTAGGTCCGAGAAGGACGCCCAGGATATTGAGGGATGTGAAGTCCTTGTAGGGGATGTTGTGGTTAGTGGATACAAGGGCTCTATTTTAACATTTCGTAAACTTGAGAACATTCTTGGCAGTCTAATCGTCAGAGATTCTCCAGATATAGTTCGAATTGAAGCTCAGGGGCTTTCGTCAATTGCAAAAAGATTCACTTTACGCGAGATGACTTCATTGTCGGTACTTTCGCTTCCGGAACTCCAATCGGTTAAGGAGCTTGAATGGAGAGTCCTTCCTAACTTAAGCAATGTATTTTTCAATAGTGGGATTAAAAACATCACCAAAATTACTATTGCAGATACTTCGTTAACCGGCTTCTCGGGGTTCTTAGCAGATGAATTGGAGGCCTTTGACATCAATAATAATAGATTTATGAAATCTATCAATTCTACTGTTCAAAAAGTAAGTGGAAATTTGCATATTGCTGCTAATGCACCCAGTGTGAGTGTACAATTGCCTCTTTTGGTACATGCTCATAATATGAGTATTCAAGAAGTATCGCTGATAAATTTGAGCAATTTGGAAAGTATTGATGATTCTGCTAATTTTATCAACAACGAATTCACAGAAATCAAACTTCCTGTACTAAAATCAGTTGGAGGTACTCTTAGTATTCTAAAAAACAATCTATTAGAAAAAGCTTGGTTTCCTCAAATTAAAGATATTGGTGGTGGATTGATGATTGTCAATAATACAAAACTTGATAAGATAAACTTCTTTCCAAGCTTGAATGTCATTGGTGGTGCCATTGAAATCTCTGGAAAAGTGAGAGAAATATCCATGAATCAATTGAAGTTAGTTAAAGGGAGTGCTAAAATAGAATCATATTGGTCTCAGTTTGATTGTGCCAAATGGACCAGTAGCGACATGGGTTCAGTAATTAGGGGTAAAAAGGTCATTTGTGTGACGTACTCTAGAGATAAAGTGCCATCATCTTCTTCTATGTCCAGAAACGAAAGTTATCAGAAGGGCCAAAATCTTTCGTCGGGTTCTGTATCTACCAGCAGCAATAATTGGGCTTTTGCATTCATTTTATTGAGCTTTATCGTTTTTTTATAGACCAAATATGGTAAAAAAATAGCTAAATATGGATTACATTTCTCTTAACTACGTAAAATTCATCAAATATGGATTTAAAATCCACTTTATAACTTCTGGTAACACTTTTCATCGATAATAAAATCCTTAATCTCAGGTATTACCATGTCATGCCAATCTTCATTCTTAGAGATTGACCTTCTGACCTCCGAAGAACTAATTGTACTGACCATATCTCCAAAGTTTTCCAGAAGAAAGATCTTCTTGCTCCAATGGGCTGGAATATGTTCATGTTTGCCATCTTGTATATCACTAACGTATGAGGACTGTTGACTATCGGATATTTTTGAATCGCTTCTTGTTAAACAGAAGAGATCAGTAGAATTCATGAATTCCTCAAGTGCAGACGATATTTTATCAGGAATGTAATATTTAGGATTAAAGATTCTGACTAATGTATCAAAACCTACCAAAAATGTAAGCCTTATCCGGGATTCCTTTTCCTTATGTAAGTAGTTCAAAATCGAGATCGATTTATCAACAAATTTTGCATGCTTTGTTATCCCAATACTAATATTTTGTGTATCTGGAAATTTTTGAGACAAGTCTTTAGCCATCATATACATCATTTCAATACGATTTTCAAAAGATTCAGGAGACATTGATTTATCAGCATTGTTTACTGAGAGCAAAAGAAGAATTACACGATCATTGGGCATTTCATGAGGACTGTATTTGTTTACCAAGGATTCTTTAATCAAAGCATAATGGGCCAAATGCGGAGGATTGAATGAAGAATCAAGTATACATATTCTGGAAGTGTTTGGTAATACGAATTGAGAATTGGAGTTATACAAAACTCTGAAATCGGAATTGGAACTTAAAAATTCCTGTAGTGGTTTATAAAATCTTCGAATAGACATCTTTATATTGGGAAGCTAAAGTATAATAGGTGTAACTTCCTTGATATATAAATGATCTACAGATTGCTAAATTTGGGGTTTAACTGTGGGCAGTTACCCGCACAAGAAAAAACAGGTGATTAAATTGCCACTTGCCTAGTAGTTAAGGATATAGCTACGGACATAGTTAAGATAATTGAGAACTAGCACTTACTAAGGGCACACGTTTATATATATCATATTACTATGAGCGCATAGAATACAATTTTAATCAAAAGAAAGATTCAAACATTTAACAGGTTTTTGGTTTTATTGATACTTCAATTCTATGCAAGCTCACAATTCATCATGCTCTTGTCTTCCAGCAATTGCAACCAATTCGGTGGTGAAAACTAAAGGTTAGTAAAACTGTTGGAAATGAAATGGAAAATGTACGTACATAATGTGGACTTTGGAGGAATTGGACCGATGCCTCTATCTCCATAAGCAAGCGCTGGTGGAATTGTTAATTCTCTCTTTTCTCCGATACACATATCGATCAATCCTTGTTCCCAACCTTGGATCACTCGACCAGTTCCAATTTGAAAGACAATTGGTTCTCCTCTTCCAAAAGAACTGTCGAAGATGGCTCCGTCTTCCAATCTCCCTTCGTAATGAACAGAGATTCTGTCACCAGCTCTTGATTTAATGGTACATTCAGCTTCGGGGATTCTTTTGGTGACGTCTGCATAAGTTAGTAAGAATGACGTAGGTAATAAAAGACCTTCTTTGACACTTACCAATCTTGACTTCTTCATTTCCAATAACTGGGGCGATTAACAGAGAAAATGCAAGGAGGGCAACTCCAATGAATGACGTAGACTTCATATTATGATGGAAACAACTATGATGGATAGATAGAGCCAGCAATCACATATTTGGTATCGCGGAAATCTAACCATAAGTGAGGACCTGCAGACAGTACTAAAAAGATTCAATAATAACTAAAAGTATAAATTAAACTAATGATATAATCCATTCAAGTTTAATGATTGATTATACCATCGTAAAAACGTTGGTCTCAAGAACATACTTATCTCGTTCTTGAATCAGACCTTAAATAAGAAACTACAACCAATTACAATTAATATATGAAACTCTATTGTACAAGCATGTATTAACCTAATACTATATCTTCGTAATTTACAACCCATATGTTGACAAATTGTCAACTCATTAAACAGCAATTTATATAAACGCAACAACCCCAGTAATAATAATGTATGATAATGCAACAGACCGTTCCACGCATGTACTAAAAAACAATTGTAGATGTTCAAAGCATGGTGGCGGAGTATAAGGTTCATTATTGTCATGAAGTGTGTCACTTCTTAGTAAGTGAAATGAAATTGTGTGATTTCTAGCCAACTTTGAAAGCCATTAGTTTAATGTGCAAACAAGCGACCTGATTCTAACTCGTCAATAGTTGCTTCAACGATTTCATCGTCATCATCATCCTCAACAAGCTCAATCGTAGTGTACTTAATCATATCCCAACGTTTCCAGAATGAGTTAACATCGTAAATAGTGTCGGAATCAACTAAGTCTTGTAAATAATACTTAGCTTTGGTGAGACGGTCCTTCAAGGCTTGAAGTTGACAAGAGGAAGGATCTTCTTTGGTGGAGTTAAGGGATGAACACGAGGCTGACGATGATAACCTCGGTCTGAATGTGTTACTACCGTGTTGTGGATTGATCTTTTGTTGGTTTGTAGATGTGGTTTTGGTTTTAGTTTTGTTATCATCAAAATCAGAATCCTCATAATCTGTGATATCGGTAGTGTTATCGAAAAGATCTTCATCATCAGTGGCAATAGATGCAGGTGTATTGTAACCATAAACTTCATCTTCAACGTTAGTTGCAGCGTCACAATATCTTGCCCAAGCTTCATCTATGGCACCAACCAAATACTCAAAACAACGAGATCTCGCGGCTTTATCCGTGGTTGGAATTGAATGTTTGATGGTACTGCAATTGGACGCATTAGAAGCATTGTTATTGTCCGAAAGCTGAATGAATCCTTTGTTATTTGAATATACATTGATGGCAATTCCAGATCCCAGAGGGGTGTTTGGAAGCTTGCAATCAAGATTGTCGAGATCATCCATATTGAATGAAGTCAAAGGTGTTTGATGACGTTGATCAACTGTGTTGTTGCTATCAGATTGATTGCCAGTACCTGTACCGGCGATGCAACGGAAATTGCTTGGTGCAGAACGGCTGACACTTAAGGAGTTCTTATTCGATAAATATCCTGTATCTTCATTATCGATGTCATCAACAACATTAACAACCAAGCTTTCATTATCCTCTTCATCTTCGTCACTATATTGGGAGATTGCTCTTGACAATTCCGGGTTCATTGAGAACGAAACTCTCGTCGAGGCTCTTCTCTTAGCCCTAATTTGATCAGCATTATAACAAGATTGCTCATCTTCGGAATCATTGTCATCGTCAGATGAGGAATAGATACAAACCGACTTCTTAGCGACAGGAGGGTATCGATAGGTATTTAAGTTGGACAAGCATATTCTCTTGGGAGGAGGTGCTTGGTAGGATGTGTTAAAGCTGCAACTACGTTTAGCTGATGGTGGACATAAGGCCATGATGTGAGATACTGGTTAGGTTTGAGACCAGTGATATGAGGTTGTGTAAAACTCAAAAACTAGAAATATACCAAATCCAGAAAAATATGGGCAAACCGCGCAAGGTATGAAACTTTGTGCAGTTCAGTGAAAAAGCGCTGGCCGAGAATGTGGTGGCAAACGCGAAAAAATTTTCGTTCTGAAATCAACCAATCAAGGCGTCAGAATCGTCAAGCAAAGTGCGGGTAACCTAAAAAAGTGGACAGCAAAGCAACAAACTAGTTATTGAACTATTTGATTAGTTAATAACTTTCTGTGAGTCGAAATAGAACTGTTGGACGATCTGGCTGCTGGAAAGATGGGCTAGGTTCAATATTAAGGGTACTTCCTTTGATATATCAAATAGGCCAAGTAGGGGGCAAAAGTTAGGGGGCAACTTTGTGTGTGTGGATGACACTAGGGGGGAAGAGAAAAAATGATACCTTTTATTAGCAGAAAAGCAAAAAAAAAGTGAGGTAAAATGTAAAAATGTAGGTCGGGTTGCCTTTGAGAATTCGAAAAAAAAAAGGTCGGCAACTTGTTAGGACGGGGGTTTGGGGGTTTATTTAAAAGTTTTTATGAAAGGTTTTATTTCTTTCTAGAAGCTACAGCAATCTTTCTGTTTTAGGAAAAAATATTTTTCTGTACCAAAAAACAATGCCCCTATTCTCAATTTTTATTGGCTGACAGAATCCAGGATATGCAACTTATTATGAGTATGAAAGTAGGGTAATCCCATGTATACAAGGTTACCCTGACTTTTATGCACCTTTGTCTATTAACCCGTGCTAAATGAATTTGACAATAGAAATCCCAATTGAAAAAAAGTACCTCCTTAACATTTAACCTTTCTTAAATTGAATTTTACGACCAAAGTTTTACAAGTAAGAGAACTAACCAGGAAAACCTATCCTGAAAAATTCCCCACCTATTACAAGATATGGGGACAAGTCTTCCTTAACAAGAAGAGTGACCACCAATTGAATAAAATAACCGCAAAGGTTCAAGATGTTCTGATCTGAACAAGAGTGTAAGGTTCCGTTTCCCCTGCTGTAAGAGCAATGCTTTTGGGCGAGAATAGGAGAGAGTGGTTTCGTGTAGTTTGGAAATCAGGAGTCTATTATACTTTAACTAATCAGGAAATCTCTTATCAGTAACATAGTTGGGTTTGTTCTAACAGGATATTTTAAATTTTATTGTTCTTATTTTTTCATAGAAGTTTTGTTAGAACAGGGGTAATTTCTTCTCCATACCCTGCTGGGATCATCAATATGAAGTACACGTAGAATATGTCATCATAGTTAATGATTGGACATATCAGACTGTTTGATAAATGTTGACATAGCCAACCAGCTCATTTGATCAACTCTTCGATTTAAGACCGATATTCTGGAAATTTTTCTCTCTACGTCACATCTCTTCAAATATCCCGTATGCAAGTTGAGATCAATATTGGAGGAATTTTACAACTTTTTTGCAACTTTTTTGCAACTTATACACTTAATTAATTAATCAATTTATTAACTTATTCATTCAGATCAAAGAATAACTACCATATGTACCTAAAAAAACCCTTTCAATAATCCATGTGTCCTCGTTACTAATATAATACAAATAGCTAACCAAATAATATGTCCATTAAACAAAACAATCCTGGTTAATATTAGAATTCATCGGTAAACTTTTCCGCTATTTTAAATACCGAAAGACCCTCAAAACTATCTGTAGATCCATTACTAGGTGGAAGTGATTTGTAAGATCCCGCAGAAGCAGAAGAAGGAGATACATACGCAGGAGATACATTGGGGGCAGTTCCTTGTCGATCAAAGCTCTTTGAGGAATAGAACTTCGAGTATCTTGGATCAGATTTATACTGCTTCGTGTGGCATTGCTCATCTGACGGGACGTATTTTTGTAATACGTAGTCTGCTACAGATCTTCTCCAAGAACCTTCACCTCCATTCCCACGAACTGAATTGACAAACAGATCACGGATCACGTTTGTTGCACCCATTGTAAACTCCTCATACATTCCATCCAACTTCACGTTCAATGGCTCTTCTGGTAAATCTTCGTTGAAATTCTCCCTCGAATTCAACTCGCTACTATACCACTTATTTATCCAATCCTCTTTTTCATTCATCTTATCGACTGTTCCTGTCATTATTTTCAACATCATATCAAACAATGACGTACTATTCTTATAGTTGAATAAATAAAGTTGGTTATTGATAAACTTATTGTACATCAATCTGGCCAACGGAAGACTTAACTTCATACAAATAACCATAAGCTTTATTGAAACAATCATGAACAATTGAAACTTGTCCAAATCTTGGTCAGGTCTGCGATGATCAGCATGACCGAAATCAACTGGATCTCCAAGACCCTCGCCTATGTCAAGATCATGTTGAAGCATACGATAAAGCTTGACTTTGGACTTATGATCCAATCCGTCCAATACCAAGAAGGCTTGTTCATTTTCATCACTTGCACCCATTTCGTACTGGTCAAAATCGGATTCAGGACCATCATTATGGCTTATTGGAGATGAACCCGTATCAATACCATTAGTTTTTGAACCGGATACCTCTTGCGCAAAACCTCCAAGTATAGGAACCCTGGATGCCATTACATTGAATCCTGTACTGACCAAGTTGCCAATTACCCCACGCACCAAGTTGCTCGAGCTCTGTTCTTCTCTTTCCACAGTGATTTTTTGTATAATAGTATCGGGTTTCTCATCATACTTACTTTGTTGTTTCATCACCAATTCAATATTTTTACTGATTAAATCATCGAACTTTTCATTTTGATCGTTCAAATACTGTTTAACACGAATATCCCGCTGAATCTCGGGTTTTTCTCGTGCAGTACTCCCCGAAAGATACGACAAAGGAGGAGAGTCGAGGCCCAGACGATCGTTTCTTTGAACAGAAGTGGATCTGACAGTAGTGTCGTTTTGTAGACGGTTGATGCTTATATTTCCAGTAGGAATAGTATCACAAGTATCACAATAATTAAGATAATTAACTGGGGCTTCATCTTCGATTTCCTCCTCCAAAATAATATCGTCTCTGAATGCAAATTCGCTATCCTGTCTGTTTCTTAAAAGTTTGCTGTGAATCTTTTGTTTGGGGCTCACCAGAATTAAGGGCGGCTCGTTGTTGCTATTGGCAGGTTCAGAGATTTTGTTGTTTGTTTCAGGGGTATCGTTGTGGGACCCATCCACCGCCTTTCTTACTTGGTCCGGAAGTGGGAGTCTACCTATCAATGACTTTATAGCTGATCGGAATACCATAATTCCATTATTCTAATTCCTCTCGAACAGTCTCTAAAGGATTATCTTGAAGTTCTTTCACCTCCTTCTTATGTGAGTTTTTTTTGGGTTTCGGTACTTTTTGTTTATGTCATCCCCCCCCGGATTGTCTTCACATGCAAGCGAAGAAGTTCTCACGTGAGTTAGCAACCATATGCATGCATGCCCATATTTCATCCTTGAATGATATTATATATATAAGGCAATCAATAACACTCCGTTCATTGTAGGTCAGTTAAAATCAGGTTTGTTCCCATGTCCAGCTTCATAATCAAGTACATCGCCAACAGGGTCCTTAAGGACAACCAATTGAATCGTTTGGGTGTGGAAGACCCTTACTACGAATACATTGCTCTCGAAACTAGAAACAGAAATGGCACGCCAAAGTTGAAGAAAACACCCAGAAGAATCCCCGAGGGGCTTTCTTCCAATGACATAGGTGTGTTAAATGCGTTCAAAAAGAAAGCATACCGATACGATATGTGGTTTCAGTTTTTTGGCGTCAAGTTCGGTTGGACCAATATTGTGGGTGTGATTCCAATATTTGGTACTATTGTATCTACATACTGGTCCTTAGGGCTTTGGTATTTGGCTCGTAAATTGGACGATGGATTTCCTCTTGATATCCAACTCTTGTTCTTTTTCAACATAGCTGTGGACTTTTTATTGGGGCTCATTCCTATAGTAGGTGATATCATTGAAATTGGTTACAAGTCTAATCTGAGGAATTACCTTTTGTTAGAAAAGCATTTGATCAGGGTCGGAGAAAAAAACTTGGGCCATATTACACAGGATGAAGTCAGACCAGGGTTTATCAATGAAAAAATCCAACCATTTGTGGATGAAACCATCAAGCCTGGTGCCATCAAGGCTGGAGAACTGTTAGTCACTCTTCTCGATAGAGCCAAGGATAAAGCACACGCCACAACCTCATCATCTCCGGGCAATAGCTACACTGCCTCATCGGATTCACAAGCGAATGAGTCGTTTGATAGTGCCACCATAGTGAACTCCTCCCAAAAAGTAAACGACTCGGATAAAGCTTCTATCCACAGCATTCGCAGCTTGAGCACATACCTTGACCAAGAGCAGAAAAGAAAATCACAGTAAGACATAACATGTCTTGAAATTGTTTAATTTTTTTTTATTTCTTTTCTCTTACTTAATCCAATTGCCATGCTATCCCCTATCGGGGAGCTTAATTAGTATTAAAGTTTTATATAGTTTTAATTGATGTCATAATTTCTTTCACATTTATCGTAGGGTGCAAAATCTGTTAATTATAGAAAAACCAAAAAATACCGAATCGTCATATAGGATGCCAACTATATGCAGGAGATCATATTTTTAGTTGAAGTAACTGCGGTCGAGAAAGTTTGGTTGATCCTACTAAACACATTCACATTTAGAACTATTAAAGGATACGAATATGACAGGGGAGGATATAAGTTCTAAAGAAGATGGAATTAACTCCAGTACCATCCAAGAGAACTTTTCTGGCAATTCTGACATCAAAAATGGTTCTTCTAATCCTGACAAATTGGAATCAATTGATCATTCTAATGGAGAAGTGGTTGAATTACAATCCATTGAAAATGAATCCAAAGTTATAGAAGCAGGATTAGGAACAGAAATAGAGTCAATTAAGTCCACAGATGCCGTTCTTGATGCGAACAAAGACGATTTGAATAAGATTAACCACCAAGAACAAAGCGTATCCGAACAAGATGTAAGTCCCAACCTTTCCAAGTTCATGATGGCATGCCAGGAAGGAAACTTGACCACTGTTAAAGAATTGATTTCATCAGGTACAATTACCTCTTCAGAAACTTTTTCCGATGGAATTACAGGGTTACATTGGGCATGTATTAATAACCGCTTATCACTTGTTAAATACTTGACTCAGAACGAATTTTCTCAGGCGGATCCAAACACTTCAGGTGGTGACTTGAAGGCTACTCCATTGCATTGGGCATGTAGGAATGGATTGGTTTACATTGTGGACTATTTGATCACTGAAACATCAGCCGATCCATCTCTTCGCGATTCTCAATCTTATAATGCGTTGCATTTGGCGGTCCACAGTTCGAATATCATGTTGGTCACTTATATCTTGTTGAGTTGTTATGACGAAGGATCAAAGAAGAAAGTGTACATAGACGAACCAGATACCTTCAACCGTACTGCATTGCATTGGGCAGCATACCAGGGTGATGTTTTAACTGTCAAAGCATTACTCAAGTTTGGTGCCGATGTTTCTAAAGTTGATAATACCTTGTTCATTCCATTGCATTGGTCATTTATGAAAGGTTACAAGCAGGTATTCAAGACCTTGTTGGAGGCTGGATCTGACATACACGCCAAAAATGACCTGGGTAAGGATACCTTTGATATTGCAAAAGATATGAATTGTTCTGCTACTTGGATTAAAGCATTGACCGAAGATGGAAGAAATGAAAAGGTCAATTGGAAAAAAAATAAGAAGGTCATAGAGCCGAAAGTTGGAAAAATTGCCACATTCATTTCACCATACTTTCTACTTCCTATCGCATTTAAAATTTGTTCATTTAGTGATGGCTATTTCATCCCTAAATTATTCTTTGCATTAATTTTCTTTATTGGTGGATTATTTGCTGTCTCAAGATATGTTGTACCTACTTATCTTATTGATGATAAAGCATTAGCTAAAACTCCTATGTTATCAGGTATATTCTCTGGAACAGCTTTTTGGGTTGTTATGGTATGGATGTACAATATTGTACCTTCTTTGTTCTTCAAGAATTTCTTCTTCAACGTCATTGAAGGACTTTTGATTGGAATCTGTTTATGGTCATTTTTCAAAGCCATGTTTATTAATCCTGGTTACGTTCCTATCCCTAGTGATAAATCAATCGTTTTAAACCAGGCAAAGGAGTTACTAAGTATGGGAAAGTTCGATACTGATCATTTCTGTGTTGAATCTTTTGTTCGGAAACCATTAAGATCAAGATTTTCAAAGCATAGAAGAAGGTTAGTGGCTAGATTTGATCACTATTGTCCCTGGGTGTATAATGATGTTGGCGTAAGAAACCACAAATTATTCATGGTATTCATTTACTCCCTTAATCTTGGAATGTTATTATTTTTTCATTTATCCATTGAGTATTTCGATAAACTTGAAGATGGTTATGCAAGCTCGGATGAATACGAATGTATGTTACTTTCAGACGAATTATGTTACGGATACAGAAACAACCATTTCCACTTCAATGTCATGGCTTGGTGTGCTTTCCAATACGTTTGGCTATCGTTTTTATGTATAGTTCAAACCTTTCAAATTGCTAAGGGATTGACTACAAACGAATTCAGTGCATTAAATAATAGACTCAGTCATAGATTCAATCATTCTACAGTCCCAAGAGACTTCATTGGCACTCCAACCGATGGTCACCCTGCTTCTCGTCCTCATAGACATGATAATGGATTTCAAGTTTGTATGAAGCTTTTGGGAATTGACCAGTTCCTAATGACGATAAAAATGAGTTTAGCTAGTTTACCGATCATTTCAAGATACGCATCACCAAACTCATCGAGCTATGAATCATTGAACGATGTTGATATTCCTACCGATTTCGGTATAAAACAGAACTGGTTAGACTTTTGGGTCTTAGGAGATGCCACCTGGAGAAATGCCTTTTATTTACCTATTGAAGGAGAGAATAACTTGAATGGTAAAACTGTTGATTACTATAAGTTATATGAATATCCTTCCAAGGGAGATGAGGTTGTATAAATGAATAAAATATATCAGTATGAATGTGGATGAGTGATCGCATGCTTGTAGACCGCGTATGCTATGCAGCATATGAATTTAACATACTTCCTTACGATTTCATCAATGATAAATGAATGTAGCCTTAGAGAGGAACTGTCATACATTTTCTACTGGACCTACCATATCAAATTTTCTCTAATGCATATATTAGAAACCAAAAACTAACTAGAAAAGGTTGGTCGACGAATCGACTGGGTCAACTATAGTCACAATCAAACATACGTTTGAAAGTAACTTGTCAGACAGCCACTTATACCCACCCAAAACCAAGTCTTCCGAAAAAGCATGAAGTGAAGGGTAAAGATCATCGCTCCTTTAAAGACAGCGAGACTATGAACGTAAATTCAAATTCCTCTTTGTCATAACTAAAGGCAAACAATTGTAGATGACCGGATTGCTGAGAATCACGGACAAGCTAAACATAGTTCTCACTTTGAGGGTATAAGGGTATCTCACTCATCAACCAAGTTGGATTCAGTGGCTCTTTTGAAGAGTCAAAGAGGGACGTGACCTATAGAAATGATCCTATGAAGTACGTCGACAAAGAAAAAA
>JAJLWT010000037.1:0-111376 GCA_030570835.1 Suhomyces tibetensis
GACGCATGCGCATATGATACAAGAATCATACCTGCTGGATTCCTGTATTCTGACAATACACCCAGAATAAATTAAGGATAAAAATTGGATCGTGTAAATTGGCCTGGCTAGCTCAATGGCTAGAGCGTTTGACTTTTAAACAATCCTTTAAGAGGTATCAAAAGGTTGCGGGTTCGACTCCCGCGTCGGGCTTCTTTTTTTGCAATTTCTTCTATTGCATGGAACCCTCCTAAAAGGGTTCCGACCAATTAACGAGTGAGAAATAGTCGTGTAGTAATAGCCGACTTTTCCGATAGTCGAAATATTGAATTGCCGCAAATACAGTCCAAGTAACAAACTGTTACGAATTATCTTTTGAATTTGAACACGTTTTGAGGATAGCTGAAAATGTCAAATCGGCAAGATATAAATCTATGGTTTCGTTTAAAAGCATATCCCGGGGTGACCACGATCGGAAATTGCCTCACGGTTCTAAAGTGGTGGGGTAAAAAAAAATTGGAGGCATTCGTATATCGTAAGGGCCGACCTGGCCGACTTACAACTTACTACCAAAACGTCATTGTAGCCGATATGCCCCGGGACAACCAATAGAATTAATCAAGAATTATATTTGGGGGAGCAAGTGCGCCAAATTAAATTTTCGGTCGTTCCGGGGCAGTCATCACTTTGGAGATCCTACATCTAAGTACCCTCGGAATTGGGCTTGCCTTCCGAAAAAATTTCGATACACAACAACTTACAGCAAACCTTTGAGAGTTCTAAGTTTTGGTGTTCTTAATATTGTAAGAAAAGTACCAAAATATTTATACATCCTCAAAAACAATCTATTCAAGATGTTGTCAAGAAGTACTAGATCCCTCAAACGTGTTTCGACCATGGCCCCTAGACTCAGTTTAGGATTGAAATCTGCTCCACTCATGGTCAGAAACATTCAAACTTCGTCATTCAAGAACTCCTACAAACCACTTTACAACAATGCATTGACCTTTAAACGTTTTGCTTCTCATACTGTGAAGGTTCCAGATATGGCCGAATCTATTACTGAAGGTACCTTATCTGCCTACACTAAGGAAGTTGGTGACTACGTTAACCAAGATGAAACTATTGCCACCATTGAAACTGATAAGATTGATGTCGAAGTCAATGCTCCAGTTTCCGGTACCATTTCCGAATTCTTAGTTGAGATTGAAGAAACCGTCGAGGTGGGTCAAGAATTAGCCAAGATCGAAGAAGGTGCAGCCCCTGAAGGTGGTGCCAAGGAAGCTCCAAAGAAGGAAGAAGCTCCAAAGAAGGAAGAAGCCTCCAAGAAAGAAGAAGCTCCAAAGAAGGAAGAAGCTCCAAAGAAGGAAGCTCCAAAGGAAGCTCCAAAGAAGGAAACCCCAAAGAAGGAATCTAAGCCAGAAGCTGCCACATTCACCAACTTCTCTAGACATGAAGAAAGAGTGAAAATGAACAGAATGAGATTAAGAATCGCTGAGCGTCTTAAGGAATCTCAAAACACCGCTGCTTCTTTGACTACCTTCAACGAAGTCGATATGTCCAACTTAATGGAAATGAGAAAGTTGTACAAAGACGAATTCGTGGACAAGACTGGTATTAAGTTAGGTTTCATGGGTGCTTTCGCCAAGGCTGCATGTTTAGCTGCTAAGGATGTTCCAGCTGTGAATGCTTCCATCGAAAACAACGATACCATTGTTTACAGAGATTACACTGATATTTCTGTTGCTGTGGCTACTCCAAAGGGTTTGGTTACTCCAGTTGTTAGAAACGCTGAGTCCTTATCTATTCTTGGAATTGAAAAGGAAATCTCTGGTTTAGGTAAGAAGGCCAGAGATGGTAAGTTAACCTTGGAAGACATGACCGGTGGTACTTTCACCATTTCCAACGGTGGTGTTTTCGGATCATTATACGGTACTCCAATTATCAATTTACCACAAACTGCCGTATTAGGTTTGCACGGTGTTAAGGAAAGACCAGTTACTGTCAATGGACAAGTTGTATCTAGACCAATGATGTACTTGGCTTTGACTTACGATCACAGAGTCTTGGACGGACGTGAAGGTGTTACTTTCTTGAAGACCATCAAGGAATTGATTGAAGATCCTAGAAAGATGTTATTATTGGAATAACCGTTTTCAGGAGACTGAATCTGTTGACGTTGCATTGATAGTTGTATATTGTCAGAATAAAGAATGAATAGAAATATAGAAATGTAGAGAATGAGAAACAGAACAGAGAAAGTGCATATGTGGAGAAGAATAAAATGAGTAGCATAAGAGGAATTTAGAAGTTAATGCTTGGAGACGAGCAGACAATTGTAAAATATTCATGCATTTGATAGTGTTAACCAATGCTATTCTTTTGGTGAAAAATAGTTTGATCATATGTATGCATAAGAGTAACAATTGAAGTTAAATAAAAGTGTGTACGGAGAAGAACGTAGTGGGCTATAATGAGATATAGCTTATTTAAAGATTGTGTTATACAAGACATTTTTGATTATGTGAGAGAATAATTGCAATACTCATCATAGAAGCACTCAAGGTACTGTGGGAAACTTACTTTATGAACATCATGGGAATCACAAACATACAAACGATCCCCCACCCCACTATACAAACCAATAACGAGAATCAGACGGACAAATGTCGATGATGAAGAGGTCCTAACTTAACAATGCAAGCTTTAGTTAGGAATGACAAGCAATCAAAACTAAAGCCAGAATTGGTAATTATTATTAAATGAAAATTGAAAACTGTCAAAACTATGACTTATGCATAACCATCAACAACTCAAATTTCACCTCCAAAGCTATGTTACATTTTCAAGATCCTTTCAATGGGGTAATTGAACCGATGTACTGCCCACGGATCTAACATCACTTATTGAAAACAATACTCCAGAGGGGTTTCAATACATGGAACAATGCACCTTGACCATTCTGGAAATTATCTAGGTATTGCATGCACTTCGTTAATTGAAGGCTTCTAGTCGCTGTCAGAAACTTCATCCTTAAATATTGCGGTGAGGATCTTGCTTCATGATGCATCTATTGTTCGCACTTACTTAATTAGTCTGATGTCTAAACTGACCGATATTGCAAACTTATTAGGAATGTTTACCTTTATCCCAATCGGGTAATTCAACTGTGAAAAGTGTTTATAGTATGTCTACTTGCCTATACGTCTAGTTTTCTTCTATACTTGAACTACTATTCTTCTTGGATTTAAAATTTACTTGATATTGAACGCAACCCCCTCCTTCTCCTTACTTCCTGCTTTTCAAATCTTGTTCAACGATCCAAACGTTTCCAAATACCATTCTTCCCATCCTTGATCCCTTTCATCTTCATATAGGATCATTAATCTGTCACCAAATTCTAGATCATCTCTTCTAACTTGATCATCCTTTAAAATGGATACTTATAACTGGGAAGAAAAACTTCCTCAGGACAATTTCGATCAATACTTCGAATGCAATGATATTGATAACTTGTTTAATGAAACTTTGACTGGACTTCAGGACTTGGATGTTCCTTCTGGTTTCCAAGATCCAGCTACAGCTCAAGAATTCCAAGCCCAAAATCAACCCCAACTATCCCCCCATCAAAAGCATGATAGAAAAAGAAGTGGTACTGCTATTTTTGGATTTGCAGATCATAATAGAGAACTCTCCATTGGAGGAGTTACGAGTGATCTTTATAAACCCACAAAAGCTTCATTCGATTACAAATCTGTGTCTCCTGGTGAGTTACTTAAAACTTTACATTCCAATTCTTCTAATTTACAATCTTTGGATCCTCCTCCAGTTATAGAATATTACGATGCTCCTAAACCAATATTACTTATGGAAGAAGACGAAGATGAAGAATTAAAACAAAAAGCTCAACTGTCACCAAATAAAGCAGAAAAAGACTACATAGTTACTAATGAAAACCCAAAATCTTATAAGTTCCCACCTTCTCCTCCTGAAGTGTCATCATCATATTCGAAACCAGGATTTCAATCGGTCAATAACTATTCTGTCAAATATCTTCAAAATTTCAATGACTCGAAAGATCCTATTGACTATGTCGATGATATAGAACCTTTATTAGAAGACGATTCTAATCCCAACCCATTTAATACTGCTTACAAATATGTTCCAATACCGGTACAACAACCAGTATACAAAAAAGATTCTTTGAAAGAACAACTTCAAAACCAAAACCAAAACCAAAACCAAAACCAAAATCAAGATCAAAATCAATTCCAAAATCAACAGTTAAGGAATAATTATAATTCATACTTACCACCTCCATCCCCACCAGTGTTGTCAAATGGTTCGCCAGAATGGCAATCGTCCCCGGAGCCACAATCTCCTTCTCCAACAAAATTTGTTAACAATAACTCTTCCCCTGTTCACCCACAATTAAGAAACGGAAATGTTAACTTCTATACTCCACAATTCTTCTCTGAAAGTCTTGAACCACATCCTCATTTACAAACAAGCCAAGGCCATTATCAACAACAACACCAACGCCAACAACAGCAGCAGCAGCAGCAGCAGCAACAACAAAAGCAGCAGCAGCAACAACATATCATATCTCAACAAGAACAACATCAAACAGGTACCCATGCACACCCACATGCCCATCAAATTCAATCATTACCACATTCTTCCCCAATGTATCCTAATTCCTCACCAATCAAATATTCAAGTCCAATAAGGAATTTTGAGGATCCCGATAGCACTCTCACTCAATTGACTCCATTGAAGAACACATTGCCGAATACTCCTATCAAGAATCAAATGAAATTCGAGTGGAGTCCTATAATTTCTCCAAATTCAAAGGCTTCCAAGGACGTTAAAAAGCATATTCAACAATCCTCCCTCAGGCGTAGAGTCAAGAAGACTTCTTTGTTACCACCCGGTGAGTTGGATAATTATTGGGAGGGTCCTGACGAAAACAAAATCTACACCTGTATCTTCAAGAATTGTGGTAAGAAATTTACTAGAAGATACAATGTACGGTCACACATTCAAACCCATTTGAGTGATCGACCATTTTCTTGTTCGATTTGTCCGAAGAAATTTGTCAGGCAGCATGACTTGAATCGTCATGTTAAAGGTCACATGGAATCAAGAAATTGTAAATGTGCATGTGGTAAAGAGTTTGCTCGATTAGATGCATTAAAGAAGCATCGGAATAGAAATATATGCATTGGAGGATCAGGAAATTGTATCAGCAAGCCTGAAAAGATTAGTGTTGAAAGAATGAGTCATCACTTGAGTGATCAATTAAGTGACAGATTAAGTGAAGATTTGTTAAGTGATCAATTAACCTCTTTTCCTGGTTAAGAACCAGCTTTGAATCTGGAACTATTTAAGTTCACATGACCAGAAACGAATAATCACTAACTACTCTTTCACACACTAATACCTCAAGCATATATTCATTAGATCCATATTTTTTTTACTTCTTGCATCAATTCCGAACTGATGTTCGGTTTCTCTTGTTGTTATATTAATGTTACCCTTTTTCTACAATTCTAATTCCCTTTCATAGTTAGTTAATATTTGAATAAATCTTGTTCATTACGCGTTTAAAAACCTTTTAGAGTTCTTCACATAATATATATATATATATATATATATATATTTCTAAATTAAATTCACAATTCACTCTCTTAGTTATATCTCCATTTCTTCTTTCACCTCTTGTAGATTAGCATTTGCTAGCTCTTCTTCCTTATGAGTTTTCAAATGCTGATTTAAGTTATCAGATCTGCTGAATTTCTTATTACAGATTGTACAATCAAACGGCTTTTCTAATGTATGCAATGATCTGAAATGTCTTTTCAAATGCTCTTGTCTCTTGAATCTCCGGGAACAGTAATTACATAAATAGATCTTCGTCAGATCACTCAAATCTGCTTCCTTGTTTTCTTTTCTTCCCCTGGTTCTATTCTTGGAATTAATCATGCTAGTAGGGAAAATTTGGGTATCTGGTGGTAAATCAAGAGATTCTAAGTCAACCTCAACTTCTTCTCCTTTCGATATGACAGTTGCAATAGGTGCTGGTACTCGAGGACTCTTTTTCTTCAACGCAAGCTTAGATCCCAATATCCGTTTTGAGGCACTGGCAATCGAAGATGATGACAGATGTTTCTCGTTATCGGCAGCTCTACTTTTGCCTATTTTGTGTGGAGATCCATTCTTCAACGAAGAAGAAGCATTTGATGATGATAAACTGTGTTCATCACTTGCCTCATCACTAAATACGTGGTTATTATTTTGACTTCCATTTGATTTTGCAAGGAAAATCGATGTCTCATCATTCAAGTCTTCCCTACCATCAGATTCAATACTATCATTAAAGTCTTCGGTAGGCTCAACCTTTATCTTTGGTTTACTTCCTAAATTGAGGAGCGATAACTTCTCTTGACTTTCGGGTTCAGTTTTAACCTTCACTTTTGGTTTTCTGTAAGTTCCAGTGTTCACAATATGCTTTCTCTTACCAACGTTTTGAAACAATGCTGCATAGTCAGGCTCTGCAAGTTGTTGTTGTTGTTGTTGTTGCTGAGCACTATGTGAATTATTCAGTGAAGTAGTATCCAATGGGTGATTGTTAGTTGTAGCAGAAGATGGCGTATGACTTATAGATGATGCTTGTAGTGATACATTACCCAACAAACTGTTTTCCAGACTTTCATTATCTTGTAGAACTCCGTTCTTTTTTACTTCGTCACTCATTCTTGGGGTTTCATTTTCTTCAATCAGTGGCTCATGTTTCACTGGAGTTTTAAATCTTGTAAATAAACTTCTCTTTGATCTTCTGGCTTTCTTGGCGGGTATACCCATCTCAGAAGGATCAAATTCGTCTTCTTTGGTAGAGCCCATTAGTACATCATCACCTTCAAAATTATTTTCTTCTAAGTTTGGACTGGCTTCTTCATTAGGGACAGCTGGGTCATTTTCCTCAGTAAGTTGATTGTTATTGGTACTGTTAGCATTATTTATTGAACTCTTAAAAATGCTTCTTATCAAATGTCTAGATTGTTGTTGTGCTTGAGGCGAAGGTTGGTTATTATTATTCATGAAGTTGTTGGAATTACCATGTGGTGAAGGAGGGCCAGAAATTGGTGATCTTTGGTTTCTGTCTCCCATAAATGGAATCATGTTGGTAATGGAATTGGTAAAACTGGTATATCTCCCAGCATTACCTTGATGTTGAGAAGAATGTTGACTATCAATGGAGGCTCTGTTCTTGGAGTAGAAATCAAAAGATGGTCTATGAAGTGAGGATGGGGGTTGTTCCATTGAGTTTCGAGGTAAGTATTGATTTGCAGAAAAGAACGATGGTTGTGCAGAGTGAACTGAACTCACAGATGGAGTCAAAGATGTGGTTGTAGTCAACGGGGATAATTCACCATAATAATTGTTATTAATATTGTTGCCAGCTAAATTGCCATTGAAGTTGTTATTCACAGTCAAACTGGCATTTGAATATGACTTGGAGATAACGCTCTGTTGGTTTGTAGTCATACTATTTGAATAGTAACCTTCACTTGCATCTCTATTATCATTATTCATATTCATATCTATATTTGAATCCGGGACTATATTTTCATAATTTGAGGTATTTGTGTAGGATGCTGCAGTTGAACTGTTATCGAAAGGACTTTCTGTAATTTCATTTTTGTTCGTAGGAGATCTATTTATGGTAGCCATGCGATTGATATTGCTGTTTATAAGTCCAGCTGTATTGAAAGGAGGATCATTATATTGCTTATTAGGGCAAGAATCTTTGTTTTGCTCGAAATACAATCCCAGATCAATGGTGAAAGGGGGCGATTCATCCAAATCCATACTATCACTTTTAAAAGCTCCAGGCATAGTAAACGAAAGCGTATGGTTATCATCTGGTTCTTCTTTAATGGAAGGTACAGTTTCTGGTATGGATTCAAAGGTAGGTTTGAACATATCTTGATTGGGGATGTCATATTGATCAAAGCCAAACATATCATAATCTCCACCTTGAGGTCTTTTATCTTGGGACTGGTTTTGTGATTGGTTTTGGATCTGTTGCAGAACAAAAGATGACTGGCTCGGGTCGAATGGGTTTTGATTCGTGGTATCTATATCGTATCTATTACTATTAGGGTTGGTGAACGGATCAAGAGGAGTTCCGAGAATCGAAGGATTGCCACCATTTTGTAATTGTTGGGGATTTAGGTCTGGGTTGAGGTTATTCATTTGTGTGATTTCCGGCTCCAAGTCATTCATTTCATGGTTCATTCCATTGATGGTGTTATCTATCTGCTGATCATTATAATCGCTGTTTTCGCCAACCCCGTATCGCAACTGATACCTCTGATTTTCATCAACAAACGGGTATCCCATATTTTGATGAGATTCATCCATATTCCCATTACTCTGTCGAAGATAGGATACAATTGATTTCTGTGGATTTAGCAGGAGATATGTCCACTATTGGTTGTAGTATGATAATATAGTAAGTAGTGTACACTTTCAAGTGTCACCAATAAGTTGTGGATAGCCAAAAAAAAAAAACCAAAAAACCTCGCCGCAGTGGTCGAATTTCCATTTCGAGACGACCAGGCATGGAAACTACATTCATCCATATTGCAACACTCCCACATTTATCAGCGCTGTGTCTGCTCAGCAAAGAGGTCCCAAACTAGAAAGGGGGTGTCCTTGAACCGCTCCCGCATCCTTTGTACTCCGTATACTGCGTTACTCCTTGACTGCCTACTGCACAATCCGCTTACTTACTACACAACGACTGCACTGAGTATGTGAACTACGTCTCCCCACTTCGATAAACTCGTCTATTCTACTAATCGTCCAATAATTTGGCGCCTGACGGTATTCTCTGTCTGATGTTCTTGCTCGACAAATCTATCTCTTTATCCTCGCCGTCATCACTGTTGTACTGCTCGTCAATATGCTCTCTTTCTATTTCTGTTGCTCCAGTCTCTTCTTCTTCTTCTTCCTCCTCGCTATCTTGTGCCTCTGGGTTAATCACTCTTAATGTCGATCTTCTCTTGGAACTGACCAACACCTGCACATCCATTCTATCGTCCACAGAAACCTCCGAAGTTGATGCCTGCTCATCTTCCATATGGGTGATATCTACGGACTTGTTGTCATAATTGTATTGGTCTGCAAATACATCTCCTTCCTCGTCAATGACATTATACGGCATTCTGGGCACATCTTTCTTTTTGCCCAATATTCCATACCCATTGACACCTCCTCCACCCAACGCCACCCCATTTCCTATTGGCGACGATGGCGGCGTATTGCTAAACGAAAACGACTTCCTTAGCATGGTTACTGACCTATCAACTATATTCGCTGCTGGCGAATAAACTGCTTGTGCTTGCGGCAATTCAGCGTATTGGGAATTGTCACTTAACGTTTCGTTGGATCCAAGATAACTGTGGCGATTGGTGGTAGTCGTGATAGGGACATTCTTTACCTTTCTGCGATCAAATTCTTCTCTCTTCCTCTTCCATGAGTCGAAAGATGCAACATCTAATGTAGAATGGGTGTCGTTTCCTTCTAGAACTTTGGAATGATGGCTAGAGATTGTTGAAAATCCATCATAATTCCCTATTTGATAGTCCATCTCAGTTCCTTGATCTTGCTTGTCTCTCTTTCTATTCTTAATGAAATAGAACCCGGCTAACCCTATAATAAGGGCACTCATAGGAAGGACCGTTCCTAAAATGGCTTTTTTTTGGACTGAAGATTTGTATGCATCACTTTCATTTTCACTAGGACTCGAAGATTTGATATTCTTGAGTAAGCTTGTAATGGGTTCGAAGGTATGAACATTGTACAAATTGACGGTATAGGAGTCTTGTCTCTTTTTCAGAGTAGTAGAGTTCACAACTACAAGGGTATCAAAAATAGTAGCAGCTCCCAACATCAGAGATACCTCAATGCTTGGACGAAAGGTAGTATTCCATGTCCAATCATTGGAATCAAATGTCAACTTGGCATAGGCGGGGTCTGAATCTGTGTTCAATAATTCTCCACCTATTAATATTACTTCTTTGATACTCAAGTAGTTAGAGATTGTGCTTAACGAGTTGTTTTTCAATTGGTTGAAAATCGGCAAGACTAATGGAAATTTCCGTGAATTCACTTTCGTTTCAGAATCATGTTGAACTGGCTTGAACGACCAACCTGCACTGAAGTCCCAAGTGGCTAACTGGTACATGTTAAGCCAACCTTGAGTACTTTGACCTGCAATTACAAGTTGGGTTTGAGGATTTGGTGCTAAAATATTTGCTGCACCATAGAAAGCTTGTGGCTTAGTAGAAGTGGAGATATTCGAAACCTTCATGGTTCCAACATCCAATGAAAGCATTCGAGTGGATAGCTTGTTGTTTTTTGAACATAACCCTCCATAAATATATACCGTCTTGTTATCGAACGGGGATGTGAGAACGGTCGAATATTGATAATAGGAAGAATCTGCAACACCATCGAAATTAATATCCCCCAAATCATCATCCCATTGACCATTGTCGTATTTGAGAAGTTTCAAACTGCCCGACTTACAAGTGTCCTTGTCCTCGGAATTGCTCCCTCCATTGAGACCATACAATTTTGTACCCACAAGAAATAACGTGGTGTTCAAGGGTGGTGCAGACAAGGGTGTGACTTGTTGGTTATCTGAAAGCTCAAGTTCTGATTTGACTTTGGAGTCTAGACCGTCATACCCAGAAATGGAGAAGTTCAACCGAACTATATCGTTGTTCTTAAGATGGACATATATCGACCCATCGGTGTATGAGTATAATGTATTCCATACCTCTGAGCTGGAGACGGCTGAAAGTAATGTAAATGTCACTAATAGTAGCACGAATCTCATGTTGGACTTTTGTACTTCGTCACACAAACCAAAAAAGCAGGACTATGCTGACGTTTCGATGGAACTAATTTGATGGAACTGTGATTGAATTTAGGTCCTTGTTGTCGTAAATTGGCTCTCGAATCAAAGAAACTCGATCAATGACTTGTTGATCGTTTTTCATTTCTTTATGAATGTGTTATTGTTTCTTCCAAATCCGGAATAGCAATATATCCCCCACCGCCTCTGTGTGCAAGATCGAAAATTGTCACTTCGCAGACGTCGTGGATGTTCTGTATGTAGGATTATATCAGTTGTCGTATGCACCACCTTAGTGCAGGATTATATAAGTTTTCTGTTATATACCGGACGTCGACAAAAGATATTCGTAATTTCCAAAAAAGTCAGTCTGGCAATGGAGAAATTTCATTATTCAAATACCAAGGGCTACAATGGCTAGTTTCAACGAATTAACAGAGGTAACCAAGCCCATTTTGCTGAGGTGCCCTTTCAAGAAATGTAATGCCCGAATCATTCCCGTTACTCCAGAGTTATATTCTTCAAAGGTTACTGTCATAGCCCCACAAATGATCCATCCCAGTAGTGAAGGAGAAGCTGCTGAATTGAGTAACCAGACATTTTATAAGATCAACGATGCATGGGATTTCGACAATATCGGGGTTTCCCGAGTATCTGAAAGTTTAAACTCGCCTTCAGATCTCAAGATTGTTCGCCTACTTGTTTGCAGTGAATGTGATCGAGGTCCTATAGGTTTTGCTGCGGTTGAAGGAGAAGATTTATCGAATGTAGAAAAGTTGGTATACTTCTTGAGTTGTAGTAGTGTTGTATATGATATATAGAATCATGGGGTAAATAATTAGAGGGTATAATATAGATTCACAATCGGCATATGAACGTAATAAATATGAAATCTTAAAATTTAGCAGATGGTGACAATTGCTTCGCCACATTTAAGGCCACAACTCTTGCGAATGTCATTGTGGTCACCATAGGGTTGACACCACTGGCAGTAGGCATGATACTAGAATCTGCAACATACACATTGTCACATTCAAAGAGCCGTCCTGAGGTGTCTACGGCACCATCACCAGGACCCTTTCCAGACATCCTGCAACTACTCATTTGATGAGCAGAGGCAAAAGCAGTACTGTAAGGTTTGAATTGTATTTTAGAAACTTGCTCTCTCCATTCTTGGTACTCAGTATCATTGATGTTACGTTCATGTTTTGGCTTTGTCGATTCAAAGATAGGGGTCTTCACTTGAGGTCCACATATATTTTTGGCTCCCTGAATATAGAACAAATCAGAAGCGGTAAGGAACCCCTTCAATAGACAGTCTCTGTCGAACTTATTCAATGAGTAGTTTATCATAACAATTTCTGACTTATTCTTATCATAACTAACCTTACCTTCAGCAGTATCTCTGGTAATGATCAACATTGGTGACATGTAATTATGACGTAATAATCTACGTCTGAATTGATCACTTCCATTCCATGGACAAAATATAGAATACGTAAATGGTGTGTGATATATGGTTTCTATCTTAGCACCATGGCCCTCGTCATCCATATCATCAACTTCGGTACATACGGACGATAAAATGGCATGATTCAGAGCGTCTGTGGATTGTTCACCAAAGTCAGCATATACAGCAATGGTTGGATGCAATTTCAAATGGGCACCAATATGCTTGTTTTTAAATCCTGATTTTTGTAAAACAACAGGAGTATGTAAGGAACCAGCGCTAACAACTACCTTTTTAAATCCCTTGATAAAGAACGGAGTGTTTGTGTCAAGGTTGACACATTGGACAGCTGAGGCTATTCCCTTCTTATGGATGATCTTTTCTACTCTAACTCGAACCATAAATTTGGATCCCAGTTTCAGGGCTTCCTTGAACCATTTTGCTACAGACCCTTGCTTCGTTCCAAACTTTCCTCCTTGGAAATCATATCCATCGTCATGCAAAGGAAATCCTCCATGATTTTGGGGAACAGCCTTGGCTGCATATCCTAGCTTTTCAGCACCATCTAAAATGACACGATTTCCAAAAGAATGGTTAACTCCATCTGCAGTGACACCCATAGACTTAAAGATATATTCATCTGCCTTTTCATATACATCTGTTGCTGCCCAATTAATACCAAAGTTGTTAAACCATTCAGATCTAACCTTGAATGGAGCTTTCAAAGATGCAGACCAATTCACAGTAGAACCCCCACCGAAAGTCGATCCTGCCATAATAAATATTTGTTGATTAATTGACGAAACGACACCATCATTTTCAAAAACATTTTGTATTGTATGGTCTGGATACTGTGCTAAATCATCCTGATGGTAGTAAAATCCTTTTTCAAGGATCAATGATTTAAACCCTTGTTCATGCATAGTATGAGCCATTACACCAGCACCAGAACCCGATCCAATGATCAATACATCTATGTCTGTTAATTCTAAAACATAGTCTCTAGTGGTTGGTTTTTCAAGCATTTCATATCTAAAATTGTCACTGGTTTGAACTTCGTGAAAAATTTTTGCAAACTCTTGATCAACGAAATCCAAAGCTTTGGAATGTAATTCGGGAGCTAATGAATAGAACAAGGTTACAGTAAAGGAATTGACCACTCTAAATAATTTCCGTTTCGTCGTAAAAGGTGAATCTCTCCATGATTTTAATAACTGTTCTCTCTCTTGAAGGGACATCTCACTTATTGGAGTGAAACTGTTGGTCAAAATTGGCGAAAGGATTCTCGAATCCAATATGTTCATTGAGATAACAAATGTTTTGATGCTATCCGTACCGACACTTCTAACGGTTTGTAATAGCCTATCTTTGAAGTTGGGAATCTGGGAGGGTCTAGTATAGGTCGCCAAGTATTCATCGATCTTCTCTCTTGGAAATGAGGCAGGTAACAAATCAATCAAGTTCTCTGAAGAGGTCTCATGAATCAATCCATCAGCAAGAAGGCAAAAGATCTCTATATGGCGTGCTTGTACTTGTTCTGTCATTTTGGATAATTAATGCAAATAGATCGCGGTTTGCAGTTCCATTTATCATAACTCCAATGGTGGGGTAATTTAGTCCCCCCCTACATGTGATAAACAATAGGATATGAGGGGAAATTTTATTTCCGGAAATACAGTAGTGGGATGATTTTTTGATCCTAAAGAAGGAAGTTGTATACTAAACAATAGACAGATACCAAAAAATTCATCAAATGCTTCATTCCCTGAAAACCACCTTATCTATTCAGGGGCAGAAAAAAACTGAAAATTAATCTGCTCTTACTAATTTTAGATTATTATTAAGTGGTACATCCGTGTACTAAATAAGACAATTTTTTATTACGTACATGGATCCGAAATATTTTGGGTGCAAAATTCAAGATCAACGGCTTGATCTATAAATGTTAAACCATATGATTCAAAATGTGAGCATCATCTTCTGAACAACTGCTACCCGTTTCAAATCTTCGGAACGTGACTTCGGGTGGGCTTTTTTCTATACAATCGTTAGCTCGCGACAGAGAAATATTCGAGTTTGCATCATATTCGATTTTATATCTTTCTAATGCGTAATGTCTAGCTTTCCAAGCTGGGACTTCGAATAAATGGTCCATGGCTTCCAATGGTACTCCTTTTGTTTCTGGATAGAGAAAGTATATCACAAACGGAAATACAACCATGCACAGCGCAAAGATAAAATACAATTTATATCCGATATGATCAAGTGCTTCTCCAGTCCATCGACCTAACACAAATGCCCAAAACCAATTTGAAGAAGCATTGATGGCTTGTGTCACCGTTCGTATTTCTTGGGAAAATATCTCTGAGTTAATCACCCACGGGGTTCCATTCCACGAAACCCCATAGAATAATGTCCAAATGTACAACATCGCTTGAGCTGCTTTTCCACCTGCATCCTCTTGTACGTTACCCTTCTCAAGCCTACGAGTCGGATCTGCTATCTTAATGTACGCCCCAATATACCACATACAAATAGAGCATGGCAATGAGCACCAAACTAATGCAGTTCTTCTACCAAAATTGTCAACAACGAAGAAAATCCATACGAACGCTGCAAAAGCTTTGAGCAATCCAAAAATACCAGTTGATTGGAGACCGGCATTAGACCCATTAATTCCAAAAGACTTGAAAACTGTAGGCGAATAATATGTTATAGCATTGATTCCAAATCCATTTTGCATGGGAAATAGCGATGTGGATAGTAAGAGACGGTATAAAATCTTTTTAGTGGTGAAGACTTTAATTATGGGTGCAAAAAATCCATTACTGCGCAACTTGGATCTCTTCTCCTCCACATCTTTGATGATTACATTCATCTCATGAATTGAATACGGATGATCAGGATCTAAATTTCTCATGAATGACAAACTCTTACGTGCTTTATCAATTTTGTCTTTGTTGACCAAGAATCTTGGTGACTCTGGTAACAGGAATGAACCTATCCAAAAGATCCCAGAGGGTATTAATTGTATGGCGAAAGGAATAATCCATTGCTTCCTTGAAATATCGATATTTTGTAAGACTCCATAATTAATCCAATATCCTATGACTCCACCTATTTGCCATGATATTTCCCATAATCCCACCAACTTCCCTCTAATTAAAGTAGGTGACGACTCCGAAATATAAATGGGTGCTAAACCAGAACATCCACCTATTCCCAATCCTGTGATCACTCTCCCGGCATATATAGATCCCAACCCACTTGATCGTTTGGCTTCAAGGGATATTGCTGCTCCAAATGTCAATAAAAAGCCGGAGAAAATGAGTCCAATTCTGCGACCAAAAATCTCACCTATAGGATAAAACAAAATTGATCCCCAAAATGCTCCTGCTTGGAATACAGAAACTACATTAGCATTGATATTAAGTTGTTCGGCTTTTGGTTTTTTGTCGATCTCGAATTCTTCAATAAACGAAGGAAGTGATACGGTTCCACCAATGAACCCGGCATCGTAGCCAATGATTACTGCCGCAAATGCTGCTGTAACAGCAATTAGCACGATCTTATAATTGTAAATTTCATCTGGAATTGGAATGGTTGATTCTTCCGCTACTTCTTCTTGCTGAACAGTTGAGAGGTTCATCCTCTAAAGTATCGATGAAATAGCAGAAAAGATCAATTTCCAAAATGGAAATCGGCAGATCGTTCACTTAAATAGGTAGGTGGGACAACAGCGTCAATGTGGGGCAAATGTATGTACGACGCATCTTTTGTCCCTGGTCGATAAGAAATAATGGGGTAAAAAAAAACGGACAAATACACGGCGCGAACTTTCGGGACATCCAATGTCAAAAAATATACAAAATTTAACTATAATGATCATATCTAACATTTTCAAAATTAGTCTTCTTAAATAGTTTCTTACACTATTTACAATTTATGCTGCAAGCTATTTCTCAGCTTAGGTGTCATACTTTTTTTCGATAACTCTTGATTTTACCTGACTGTAACCGTCGAATCCCTGCCCAAACTGTAGGCATCACTCAAGCATCTGCAGCATAAGCAATTTGGTTTCAAATAAGCTCCCGCCAACATCACTAGTACCGTGATTTGGTACCCTCCCAGTTATTCTGCATGAACTCAATACTATTTCAGCATCATAAGTAACTATTCCTTGTACCTCTTGTTTGCGTGTAACTTTTGTTCACAACCCTGAAATATCTAGATAAATGCTTTCTATACTGGTCACCCCAATCCCCAAGAACTGAAAACTGTATGGATAGACAGAGCATGCAAAATTGTTTCAATTCTTATTCCAAGTCTTTTACATCCACAATATTCAATTCCTGGCAAACATTTGTTAAGAATGGATGATTAAATGCGTTTGTCTTATGTGATCCTTATATCCTTCCCAATCTACGTCCATTGAATATGTATTCACTTTGCTTATCATTCCAAAATTCAAGATAATTTGTCTTACTTCTTTATGCCTATAACTTAATTTAGCAGCACCTCCTGATGGCTCGACTTCCATTTAAGGTTCTAACATTCATCGTTTTGTACATGAAATCCAAACAATCTTCTTATATTTGACTCAAAACCCAGTTAACGCAATGTTCACCGGTCCATTCCATTGTCACTGTTGATGGAGTCTTAAGGGAACAACTATATTTACTTGTGAAACCCCCGCCAACAGTCAACCCCACTTAAAAAAATATCTCCATGTTTTTGGTTACGTGGGACTTTCTTCTTCGCTTCTCCTCATAAGGTCTAATTGTTCATGATATGACTTAGATCTACTATACAATTTACGCTTCTCTAATATCGAAAAATTAAGTATCTGCCGATGTTGTGTGCCATAGACCCTATAACAGACCCAATTGTAAGTACATCTGTGTTTTTTTATTCAATCAATTGGTGTAAAGTTGTAAATCCATCCATTCCGATTAACAGAGTGTGTCTAAAACCAATTGTTAAAACGGTTTGTGTCACTCTCGCCTCACCTGTATTCTGCATCATTTAAAAAATGTATATCACGTTATGGACAATATACAACGATACCAATCAGATACTAGCGATAGTGAAGAAGATCTGGTTGACGATATACTGGTCCCTGATGAATTGAAATCAATAAATATATTTCTGCAAAATTTCACCAGCAACATGTTGAATAAATCTTCCATATTCATGTATATTCCATGGAGGCCATCAGCATCCAAATTGCGCCAAATAAAAAAAGTCAATAGCTTAGCATTGGCGGCAATTCCCTCCAAATATAATTGGACTGATGTAAATAGAACCACCACCCCTTTAAAATATCATGTCTCGGTATCTGGTAATATTGAAGGAGAAGACTATCAAATTGGTCAAATGAAAGACATTATAAAGCATTCTATCTCCAAGTTGAAAATAGACCCAAGTGTGGTCCTGTTAGATCAAGATGAAGTAGAACGTAGTAAAACACTCCAAGAAGTTCTAGGTACTTCATCTCGTTCGTCCAATTACATAAACATGAAATTTGATTCGAAGCTTCGAATTTTCTCTGGTAACAATAATGATAGAATGTTCTTGGGAGGAACAATACGACTTACAAAACCAATTGAACTGTTCTTTCGTGGAGTACGCGATGTGATAGACACCAGCAGGAACTCCTTAAATTTGAAGGAAATAGGTACGGAGCTCACCATTTTTCACATCACTTTTCAAATAGGCGAATTCAAGGGACCTGATAAACCAGATATCGAAAACCTCAACAGACTAATTGACCATATAGATGTCTCTGAATACCTCGAGGATGTCAACATCAATGTTCAAGAATTGCATATTTCCAGCATTGGAAAGCACAGACAAACAGTAGTATGCAAATTTCCTATATAATATGAGCAAAATCTACTAATATACCTATACAAGAAGATTACTTTCTTTGCCAAGTATAGTAATTGACAACCGTATCTTTAATAGTCGTAATAATGACTAGGCTTAGCTTAACTCTGTGTAATCCCGATTTCTAAAAACATATTTGTGATACTGCACGCCCAAAATAGGTGGGTTCGGTCTGCGGATTCAAAAGGACAGAAACATTCCGAATCAAAATCCTTGTTAAATTACCTGATCACAGAATGTCTTTAAAGAAACTACAAAAGCAAGTTCAAGAACAGTTAATTGAGCTTGTAAACCAAAAGGTTAATAATAACAAATGTGGAGAATGTAAAGCTAGTTATCCAACGTGGGCTTCATATAACTTGGGTATCTTCCTTTGCGGAAGATGTGCTTCAGTTCATAAGAGAATACTTGGTCCTCCAAACAATAATATTTCGATAGTAAAGTCCTTGACTTTGGATACTTGGACATCAGAACAAGTAGCAAACATTCGCAAAATAGGAAATAAAAGAGCAAAGAAGAAATGGAATCCAAAGAAAATTCCTTTTCCTTATGATGGTGATGACAATGCGTATGCAGTTGATCAATATATCAGAGATAAATATATTGTGGGTAAATTCAGAGATGAATCAATTGATTCGTCAGATTACGATGAACGTTTAAGTAGATACTCGGATGACAATGACTCAGTGCATACTGGAGGCTTATATTCTCGTTCCAGACTGAACTCTCATCTTACGATATCTGGTACTAGATCTAGATCAAGACTGAATTCATATCTTGCATCAGCAACCCCTACACGTTCAAGGTCCGGATCTACTGCTAAGCAAAACTCTGGACCTATTCCAAAACTTTCTCATCGTAAGTTGACTACCTTTGAAAATACGTTATACCATAGTCAAATTTCAAAAATCATGGCCTTTGGCTACAGTAATAGAGATTCTATCTTAGAGAGTTTGTTGTTAAGTGAAGGTGTCATAAGCCTTGCATTGGACATTTTGGACCAAGATGCCACAATTAATCCAGATAAAACTGAGATTCCTCCAAATCTTCCTAAAAGACCACTGGCATCCGAATCCGCTCCTGCGAAACCAACCAATGAAAGCTCTTGGTGGGGTGAAGGGAATACTCAATCTGCTGTACCAACAGGTGTACACCCTAATATGGTTACAGGAGGCCCTCAAGGCCCTCAACAACCTCAAATTTACCAATATACCGATCCTGTTACTGGTCAAGTTTCATACGTAGACTCGAATGGTCAACAATACTTAGATCCAAATAATCCTCAACATCAGCAACAATTATTACAACAGACGAATCCTCAATTAGTAGCTCAACAGACCAACAAACAGAACATTTTATCATTGTATAATCAACCAAACCAGTTTACCACAAATGTTGTGCAACCTGTAACAGCAGAACAACAGCAGCAACACCAACACCAACACCAACAAAATCCTTTGCAAGGTCAATTTTCTCAATCTCAAGCTAACGGATTTGGGCAACAAGCAACTGGTTTTGCTCCACAAGCAGCTGGTTTTGCTCCACAAGCAACTGGTTTTGGTCAACCACAAGCAACTGGTTTTGGTCAACCACAAGTTCAACAACCTCAATTCACTGGCTTTGGACAACCCCAACAGACAGGATTTAATCCTTACGCACAACAACAGCAACAGTACTGGAGATGAAACTGTAAATACTAAATATTATATAAGGATGTAAGACATGCCATTCACGACTAAAAAATACATGGCAGAAAGATAGTTTCAATAATTTCCAACCTTTACTCACCTTTTTCGAATAATAGAATAATAAATTCCAAAAAAAATGCCTTCAGCCAGAGTCGAACTGACGATCTCCTCATTACTAGTGAGGTGCCTTACCAACTTGGCCATAAAGGCATAACCTTGATGTTGTTAACAACACGACTTACCTATTCACTATATCAACCTATACTTTGCTATTTTGGCCGAAAGCCTAGCCTTATTGGTGCCTCACAAATCCTAGGGTTCTGTTTATTACCTTGAAAGGAGTTGACAAACTGGGTTGAAATCAATTCGAATCTTGAATTCGCAATCAATAGATTATATCATTCGACAATTCAAACTACACCATAATTGCATATATAAGTCCAACCAACTTGGCAATAGCGCCTTCTCGAAGTCCATTTCACTAGATCGTGAATCTACACAAGCCCACAATTCAACGTAAGAATGAATAATGAGTTTAAAGCACTTCAGCTTCACAAAGAACAATTTTTTTTGAAGCTCAGCACAATCAAGATCGGTATGCAGATAAATCCCTGAGGAAATCATATATTAGGTGATTGAATTTCATGGTGATGCATTTTTCTTCATATTGGTATGTTGTACCGGAAACTATTATATAAATTGCTTACTAGACACCTTCCATCCTTCTGGGCACTTATTACTCCCAAAATTCCGAGTTTTCATTTCAGAAAGTCGATTTTATTGCAATTGAAAATTGCTCTCTCGAACTTTAAGATTTATTTGTTAAAGAATTGCAAAAAATGCGAATATTAGCAGCTTAATATTTGGATATGCTATAAACATTGTAAAATCCAACTCCACTTATCAATACTTTTGAAAATTTTGTTTGAAACTGAATTGCTTTCACCATAACAAAGACAATAATGTTCAAACAACAATTTGATCTCCTCTATTTCGTCTATTAATTCAAGGGAATTTATGCGTTGTAAATCCAAATCATGAATCCATTTTTTCCCTACTTCAGATTTAGAACTATAACCTCCAACATCACTCATATCGGTTAACTTTATACCTTTAAGTTCACATATTTCACCTAGAAATATGGCCCTTGAATTTAAATTTGGGAATTCATTGAAGGTTTGCAAATTGATTCCTCGTTCCATCAAATTCTTAGTCATTGTCTTGCCAAAAGAGTCATTCAATGACATAGGTTCGTAGATAAGAAAACCAACCAACTCCTTGAATTCTTTTTTCCAAAATTTGATAATCTGCTCGTTCTCCTTAGGAGAAAGATAACATAATACACATTCACTTAAAATTAATGTAGGCAACTCAAGATTTATATGTTGACCAAATGCTGAGATCTCGGAAATATCAACTTCTTCACTTAAATTTCGTAAATCGTAACCATATAGATGGTAATTGCTAGTATGCAAATCCGAATCCAAATTATCGAAACTTTCCTTTGATTTAACCTCTATCTCTTCAGATGGTGTATAATTGACAATACTCCGAAGCTTCTTGTTATTCAAAATTGCCAATTTTTTTATTTTAACAGACTCCGGGAAGTCTATTTCATGGTATAGCACTCTTGAATTCTTATCTTGAAGTAATTTGAAACATCTGGTATCTGATCCACCCCCGAGCGAAATTATTTGACATTCTTTGAACTCATTAATGAATTCTTCAGTCACAATATCTATCAGCTTGGTTCTGAAATAAGTACCTCTATTTATCAATGGAAGTTTCCGTTCACTCAATGCATTTCTTAGCATACGACCTGCTGATAGGTTGGTATATCCGGAGCAAAATGGAAGATGACTTCTATATGAAGTCAAAATGGTGTCAATGAATGGATCATGAGGAACTAAATAAGATTGTTTATTGGCACTATATCTGCATATCAATGCATCTAAATCTGTTGCTCGTATTAGTTTATCTTTCTTATCTGATGGTGATAACATGGTGATTTGTAGACGGTGGAGTGTAGTAGAGTTATTTCGCACAAAATCTTTTGGGATCAATTTTTACATTCTTTGTCTGTACACATTCAATAATGCTATATTTGAATATATCTACAATAAATAATATACACTATAATTTCTTTACTATGACCCACCAATTATCTTTTTCATAGCCTTGCTCGACTATTGTACATGCATTTGTCGCGATTGCATCATCTTCTAATTCCCCTTTCTTATAAAGATGATAGAATCTATATTTTGTCACCGGGGCTTCTTTTGCTTCTTGATTTTCAGTTGGTTCCAGGACAATATTATCCTTTTGATCATTTGAAGTTGCTTCTTTCTCTTCTTTTTGATTGATTGCTTCAGATGCAGCTTCATCAGGGGGTCCATACTTCCTTCTTTGACGTTTTGGCTTAATCTTCTTCTCTGGTTTCTTTTGTAACACCCATGGGATTAATATATCTTGTTCATCCCCTTCTCTATAACCTCTTCTGGATTTCTCTTGTTCCAAAGCCCAACAATATATCAATAATTCACCCCCTGTTTTCAATTTGGAAAGTATGTGACTTATAGCTTCAACTCTTCTCTCCTTGTTTGCAAAATGATGAATAACAGCAATGGAGATTGCAAAATCAAATGAATTTGGTAAATGGGGCAAGTTCAAGCCATCGGCGACTCCTACATTGTATCTGTTATTGGAATTATCTCTTGCACATTGAATTAAACCATCAGATCTATCTGTTCCAATCATAAGAAGCTTATCATTAACGGCTAGGTACTTCCCATTTCCACATCCAACATCGATTCCAATAGAATAGTCTGGTCTGCATTTCAAGAACTTCTCCACGATTGGCCATGGTTTGTATCTGGTTTGAGAAAAATGTGGGGCAATTTCATTATAGACTGTGTGAACGAAGTCATCTTCTTGAGTTCTGGGGTCGATACCCTTTTCGATGGCAACTGAGGGAACAGACATCGTATGAAATGTTTGATAATTCTTTATACTGTCGCATCTCTGATAGATCGAAATTTTTGATGTTTTCACGTGATGTATCTCGAATTCAAGAATTATCAATAATACTCCTAAAGTTACACGATATGTTCTTTGAATATACCACCAAGAATATAAGGGACTGCTGAATAGACAAAATGAAAAATATTTTAATCGTGATCATTCCCATATTGATGTCAATAGCCCTACTTTTAAATGGACGAAGAGGGTATAATGATCTAAGTACATTAGCATTCCAGCTACAAAACGATTTCTACATAAAAATTCCAGTTTTTGTTACTTTCCGGGATGTAGGATTCCAATTTCCAGACTTAATAAAGGCTTCTCAAATACAGATCGATCACATGTATAGGGAGCTTAACCCTAACTCAAATATGAAAATCCAATTGATAGAAGCATTCTCTAATGATACTGAGACGATCCATGGTGAAGAAGATTATATATTGGAGCTTGAACTTAATCTAGAAAATGCAGTAGTATTACACCCAGTCAAAAACGAAGCCGTGTTGTATTATACACTTGGGGCAATTCACTCTAATGACTTGCCTTTCTTGGTAACCCAAGCAATTTTATATCATCTATTGGAAGCAGAAATAGAAATATCAGCCAACAAAAACCACTACGTTTACAATAGCACACCTCCATTAAATCTAAAATTTGCTCTATTTGGAATGGGTCCTAAGGTGAAGGATGGATCTGAATTAGTCAAAAAGTTAAAACATGCATTAGATTTATATATTGCCAACTTTAAAGGTCTTTTCCAAGTCAATTATGAATTCGAAAGCTACACCGAAGATACTGTTACTCAGTATTTTTCGGGACCTAACGAGGTTATTACCTTATTGATTTCAGAAGTAATGTACAAGCAAAATAAACACATGAAATCTGACAGATTCAATCATCACAACATCACGGCATTGAGAGCGATGAACTCAACAACGATAGATGAATCATTTCCATCCATATTTGGTAGGGAAATAGAAAAAGGGCTAAATATCCCAATTGAGCCATCGAATAATCTCAATATCAAGATGTCCTCTTTGATTAGACACAAAACTCTTCAAATAGTACATGGCGTGGTGGAAGAATTGCAGAAGCATTATGATTCCAATTGTCCAGTCTTTGAATTTATAGACGACTTGAAGAATGATTTGGAAGGTGACTGGTCACTTAGGTTAAAGAAAGCTTTAGCATTGCAGGAGTTTTGTTGTACTACAGAAAATCCACTTTTGTAGAGAAACAGGTATATATTAAAAAACAAAAACTCTTGAATGCAAAACATAGATAAAATAGAATATATCTAAATACCTATACATGCAATCGAGTTCAATTCTTTATATTCTATATTCTGATTAGCTTCTCTTCACTATATTATTTCATGACTATAGCTGGCTGTTTATGCATATAAACTATAAATGTTCTCCCACAAACAAACTATACACCTGATTTTACCACGCACGACTTCGAACAACAATCTTGACTAGGAGGGTGATAAATTTCACTAGAATGAAAGCAGTTCATCTCTAGAAATAGCCGACAGCCATCTGTACAATGATTGATTATAGTGAATCATCGGATGAATCAAACTACAGTGATATAAGTTTAGATGAAGAAGACGAAGAATTAATTTGGAGAGTGTTCTACAGCGATCTTGAAAAAATGAATAAGTCAGATCAAAATACTGATTCAAGTCAAAATTCCGAAGACGAAAGTGAGTCATATGACGAAGATGATGATTTGGAGGAGATAAGTGATCTTTCGGATGTGGATGACCCTGAACTAGTCGAGAAATATAGACAATTAAGAAGCATAAAATACGATAAATATATGGGAGATGAGGAAAAGAAGAGGTTATTGATTTCCAATTTTAGTGAAGTTCAAATGGAAAGGTTTGAAGCTTATAGAAGAATGACCGTTAATAAACCAGGCGTCAAAAAGATATGTAATGGAGTATTAGGTCAGTCAATTCCACAGAATATAGCGATTGTTTTGGCTGGTATTTCCAAGCTGTTTTTGGGAGAGATCATAACTAAAGCTTTTGAAATACAAGATAGGGAAAATAATGCTAAATTAATATTGGACATTGATGAAAAGAAACGGCAAAAACATTCTATCTTAAAGAGTTTAGAAGAAGGTAAGGAAGTTGAAGTCGAAGACCGTAGACTTCAATATGAAGGGGATAAAGCAAAACCTCTTCAACCTAATCATATCCGAGAGGCTTTCAGATTATTTAAGCTTGAAAACAGCAGTTCTTTGGCCTCACAGTGGAGAAGACAAGGGGATGCTGATGGCAAAATGTTCCGGTAAGCATATATGCTTCATCCTTCTGTAAAGTGCATCCAAATCTCCACAGGATTCAAATCCTCATTAATATAGTAACGAATTTACGAATTTCTAAAATCATTAGTGTAATTAGATGTCTCGCCGACTTTGATGTAGAGTCATTGATTATACGTATTTTGGTCAAATGCTAATATAATTTAACATTGTATTCCATTCGTTGATTTAGTAGAGTTTCCCCACTGCTTTTAGGCATCACAGTTACACCATTAAACAGGGTCGAAGGAACGAAATTGTTTCCAGTCATGTTTTTATTTACAAAAGTGTAACATGAAGACTTTAAGCTTCTTCTGGCTCATTGCTTTGTGAAATCCAGAAGGTAAGAGTAAGGTTATAGCGTATTTTTTTATGAAGGTACATTAAAATAGCGTAAAGCACGCCTCATATTAAATCTTTTCTATAGTCATTATTCGAAATGTAAGCAATATACAAAAATACAAAACACACTACTTGTTCACAAAACTTGATTTGACAGGAACTATTTTCTAGTTATGTCAGAGCAGAATAAGAGAAGGAAGAGAATAGCTTTAAGTTGTGATAGCTGTCGAAAGAAGAAAACCAAATGTGATAG
Source organism: Suhomyces tibetensis (assembly GCA_030570835.1). Classification (NCBI taxonomy): domain Eukaryota; kingdom Fungi; phylum Ascomycota; class Pichiomycetes; order Serinales; family Debaryomycetaceae; genus Suhomyces; species Suhomyces tibetensis. The sequence goes on from JAJLWT010000037.1 coordinate 25,866, forward strand.
GCAGTTACCATGTGGGAATTGTATCAAGTTAAGTATACCTCATACATGTACATTCAGTTCACCAGATCACATAAACCATAACAAAAAGACCGGAGTAGATCATTATGATCTGGACAATCAGTTTCCAATATCAGATGACTCAATTGAGAAAGAGATAAGTAACTTGAAAAAAAGGTTAAATCATCTTGAAAGATTAGAACTGGCAAGTCATTCGAAATCAAACTCACCTCCGCAATTAAATTCACCTAAAATAAAGATAGCATTATCAAATAAGGATCCTAGCTTAGAAGTAATATTTGAGTCCGACGAGTCTTTGAAGAAGAGAAACCAAGATCTATTGCTAAGTTCAAATCCTTTCGAACCAGATGCGTCATTTACAAATTTCCATGTCCTGAATGATACCTCAAAAGATAAAATACCTAAAATACCCCCATTACCTGTTAGATGCTTACTGCAACGAGACCCAGGTGCGCAATTGTTCTGGATTCTAACTTCACTGTATCAAAAGGTCGACCAATTTTCTAAGGATGTATTTTTCAAACGTCCACCAAATAAGAAGTCAGAACCGACCATAACTGTACTAAATCAAATGGCCGAGCAAAAGTTTGGTAACAAGCATATCAAACAGATTGAAGTTGGATATTCGATATCTCAAGTGAAAGATTCCTGTTCAAACTATGGAAGTAGTATCGGAATAACGTTCCACAATAGTGACATTGCAAGAAATAGTCTAAGAGAAAAGGTCATCTCTTTATTACCAAATATTGAAAGTTCCCAGAAGTATATTAATTTGTTTTTTCATAATTTGTATACTTTTTTTCCCATAATTGACGAAAACAGTTTTAAAGCTGAAATATCAAGAATATTAGATTCTTCTCAAATTTTACATGGCCAATACATGTCACTTAATATTGAAAGAAAAACTGATCTTGCTATTATAGCCGCATACTTTTTCATGATAAGGTTATCGTACTTATCATTGTTCAGTAACCTGATACTGGAAAACGAAGACCGCATTAATTTGAAAAATGTCAAAATAGAAGAGAAAGAATTACAGGACTTGTTACGAAACCCGGTTCCACTTGAGGTTGTGGATGTTGCTGAAGAGTGCTTAAGGGCCTTCAATTTAACCAAAAAGCAAGATCTCTGGGTCCTCCAAGCCTCTATACTAGGGAGAATTTATGACATATATGCCCCAGAAAAAGGGGATATTCCAGCGGGTGAAAGTCAAGTGTCTAATGGAGTTTTGATTCAAATGGCATTCTCTTTGGAATTGAACAGAGAACCTGACTTTTTTCCTGAACTAAAGCTAACTGAAAATCAAAAACATTTACGAAGAAAGATATGGTACTTCTTGGTGTCCTTGGATACTTTTGATGCTACGGTTTTTGGAACAACGATTACAGCAAAAATAGGAAACTATGACACTAGAATCCCAATGTGTCAGAACGGGGTTTCTAATGTTAATGATATATCTTTAGAAATGGACGTGTCGAAGGGAATTATGCTCTTTAGACCAATCATTTTCGCTTTGTCAAGTTTTATTGAAAAGTTGGTGGCAATCAAAGAAAAAGTTGATTTGGAGCAAGTTATGGACTTGATAAGCGATATTGAGATTACTGTAAGCAGGATATGTGGTCGTCTTAATGATGTGCTTAGTCCAGATCCATCCGAAAGTCGAGGATTCAGAATAAAAAAGTTGTCTTACTATCTACATTCAAAGATAATGTTGGCTCAAATATACTATTATTTTTACACTTATTATTATGAAAGGAACATACGATATTTGGAATTCTTCTATCTCAAAAAATCATACTTGACCGTGTTCTATGAGCTTGCAGAGGTTTCTAAACTAGTCATGTTTAATCATAAGGGAAAAATGGACGATCCGTTTACTCTCATCATATCACCCCTTGTTAACTTATTCACAAATGTATCGTCCATGTTCAGCATCTCTTTATGCATTCGATTGACTGCTACATTAAATGGATTAGAAAATGGTGTACAATATGAAATCGATCAAGTATCTAGTGTCATTGATACCTTGAAAGAATTACTGAAATTAATATCAAAATGTACCAAAGATTTTGTATTGAAGATGACAACCATGGGTTCAAGGTACGTCTACGCCTGGAAATCTAAGAAGGCGCAGCTATTTGGTATGAAACTCATATTTTTTGAATCTTTGTATCGAACCAGTGACGTGATCACACAAAAGGTTATGTTAGGATTTAATTTAGATCAATTGAATCAGATCGTGGAGATATTGCAATTTTTCATTTCAAATACTATTCTTACGGGGACAGAAAGTGTTTCTAATCCTTTTGAAGTAATTGATTCAGAAAGTTCAAATGATTCATTAGTATTGGACCTTCAAGTAGATAATTTTTGGTGTCAGTTACGAAATATGAAATTGAATTCTGAACAAAATTGGACACACTGTTTGGATTCTTTTGTCGAGGTTTCTGAAACTAACAATGAACGATTAGATACTTTAAGCTTGAGCTTTCCAGGGGATGCAGGTAGTTCAAATAATTTTGACCTATTTGAAAATTTTGCAATCCTTGATGCTTTTGGAGATCAATATGCAAACTATAGCTTTGCCTAAATATTTGTTCAAAATTTATTATTGTAATATATTTATCAACATAAAGAACCTTTAACTCTCTATTTATTATCATAATTGATTTTAGTATTGGTTTACAATTTACTTTGGAAAGTTGCGGATAATCATTTCAAGACAATTATCAACTTTGCAAATACGTTGTAACTGCCGATCTTTGAAGCCACAATGATCGCAATTAATTCAATATAGATATAAGGTACAGATTTAAATTAATAAAGTGTATATTTGTATCAAGCGATTGTATCAATTTTGAATGCTTACTAAAAATTGCTGATCTTTTCAATAATTGCGGGATTCGTGGCTGACTAAAGTTCCGTTATCTTTTTTGAATGCGAAAAATAAATTACTCCTCAATTTGCAGCCACAGCAGGAGAATTGTGGAGTCAATATTACTAATTACAAGGATATAAATGCTCCACGATCTCCATAATATTGGTCACTGTAAAAGTTAAATCAGACAATCAAGTAAATTTACATCACCAATGGCTCCATCACTAGTTCAATCACCTACCGATGACAATATCGAAGAAATTGTCAAGAATTTAGCAACTTTGAGACCAATTGGACGCAACCATGGAGGAAATGATTTCATCAAACCGTCAACGAAGTCCGGATTGGATTTTTTACCTCCATCCTCAAGGAAAAGGTACGAAAAACACAATGTTGACTTGTCAAATGGTTACCCAGTTGCCACCCCAGTTGAAAAAATTCCTAAATTCGTTGATGAGGTGTATGCCTTGAGAAATGAAGATTATCCATATATTGAAAGAGGTAAGAATGCTGACCCAGAAAAGAAGGCATTGTTTGGTGCTGCTAAGGAAGTCAAAGACTTGACCAAACATATTGGTACCGAGATTGTTGGTTTGCAACTAAGCGAATTATCGGATCAACAGAAAGACGAATTGGCCTTGTTAATTGCCGAAAGAGTAGTCGTCTTCTTCAGAGATCAAGATTTGTCTCCGTATAAGCAATTGGAATTAGGGAAATACTGGGGTCAAGTAGAAGTTCACCCACAAGCCCCAAGATTGATCGATGGTATTTCAGTTATCTGGGCTGATTATTTTAGAACTGTCGGTCTTCCATTGACCTTCAAAAATTCAAAAATCGGTAATTCTCAATGGCATACTGATTTAGTCCATGAACACCAGCCTGCAGGAATTACTCATTTACACAATGACGCTATTCCTAAAGTAGGGGGCGATACCTTATGGTCATCTGGATATGGTGCCTATGATAAGTTATCTCCAGCACTACAACTGTTCCTAGATGGTAAAACAGCTATCTATCGATCTGCGCATCCATATCTTGATCGCGAAAACCCTCTTCAAGGGCCAAAGTTTATCGAAAGAGAACATCCAATTATTAGAACTCATCCAGCTACGGGGTGGAAGTCTTTATTTGTGAATAGGGCAATGACTGTAAAAATAGTTGGACTTTTACCCGAAGAATCGAAGATTATTTTAGAATATTTGTATGGAATTTTTGAGAACAATTTGGATATCCAAGTAAGGTTTAATTGGCTGTCCACCAAGGATGGCTTGGGAACCTCCGCAATTTGGGATAACAGAATCTCCCAACACAATGCTGTTTGGGATCATGAAGGAAAAGAAGCTCGTCATGGTACGAGAGTTACGTCCTTAGCCGAAATTCCCTATTTTGATACCGAATCTAAATCTCAAAGAGAAGCATTAGGCTTGTCTTTAGATTAGAGTAGAAAAAAGATATTACAGGTTAATCTCTAAGATTTAGCTATATTGGAATTTTCAATGGATACTTTACTTTGAACTCAGAATACTGTTAATTTGTATCCTAACTTGGTGTGGGAAGTTTCAGAATTATCTTTACGTAAGGTAATTATTATTCATCGAACTGTAGTTTAAAAATTTTAGTTTCCATAAAGATAAAAATGTAGTTAAAAACAATGGTAGCTTATTAAGCCAACATTAATCACCACAAATTCAAATTCTAACAGTAACCGGGATAATTAAGTATTAGCGAAGGATCTAAGTAGAAGTTTATCTAAATCAAGTAGTATATATATATATAATTCAAAAATATGGTACAGCTCTAATGGCTGAACATAAATATAGGAAGTCTAGTGGGAAAAAAAGTGAACAGCATACATATATGTCACAATTTTGGGAACCCCTACAAACTGTTGGAAAAGATGTAATTGCCTCATTTAAAATCCCAGTAAAACTCCCCCTGTCTTATAGTCAGGTTTGCACTGACCCAAGATGAAAGTTCACTATGTCCCTGCAGGGAGTGGCGCATGTGGTCCACGCGGCTGCAATTCACAGCCACGATATTCATAACTTGCAGCTAAACTTCAAAGGACAGTCCAAGAAGTTCACGGCTCGTTAAAACATACAAGCTTCCAATTAGCAAGGCCCTAAGTGCAACAACCTACATAAAAAGTAGCATCAAATTATACATTAGAAACAAATATACGACTACCAGGATTATGTACAATCGAATGCTTTTTTTTTTTTATTATTAATGAGGATCTCTGCAGATGATTGTACAAGTGACTTTCACAGACCCAGTGTCGAGTTTCAATGACTGAATTTCTGCAAGATCTTCCTGAGATAATGGAGCAGCTTGAGCAATAGCGAGGATGAATAAGAGTGCGGTGGATTTCAAAAATTTCATTGTAATTTTCTTGGTGATTTTGATTGAAATGATTGACTTGCAGGCAACTATGGGCCCATATATTCTCACTTTACGCAAATTTACCCCTATCTTAAGGGTGGTAAATCGTGCACGAAAATAAGTGATCTGAGTTGTAGAGTATGTAACTGAATGGTTAGACCTACTAACAAATAGACTGTCGAAGGTCAGATGCATTGACTCATTAGCTCCGTTAAGGGCCGTGTAGTGGTAAGGACAGTAATAGACTATTGTTTTCGTGCTAAACCTGCCTTTCTTCGTCGAAGATTGCGCACTAGAAAGATCAAATGCATGTAAGCTTAAAGACGGTGCGTAGCTAGTAATAAAGGCCAAAGACTCAATTACTGCAGAGGACGTTAATATCAAAATTCGTGCCAAAATCCGAAAGAAAGAATCTGATTTCAATGCTAGCATCAAGAACAAGAAGGAAGACTTGTTCATCGATTTAGTTCCGGGGAAGCTGGTACCTGCCTATGAGGTAGCAACAAGCTATGTTTGGTCTGAAGAAAATGGGAATGTTACTCCTTTCGCGTTGATTGATTTTGTGGATGCGCAAACTGCTCAGGATCAAAAGTCTATGGTTGACGCATTGTTGGATACCTATGACATTCACCTAGCCCAACTATTAAAATTCGGCGAAGTTATCGAGGTTATGAAAGATAAGATGATCAATTTCATAGTGAATAAATTAATGCCTTGATAAGAACTTCATACTTATCAAATAATATTCGTGATATATAATACATTTGTACATGATCTTGACTATTTTGTACAATCATTCACTACCACCTGATTAAAATAAGAAGTAAATACCTGTTAGCTAGCTTGCGGTACATAACTACAGTTAGTCAGTTTCTGATGGCATACCTCTTTTAACTAAATGTCGTAAAAATAATACCGAAACTGGGCACTCTTCTACTGAACATAAGGAAAACTACTTGCATTAACTAGATTATGACTTGGCATGACGAACAAGGATAATTTTGCTCCACTCTTCATTTGGTTGTGTGTGAAGTCACTTGAAAATGTTGGAACTGCAAGCTAGACTCTCAGAACTGTCGACAATTAATAAGGTACCTTAAGTATGTGAACACTATACTATCCGAAAGGAAATGTGGCATGGTCTTAATTGAATAGCAGCCTCACCTCTGTAATAAATTGGGGCATTAAGTAAATTAACCCTAATTTTTCAACGCACTACAATATACATAAGGTAGCCACGAAGTCGCTCCTAGTAGTTATGGACTATCAGTTTCGATATGAGAATCGCAACACCACCATGAGGGATGAGGATGGTGAGCTTGTTATTGATGATACTGACATAAGAACTGTATTCCTGTGAAACCTCTTTTTGAACCCAGTATGTACGCTGAAGCTGAACGTCGTCGGAAGGCATTGGAGGGTGATCAAGCTGATGAAATCGAGGTCAAGCCAATGAAGTCTGATGTCAAGAAGGCTTGTCTACTTATAGTAAATATCCTCGTGAGGATAGAGATCGTTTCTTGGGTATTGGGAAGTCCAACCCATAGATCAATTGCTTCGATTACCATAGAGTTGTGTATTAAAGTTAGAACGGCACAACGGTGGGTGAGAGATAAAAACGAAGCAGATTTAGATGAAGTTCCCCTTCCTAAGCCATGAGGAAAAGCTGCGGATGACTCTCACACCATTTTTGACGTCTTATATTGATGACAATCCTGATGCACGCAAGGTTTAGACGTTAGTAAGGATACTACTGTCCAACGATTCTTGAGAGATGTCCGCACTTTCAGGTTCAAGTTATGAGAAAAGAGGCCGTCAATAAAACTCACATGATAAGATCGACGAGAGGTTCAAGTTTATTAAAATGCTGAAGGAATTGAAAATTGACTACAAAAGATGACTGTTTTCATCGATGAAAGTGGTTTCAATATCAACATGAAGGGTTCACAAGACTGGGCGGCTAAAGGAAGCCCTCCAGTTGTGGAGACCTCAAGTACTACGTTCTGAGAATGAAACATTTTTTGGTACTATCTGATTTCATGGGGGACTTTCTCTTCAAATGAGTGTTAGAATACCTAGGCTCACTATAACTGAAAAAGAAAAACGTAAGCTCGATGAAGAGTCAGTTGATGATATATCAAAATGTACTACTAGTGGTCATTTCAAGCAATTATTGTTAGATCTTATGGAATAAACTAGACAAGCAGCCAGTTCTAGACTTGGGAATGGATAATGCACCCATCCACAGGAGTGAAGAAGTAGTTGAAAGAAATGTTGCAGCAAGAGGTAAAGACACCATCTACCACCATATTCTCGTGAATTCAATCCAATTAAAAATTAGAGAACTTGACAGATAGAATTGCTGATGCAGCACTCTCCATTCCTTGTTAACTTAGAAATGAGTATTAATCACTCTGTATACCTGTGAACCACTCTGATGTATGTATGGTACTCTATTCCCCATGAGATGCTGGCATGCACCCTTTCGTGGCATTAAACAATTTTGGGTGTAAAATTTAACTTTTCCCCCCCCGCAGTATTTATCATCTTCTTGTTGGAGTGTTCTTTTTATGGTCGGACAGCATGGCGTAATAGGGAGGATAAACTAGTAAGTTGTTAAAGTATATGTAATACGTACCTCACCTTCTTATTAAAGAGGGATCATTCTATCCCTATTTATACAAGAGAGGAGGGGTATCTCTACTACTAAGATTACATGAAACAATAAGTTTCACATCATATGTGTATGAACATTGTTTCATAATTGAACTAGATATGTTAATTAATATCTCTTTCTCTACCACCATACACGGAATTAGGATTATCCAAATTAACAGTTTCCTTCTATCCTTTAAATGCCCTTAAGGGATAAGCGGTTGGTAAAGTGCAGTGATGCGTGTCATGTATACTAGGTATTATCTGTGGTTAGCCAATTGGAACTTTATTAGTTACTTCGGTAGCTCATTGACACTTAATCTATTAGATTTCCATGTCCGTATTCTCATGATATTGATTCTCTATTCTGGTATAGCTAACTGGTGTACGTTATTGTATAGAAGTAGCGACTTATTTGTGTGTAATTGGAGTAGATGGTAGGGGATATCTTCTACTATCCCCTGATGGGGTTATATTTACTATAATACTATTTCCTAAAGACGTGTATTCAAGAACCTTGTAGAAACAAAGAAAACTCCGAGGGTTTATGAGAGGGGTTTATATAGTTTTCCTCCAGGTGGGAATTGCCTCGAATGTGCAAGCCATATCTGAAACACATTGGACAAGAAATGTGCCTATACTTGAGTCAACGGCAGTTTAGACCGCATTATCCTCAATTCATGTGATATGTCTCTTGACAGATAATATAGATCTGCTATTTCCAAATTAATTGCGTAGCACCAAGAATATTATTATAGAGATACTGAAGCATAAAGTTGGATAGAATTATCCCATCTTAATTAAGAATTTTGTTAATTTAGATCCAAACTCCATGTGGAGTTTTAAAGGAAATTCATAGTTTTAAGTATTCCTAAGTCCGTGTGTATCATGTGCCCTCTCTTTTTTCTAAATTGGGATATTCGTATCCCTATTTATTAGCAAGAAGATGAGGTAGAAGTTACAGATACTCATCAATTTATTAGTTAGTCCTCCCTATCCCGTCATGCTGTCCGAACATGAAAAGCTCTTATTCTCACGAGGATAAGATAAGATTAAATTACATTACACTTGTACAGATTGTCCATTTTTTTGTGCCATGTTGTCAAATCATGAGATCTTTCTTGAAGTGAGATCTTTTGATGGTCGGGCTGCATTGCGGGATGACGATGATAAACTGGTTAACTGTAAGAGATGCAAAGTACACGTGAGATACACACAGTCTCGTCACTGTGAGTACACCGAGTTCGGATTATCCAAATTAACAGACCCATTTTCCTTTAGAATTCTGGAATCCATTTTTAGGTTACTTTAAATTGGATATATGCTTCCTAATTTTCTGCAATTGTTCATTCGAATGCACACTCACTTGCCATTTTCTTCGAAGTGTTTATAGAACTTTTTTTCATTTACTCAAATTGCCTAGGTTTTTCCTATAATTTGTTGATTTCTATTTCATTTACCATTAGGATTGTTCAAATGCATTATTGTTATTCTCCCTATCCCATGGTTACTGTCCGACCTTCAAAAGTTCTCATTTCAAGAGCTAAATATCCAAAGGTAAAACTTTAATTAGAAGTAATCCCTAAAACAACTACGAGTTGATTGGCTATTCATCAAAGATGTACTCAGTAATAGTTTGTTCCTTACAACAAATTCTAGTATACAAATTGAATGGGAACTTGTCGTACTTCTTAGCCGATGTAGAGCAAAAATTATATAACATGTGAAATCACAATCTTTATATTACCGAAGTTATATAGTCGTTGGAGAATTACCAAATGAATGTCAGATAATGGAGATAATTTGAGATGTCACCGAGTTTGACTTGCCAGGGTGCGATATTTTGCTAAGTAGGGTGCGGTAGCTGGTTAGATTTTTTGGAATCATACCACACCCAAAAGCAGAAATTCGTAGGTTAGTTATAAAGTATTAAGAATTTTTGAGGGAAGGTTTTCGAAAGTAAAATTGTTGGAGTGACAACTTTTGATGGTTGGACAGCATGGCAGGATAGGAAGAATAACTGGTAAACTGTTATTTGTATACGTTACCTACTTGTGAATAAAGATCGATATTCTATCCCTATTAATACAAGGGAGATACGGAGTATATCTCTACTATTATACATGAAACATATTGTTTCATAATTGAACTATTAATATCTCTTTCACCTACACTCCACACGTTATCCAAATTAACAAAAAATAAGCTTTGTAGAAAGAAAACTTACAGAATTTATTACCATACGAATTTTATATAATTAGACACTATATTTTCCACGACCAAGGTTAATTCTCAACAAGGTAAGCTCTTGCCTCATAAGCAGTCAAGGTTTTTTCGTCAACATCTTCTATATTCGAATAAATCAATTTGACCTTTTCACCAGACACATTTTCAAAAGGAATCAGATTTTCAGAAAAGTTGATAGTCACAAAAGCCTTTTGGTTTCCATTTGTCTTCAAGTAAGAGAAGGTTTCCTTGTTGTTATAGTCAAGAACTTCAAACTTTCCGAAAATAAAAATATCCAGGTATTGCTTTCTAATCTTAAGGGCCTTCTTCCAGAAAGAAAACAAGGAATCAGGATCATTAACTTGAGATGCAACATTTATCTCTTTGTAATTATCATTGACTCTAGTCCACGGAGTACCAGTGGTAAATCCGGATTGCTCGGTGCTATCCCATTGGACTGGGGATCTAGCATTATCCCTAGCCAATAAGTTAATCACGTCAAACAACTTTTCAAACTTTTCCTCAAAGTCAGAGTCATTTCCATGCTTCTCCTTATATTGCTTAATATAATTAACTGTATTAATATCAAGATATTCATCTGGAGACCAATTTCTAGGCAAGTTTACCATACCAATTTCTTGACCTTGGTAAATAAATACAGTACCAGTTAAAGTAGCTTGTAACAAAGCCAATGCTTTACCCGATTTCACTCTGAAATTTTTGGAATCATTACCAAATCTAGTGATTGATCTTGGTTGATCGTGATTTTCTGAGAAAACTGTAGTCCAAGCATCAGTACCTTCAATGAATTTGCCTTGGCTTTCAATTGCTTTTTTAAAGTCAACTAAATCATAGCCCTTGTATCTGAATCTGTCTCCAGTGTCAGAACCAACGTCCACAAGATCGAACAAAAACATCATATTCATCTCCTTCTCTTTGGCACTAACATATTTTAATGAATCTTCTCTTTCAGAATGACCCACTTCACCAACTGTCATGGCGTCATATTTGGAGGTGACCTTAGAAAACATCTCTTTATGAAATTCATGAATACGAGGACCATTTTGGTGGTATAATTTGCATGGTTGAAAGTCAACATCTGGGAATACGATTGGGGCATCAGGAAAGTTTAAGTCTTTAGAGTACATTCCTGCTGTATCGATTCTAAAGCCATCAACTCCCTTTTCATACCAGAAAGTCAATGCAGACTTGTAAATGGCATTTCTTGTTTCTTCATTTTCCCAGTTCAAGTCAGGTTGAGATTTGGCGAATAAATGCAAATAATATTCGTCTGTTGTATCATCGTAAGACCATGCAGAACCTGAGAAATAGGATCCCCAATTATTTGGTGGTTGTCTGTTTCCTTGCGCGTCATATTTTGCAGGTTTCCAAAAATACCAATCTCTCTTTGGGTTTGATTTAGATGATCTTGATTCTTTGAACCAAGCGTGTTCGACGGATGTGTGATTGATGACTAAATCCAAAATTAATTTCATTCCTCTTTTATGAGCTTCATTGATCAACAATTCCATGTCTTCAACGGTACCATACTTTGGGTAGACACTTTCATAATCAGAAATATCATATCCCATATCATCTTGGGGAGAGTCAAACATTGGACTCAACCAAATAACATCAGTGCCCAAATCCTTGATATAGTCAAGCGTAGATATGATGCCTGGGATATCACCGACACCATCTCCATTAGAATCTTTGTAAGATGCAGGCCAGATTTGATAAACTGTAGACAGTTTCCACCATGGTTGTTCGATAGTCATATGTGAAGTGCTTGTATAGAATGTATAGAGTTGAGGGAATCTCAATTGATACAGAATGAATCTAAATCAATGATTATTTCCCATTCTTATAGTTTTCAAATTTGTCGAACGGAGTAATGATTATAGCTAATGTGCGGGGCTATATTTGCGAATCGTGGGGCAATTTGCGACAAACTTTGCGATGTTTGCGCAAATCAAATATTTAATAGGAGCCAAGTAAAGGAATGTGTTTCGTTTCTATACAAATGTGGTCGGTAGTATCATAACTCGGTTACAATGAGGTATATTTACTTGGGGGTATTGATTCATATGTATGAAGCTATTAGTTAAAATAACCCCATATTCGAGTCTTCCATAAATCTGATATGTCCTGGACCAAGGATTTCTCTGGGTGTATTACAGTTCTTTCGAGAAACAACTTTTATCAGACGGAAGTAAACAATTTTATAGAATGTACTATATTCTTAGCAAATTGGAATATTTTCAATATTTTTATTTAGTGTGTCAATATAGGCATTATCGAAAATTTAAACATTTTAACAAATATAATACAGTCTACATATTTCTCCAAGTTCCTTCCAACTCATCAAATCTTCTTCTTGAGGAAATTTGTCGTCTTTTGTTACTCAAATCATCATAATCTCTTTTCATATTCTCTCTCTTTAATCTTCTCAAGTTTCTGATTCTTTCATTTTCTCTTTTCTCAATTTCAGCAGGGGAAAGCATTTCTACTATAGGCTCCCAATAATTATTACCATTTTGAACACTACTTTCTGTAGATATTCTTATTCCACTTTCAAAGATAAGACCTCTTAACAGATGCAAATTATGAATTTCAGTATTGAATGATCCATCTATTATTTCTTTCTTAATTCTTATGATAATCTCATGCAATGCGTGAGAAATAGCAGGTTTGAATTCTAATGACAAACTTAGGTCAGAAACGACAATATGGGCAAAAGCTTCTGGGGTAATTTCAGTTTGGTTTAAATCCCACTCAAATTTATCTTGATATAGTTGCTTATTCAAGTTCACAGACAAATCAACAACTACAATGCACGGATTGGGAGATACGAGTTGCAAAGATGATGCGTAATTATAATCTTCAATTTGTTGGATGATGGATTCGGCCACTTGCAGTTGCATAGAATTTGGCAAGTCCAAATCGGTACACAAAATTTCTGCAAACTGATAAGGAGTAATCAAGGAATCGTTTAGGTTCCACATGAAGAAATCAACAATTTTATGAGTTGAATTCGGATTCTCAAGACTAATTTTAATTGGAATAAGAACTTCTGCTTTACTTGTTAGTTCATTCAACTTTTGCTCATTGTCTAACTCTTTAATTTGAATTGTGTTTCTTGCAGGCGTATATTGTTGCACCTTTGACTGCTGTTGGTTACTTTGACCCAAGCTTTTGGCAATACTTGTAGATGGAGAGTCTTCAAAATCAAAATCATCCACGAAATCTTCGGAATAGTTTATTTGTTGTGCATTTCTTTTGGCTTGTCTACCAGTTGGGGCAATATTTATTACAAGTGAATTGTCAGGTTCATTTAGAAGTCTCTTTGAAATATTAGTCGCTAAACCTTGAACGTAATATGACGATGAATCGTAGGACAACGTGCTCATGATGAATTAGTCTATATGTTTAGCTGTTCATGGACTGTTTCAAGTTCCACCATTTTTGTTTTTTGTTCCGCGAGATAGCCTACGCACACGACCATACGTTGCAAACACGTCTAAGTATAAACAAATAATCATACATTCATATTGACATTAGCTCATGGATTCTTCTTCAATAATCAGTAAATTCCTACTATCTAGGTCTAACCTCGGGGACTTCATAAAATTTGAACCATTCTTGAAACTTTTTCCTTCCGGGACACTGCCTGAATATGCCCGAGCAATTTATGATGAATTGAATATACAAAGACAGAATGTGTTGAAAACAGTCCATAAGAATATCACTACATCTTTTGAAGTCCCTGCAAGATCGATAGCAGATACGATAGTTGGAAATCCGGATTACTTTGTAAAAAAAAAATCCGTAGAGATATTGATAAAGAGACTTCATTTGTTGCTTGAAGTAATGGATGGGGAAGATATTGTACTCACAGGTACGGTGAAGAGCCAAAAAAACGATGTATTATCAATGATTAACAATTTCAGCGACTTAAAATACGGAAAGAAAGATGATGAAACTAGAAAAAGTTTGAACGAGTTGATTGAAGAGGCTACTTCAACAATCGACAAACTAAACCATTATGTGACTTAGGAAGGAAGTCAAAAACTGTAATATTAGTAATGTATATCTACTATATCGGGGCATACAGAATGTAGCAGATCAAGCTCTTCTTGACCAGTCCATTTCCAAATCTCGAATTTCCAATTCAATCCATCTCTGTCACCCAATTGGTATCTACTTTCAAGTCCACCACTTTTTGGAGATTCTTTTAAGTATACAATACGCCCAATTCTGGAATGAACTAAAGCCATCGAACACATCACACAAGGCTCGTGGGTTGTGTAAACTATCAAATCATGACATAAATAATCAACGGAATCATTTTTCTTATCATTGTCATTTGAATTGCCTCTTTGAGCCCTTTCTATAATTGATATGTTGTCAATGGCTTTCATTATGCTATGATTAAATGGGTTCGAATCCATTACATTATTTGTCGAGGTAGTAAGCACTCTACTTTTCAAACCTTCAGATTTCTTTGCTATTAATGTGGCCAGTGAGTGCCTTCCATCAAGTAGTGCTAATAAGATGTTCAATTTAGCAGCTTCATCAGTAATATCGAATTCAACAGAATTCAAAAACTGATGATTGGGGTTTCCCTTCCATGACATTGGCCAATATTTGGAAGACCATAATTGACTTATCTCCTTGGTGGTTGGTGGTAGTAATGGCAAATCCACGGTCCGAACTGAGATTTCGCCTGAATCTTCCCAGTGACTAGAAATGAAATCTTTTACTTCAATCTCTGTGGCCAAAAATGCAAGCGTACAGAATACTACCCTTAAGTCGCCGTTTCCCTCTATTTTTTGGATCCTTTTGATGTATACTAAAGATTCTGAATCAAAGGGGGCAACATGGTCCCTTATGATAGATATCAATTTTTTAGTACTTGAAGGGTTAATATCACAACACCAAACCTTTGTAAGAGGAGGTTCATTTTGATTGACATTGTTGAATTCTGACCATCGTACCTGTTTCAATCTATTATACAAGACTCCATTTTCAAGATCTACGTGATCGGGCTTTTGATCGGATTTTTGTTTTCTTGCCATTAAAATCTCATCACTTTAATTTCACGATATGTATTCGCGTCAGATTTTCGTATTTAACCGATACATAAGATCATGGGACGAAGAACATGGGAGAGGGAGAAATTGACTTGGAAGAATATTTGAAAAGAAATACACCTGAAGCAAGCCATAAGATTGAGTCTTTATGCAACGAATCCGAGCCATTTTCAAGACTACTAAAATTTACGTTTATTTCGCATCTACCATTATCAACATTATTTAAATTACCTTCATTTGCAAACTGCAATGAATACATAGAAGTAATCGATACTCTCATTGCCTCCTTGGTGGCTCAGAAATCGAAAAATATCTTGGCTAATGGTTACATTGATCCTTCCTTAACAAATTTAAGTCTGAATGTCATAAATCCTGGAGTCAATTTCGCTGTGAATTTACTAAAATCCCATGCATGCATTCACTTATATAACCTTATTGGAAGAGGGCATTTGATTGATATATTGACCAAGACAAATGGCTATTATTTATTGGAGAATGGAACAAGAATCCACATGTGGGGGTTGGTCAAGTCATTTAAATATACACCTCCAAATGGAATAGCGAACAGAGGGATGTTCTACAAATCTTCACCATATCGAAAGAAACTATCCATATTTGATAAGTCTGTTCCAGAATCTTTCAACTTCGTTTATTTCGAGACCTCTTTTTCTAAGAATCTTCCGAAAAGATTCAGGGAACCTAAGCGACTTTTTGATAAGATATTCATCAATGAATCAAGGTGTCGTTATTGGTCTATCTTCTATGAAATTGTATCTCAAAGAAATCTAAATGTTAAGTTGATTCTAGAGAATGCAACTCCAATGAATGAGGTGATAAGGTTGGTATTAACAATATTTGGTAAAGTCTTCCCATTAGAAACTTGGGGAACCAATAATAATAAAAGTATCATTATCAAGAGAATTATACATTTTTTGAAATGTGCTCTGCATGAACGAATAAGCATTGAAGACATACTCAGGGACATTAAATTGACAAGCATAAGATGGCTAGGTAAGTGTGGTAAAATAACTTCAAAGCAGGACTTTGAACTGAGAAGAGAAATATTTACAAAATTTGTTCAGTGGGTATTTTCGTTTTGGATAAGAAAGACAGTTTGCTTGTTCTGGTATGTGACGGAAACTTCTTCAGTGGAAGATGGTCATCATCTATTCTTCACTCACTATTCTTGGAATCATCTTAAGGCTTCTTGGCTACACAAGTATTCTTCAAAATATTTGATACGAGAAAAATTGACACCTACCAAAAACGAAACCTTAATTGAAACTTATAATTATGGGTATGTGAGGTTAATTCCTAAACCCAACGATTTGAGAATGATTTGTGTTCCTCGTAAAGTTCCGTTGTATTTTGATTGGAGAAAGTCTTCAGTAACAGAAAAGATGAAGTTTGATTATTTGAGGTATACAAATATGATCATCCGCCCAGTTAGACAAGTGATCCTGTTTCGAATGGGTAAACTGCCAGGTCATTTTAACCCAAGCTTTCCTAGATGCTTTTCTTCTAGAAATCTCGCAGAACATATAACTACATTCAAGACTAAGTTATTTGAGAAGCATAAGGTGTTACCAAGTATATATATGGTAAAGTTTGACATGATGCACTGCTACGATAGTCTTGACCAAGGAAAGATAATGCAATGCATCGAAAAGTTGTTTGAAAATGAAGATAAGGATACGCCATTTTACATTAGAAAGTATAGTGAGTACTCTGGGACTAGGCTCAAAAAGCTTCGTTCAGTAATCAAAGAATCGTTCGAATTCGGGGATTTTGATCTAACAAAAGGTTCTGAAGTAGATGGTATCAATAGAGGAAGAACAATTCTCGATAACGTTAAAACTTTGAGAATATCAAAAAGACAAGTCCTTGAAGTTGCGAAAACTCAAATATATGACTCTAGCATGATAACAAGTGATGACAGAGAACATATTTATAAACGAAGGCATGGAGTTTACCAAGGTTTCCCTTTGCTGGGTACATTTTGTGACCTAGTCTATAGTGCATTAATTGCAGAAAAGTTCAGTTTCCTTGAAAAATATGGCTCTAGTAGTCTCTTGCTTAGAATTGCTGACGATTTTCTTGTCATTAGTACAGAATGGAGTGCTTGTAAGAAAGCGTTAATAGCTGTGAATGACAATTCTCTTCATAAATATGGTGCTTATGTCAACAAATTGAAAACAGATGTTGTGAATGACGAAAACCGAAAAGCTGTTCTAAAGTTCGTTGGATTAGAAATAGATACAAACACATTGGAAATCTCTCGCAGCTATCCAAGTAATATTTTATTGTCTAAACATCGATCATTTGCTCTGGTATATCAACACTTGACATGGACCTATAACGTTAGACTTTCGAGCTATTTAATCGACCTCGATTTACAAACAGCTGGAAAATTGTTGGATAATATTCATCTATGTTTGGGATCAATAATGCAAGCATTCGGCGCCAATTTCAGCAATCTCATACGAAAGGAAGTAAAGTTTGATGATCAGAAGTTTAAAGAATTTTTTCTTCAACTTTTGGTTTCTACATTAGATCATTTTATTGGAGTTAATGGAACTTTAGAATACGAAGATAAAATAATTCAAGAGTTCATCAGAACTGCGATGGAGAAATTGAGAGGAAATCCAATGTTCTCGCATATATTGAAATGGTTGAGAGATTTAGATATATAGTAATAACAAATAGAGTACAAAAGATCAAACACATTTTAATCTATATTATTCCAAAGGAGCTCTTCAAATTTTCACTATCTTTCAATTTTCTGATTCTTTCGAGTTCTTCAATTCCTCCTGATTTTTTGAGTTTGCTGTCATCAACGAATTCTCCTAATTCTTCCTGGAACTTAGTCTTTCTCATCATTTCTCGTTCCCTTTCTCTAATTCTCTCTGCCTTTTCTATAGCTTCTAGCCTACTCTCATGGTTGGGTTTTAATCCTACTACTTCATTCAACACTGCATCTTTCAAATTATGGATGCTTTCTCCTGGTTCTGGGATATGTAATTGGGCCACAACCTTATTTCTCTTATAAGCACTTTGTTTCGTTTGTTGCGACGAGCATTGTTCAATCAAGTCAAATGTTTCCTCAATCTTCTTTATGTCATCTTCAAGATCCTGAGTGAGGTCATCTTGTAAGTTGAAGAATTGTTGTTCTTCACAAACCTTATCCAATTCGGCTTCCCATATTTTCTTCCAAACGGATTTTTCTTTCACAATGTAATCGCTCATTCTTATCAAGGCAGTCCTAGCTTCCTCAATTTCTTTCTGGGTATTCTTTAATTGCTTGTCACTTACCCTGACGCCTCTCTGGGCAACATCCTTTCTGAGGGCTTCCATGATATCTTGCAAGTCATCAACCTTGGTAAGAAGAACATCAGACTCTCCGGATAATTTGAGATGACAGGAATCCATGTAGGCTCTGTTAGAAGATTTCGAGACATCAAGTCCCGACTCTTGAAAGTCTTTTACTTTGTGGATTAAATCACCAATAACAGATTCAACCGCGCCCTTATTCGTTCCTTGAAGTTGACGAAGTATCTTAAGTTCATGATTAATGTTAGACAATTCTCTAGAGTTCTCTAATGACATATTTCTGGAGACCAGTTTTGATTCTTTAGGTGGTGCTGAGGGTTGCGGTACTATAGGAGGTTGAGGAATCTCAATACCTGCAATTGCTGTATTAATCTGACTTGAGATTTCAGCACTCATCGATTCAAATTTCACATTAAAGCTCTGGAATTGCTTTTCAAGGTCTTTCATTATAGCAGACAGGTTATCTGGCTCACTAAGACATAATAAACTACCGCTTTTAACATCCTGGAGCAAATGATCTTCAAGCTCGTATGATACCCCATTTTTTGGGTCCATTATATAAATTTCAGGAAACGAAGATGAACCCGGGGAGTAGGCGAACTTCTCCACAAAAAGTAATCTCAAAGATGCAAATGAAACTGGAAAAGTGATATCCACTTTCTTTGTTTTATTATTAATCTTGAGAAATATATACGAAGATAAAGTAGATTCTTTAATCTCTGGTTGAGATTCATTTTCAGCATAACTCGTGTTTGGGGATTCTGCGGGAGGTATTTGAAGAGAAAGATTCGAGCCTTCGGAGTTGATTTTGGGTAACCCATTTGTAGTTGGGAAATTGGCTAGTTTTGCGTACTGGTATGCGCTGAATCTCTTTGAAGCTCGGCGCTGTAAAACATTACTCTTCTGGAGTTGAGCTAATGCATCATGTTGAGCTGATTGTGAAAGTGGTGGCTGGACATTATTGGAGGGCTTCCTACTGTGGCTTGGTGTTGAAACTTTCGGTACCTTTGGTAAATCCATAGACTCATTTGGTATCGTTTTCGATTTTTGTTTCTCTTGTGAAAGGGTCTTTGCCTTTACTTGCTTTGATTTCAAGTTCTGCAATAACGTGACAATAATGTTTCTGATATTTGGTAAGAATCTATCGAGGTTTTCTTGACTTGGGGCTTCACTAAGCGCTGCTTCCAATATAATCCGTAACGCCTGTGGCACATCTCCAATATCGGAGATATCGATACCTGCGTTTGTAAACGCTCTGGTAGCAGCTCTGAAGTCATTTCCCAATTTCACATATGCATCAGATACGAACTTATCATCAGCTTCTTGTCTTGCCCATTGTGTCAAACTTTCTAATAAGTGTTTGGTAGAGACTAACAACCTTGTGACACTCGATTCAATAGTACTCAAAGATTGTCTTTTCCCAGATCGAGTACTGGTTGATGGGCTAGAGGTGCTAGACATTATCTTATACTAGTGGTCTACCCGTTCCAAATAGTATACAATTACACAACAATTGTGTTATTTATGTTTGGTGATTGATCTGCTTGTGATCGACCTTGTTGTTACAGGAGTGTTGGACCGAGTTTATATACAGGATATAATTTCAAAATGAAAGCAGGAAGGGATTCACGCTGCATGAAGAAAGAAAAAAGATACATTCATACTTTGCTGCAAAATTTTTATATTCTACTGTACAATAAAAAGATGCTTTACTTGATTTCAATAATGAATTATTCTAGCTATTTAATGGGAGTACCGTTTCAGGCAAACCATTTTTGAACCACATCAATATCAGACGGGTTCTTTTGCAACAAAGCCATGGCTTCACTTTGAGGAATGGAGCTCAAAAGTTGTCTGGCTTCAGCAACGACCCTTTCAGCAGTAGCGCCAGAAATAGATGCATGCGCCAAAGCTTGGATGATAGAATCAATGACTTTTGGAATTTGGTTGGCGACGGAAACGTGTTGGCTTTTGATCAATTCACTCAAGAAGGAGTATGCAAATGGAGCAGCAGTTTCGTCTTGGACAACAGGTAATAAGCCGATCCATTGATCAATAATGGCGTTCAAGTTTGGAACCGAGTTGGCAAATCTATGACAAACGATAGCAATAGCTGCTACAGAGTTTTCGGTAGCATGTACGTTCTCTTCGGCACGGGCGTCTGGGACAGAGGCCATCTTGAACATTGGTTCCAAACATGCCAAACAAAATTCAGTATAGTTTTCACCACCCTGTTGAGCAGCTACCCCAACAGAATATGAAGCAGCTTGACGGATTCCAGCATGTGCAGAAGTGATGGACTCCCCAACAACATTGACAAACATATCCTTATAAACGACAGAGTCAGGACCACAATGTTCCAAAATATCACACACCACACATAACCCGCAAAGTTTGATATTCGTGTTTTCATCATTAATGAAAGTGGTGATCGTAGGAATCAAGGATTGGAAAACACTTAGGAAATTGGATTTGGTGTTTTTGAAGATTGCAGAAATAGCTTTATTTATTTCATCCAATAATTCTTCATCCGTAAATTCTTCTTCATCTTCTTCTACGTCTTCGGTATATTCATCATCCTCATTATCACGTGCCTTGATTCTTTCGTAGATTTCTTTCAAATTGGTATTGATGGCTTCAGCTAATGATTGCAATTGATTTGGTCCCATTGAATTTGGGGCAAGAACGTTGATAGATTCAACCAATGCTGTATAATAGGCCACCAACATTTCTGGGACAGGTTCATTATTCAAAACATCAACAAGCTTATTACAAATTTGAGACCAGAATGTCAAAGTTTCGTTTGAGGAATTACCAGTAGCATATACTGAACATCTTAATAAAGAAGCTAAAGTCAAAGCTGCAGAACCACGAACTCCATCATGCAAGTAGAAATCCAAGGCTGGAATTCCAATGTCTTGAACAATTTCTTTAACCCAAGGGAAGAAGTCGCCCTTTAATTGAATAGCGTAAGTTCTAAGTAAGTCCATTGCAGTAACTTTATCATCTAAAGCAGATGTATGAAGAGCAATAAGCTTACCAGATAAGTTGATGACATCCCATTCTTCGTTTTGATTGAATTCTTCGGCTTGTTCTTCTTCTAATAATGAAATATCCTGAGTAGCCTTTGCTGCAATTAACAAA
Organism: Suhomyces tibetensis; assembly: GCA_030570835.1. Taxonomy (NCBI): domain Eukaryota; kingdom Fungi; phylum Ascomycota; class Pichiomycetes; order Serinales; family Debaryomycetaceae; genus Suhomyces; species Suhomyces tibetensis. Next base: position 47,592 of record JAJLWT010000037.1, read on the forward strand.
GGAGGCAATACACTTGGTAGGTAAGGTAAGAAGTCCTTTCCAATGATACGGCATATTCTACCCCATGCTTGTTCCAAATATTGCTTTACAGGATCATCATCTTTGATAGCAGTGGCCTGAATATGACCGAATAATTGAATTAAATCTTGGCAATGAGGAGCAAACTTTTCCTTTCCAACAGCCAATGCAATCAAAGTAGAACATTCAATACATTTCGCTTTCAAAAGTCTATTTTCGTCACCCATGTCGGTTTTCAAAACGTCAGTCAATAAAGGCATCAAAGTATCGTAATATTTGACGAACTTCTTCTCAGCTGCATCGGCAATGATGGCAATGGTTGTCAAAACTTGTTCTTGGACGTATCTCTTTGGTGATTGAAGCAAACCCAATAAGTTGTTCAATAAATCGTCCAAGTAGGGTTCGAGGATTTCCTTTGATGCTGCTTCGGAAAAATTAACTAAAGCAGCAGCAGCATGAGCTTGTACTCTTGGAACAGATTTACTGGTTAACATCGAAATCAAAGCTGGTAATATTTGGTTACTAGCAGTTCTTTGAATGACATCGGAGAAATCAGTGGACATTTGACCTAAAGCATTACAACATGCAAATTGAACTCTAGGATGTGTATCATGAAGTGTTGGCAAGATAAGGTCCAAAATCTTGGGTATTTCATCAATTAATACATCCACACATCCTTCAGCAGCTGAAGACAAGGCCATCAATGCAGCTTGACGTTCTCTCCATTCAGATGAGTGTATCATGGCTGGTAAGTATTGGAATAATGGAGAAGCGAGGGATTGGCCATTCAATCTTAAAGCTACACGATCCAATGCTTGACGAGCGACATCGTATTCTGGCTCTTCATCATCATCATCAGTATCGTCTCGATTGTTCCATTCAGCGGCATCTTCGTCGTCTTCACAAACTTCGGTCAACATTGATAAAGTAACCATGACCATGCTATGGGTGTATGAAGAAGTACGTTTGCACATGGAAGGGGAAACTTCAGCGAAGGTGGTAAGTAATTCAAGAGAAGTCATACGGGTGTTTGAATCCAATTCTTTATTTTTGGATACAGCGGAACAGAATTCAATAATGGTTGGGAACATATCTTTGAACATTTTAGGAGCCAATTCTACCAAATCGATCAAAGACTCCAATACAGACGCCAAGGCTTCATCTTGTCCGTTTTGTAAGAACCTAGGTAATGAGTTCAATAAGTTTGGTAATAAAGGTGACAATGATTGCCAACTCTTCTTTGGAACATCTCTAAAAAAGGCAACAAAGGCAGTACATGCAGCAATACGAACTTCATCCACACCGTCTTCGAACCCAGCATTGAAAATTGGTAAGACATCATTCAAATAAGATTTGTCTATTAATTCAGGAGCCGAAGAAAACACTCGGAAAGCCGATTCTCTCAAGCTAGCATCTGGGTTTCTACCTGCTTCAAATAATGCAGGTATAAGTTCATTCCAAGAACCTTGGGGAGACACATCTTCTTTGGCTACTTCGGAAATAGCATCAGAAAGCTTATGTCTGACTTGATTACTTTGTTGGGAAGTAAAACCTTGCAAAAGAATGGCTCTAATTTGAGTCTTTACCGGTTCACTAACTACGCCAATAGTTCTGTCAGTCACGCTATTCAACTCCTTTGGAGACTTAATTGCCACTCTTCTAAAAAGAACAGCACTGAATGCACGCATGGTTTCGTTATCAGCTGAACAGGCTTGTTCTGCAAGAAAAATCAAAAGCATTTCCACATTCTTGACAGTTGTCCATTCAGCTTCAAGAAACTTTTCAGCATTGGCTCTGATGGTGTTATCGGCGGATGACAAATTAGCGTTAAGTTGCGTCAACACACTGTGGACATCGTCCGGTAAAACAGACATTTTCTATCTTAGATCAATGTAATGGTGGACGTGAGGTGTCGTTTTTATTCTGGAAAGTAGATGAAATGGGCCAATGGAATTCAATTCTAGGCAGTCTTGCTATGGTTAGTGATGTATAGGAATAGCAATTTAAGACTTGACTGGGGTAAAGATATGGAAATATCTTATATGGGGGAGGTTGCAACTAGAAATGGATTGTTTGGATTTACTATCCTGGTTAATTGATCGTAATCTCGGCTCTCGTAATGAGGGCTCTTAAAAAAAAATCTGTCACGTGAGTGATGAGATAAACACCCTAACCTCAGTAGTTAAGGGGGGAAAATTGAAAATCTGTTACGGCAATGAACTTGAAAATTCGATCTCGTCACTTTTCAAAAAAGCTCTTTTACAGATTGTAACTTCCCTGTTTACTTTACAAAAAAGTAATTGGTACTTAAGTTTTTACGAGATGAAAAATTAAGGCTACTAAACAAAACGGAAATTGGTCTTCCTTTTTCAATTCCTCTACTTATTCTTTTCCCTCTTAGTCTCTCTTAGGTCATTAATGTACATTCTATATACATCACTTCTTCAATATAGTGATCACATCTTCGTCTTCAAGAGTAGAACTCAACCCCACTACCTGAGGTTGATGCTTGACTGAGGTTCCAAAGACCAAAGCGTTTCTGAAATCATCAACCAACGACTTGTGGATGGAGTTACAGAAATCTTCAACTGAACATCTATCTTTTCTCAACACAACCGGTTCTCTGAAATCTGGCAATCTACCCTTAGGCTTCGTGTACACTCTGACCAAGTCAAGTCTTTCCCACATCATTTCCAATAAATCATCCAAATTCCACCCGTTACCGGAAGATATAGGGATAGCATCTGGAATCTTGTACAATAAGTCCAATTCTTGGATGGAAAATGAATCGATTTTGTTCAACACGTAGATAGCAGGGATATATCTTCTTGCCTTGGCTTCGATGGCGTCAATCAAATCATCGACAGTAGCATCACATCTGAAGGCTATATTGGCAGAGTTGATCTTATATTCAGACATGACAGCTCTGATTTCGTCATTATCCAAATGGGTCAAAGGACTGGTGGTGGTGATATTGATACCACCTCTTTCCTTTTTAGTAATCACGATATTTGGAGGTTGCTTGTTTATTCTAATACCCATACCTTCCAATTCGTATTCGATGACTTTTTTATGTTGCAAAGGTTTGTTAACATCCAAAACCAAAAACAACAAGTTGACCGATCTGGCGACAGCAATAACTTGCTTACCTCTACCTTTACCATCCTTGGCACCCTCTATAATCCCTGGCAAATCCAACATTTGAATCTTGGCCCCCTTATACTTGATGACCCCAGGAACGGTAGTTAATGTGGTAAACTCGTAGGCAGCAGCTTCCGAGTGGGTCCCTGTTAATTTATTCAACAACGTCGACTTACCCACCGATGGGAACCCCACAAACCCAATAGTGGCAACCCCTGTTCTTGCCACATCGAAACCAGCACCACCACCACCTCCTCCGGAAGCACTATCGGTTAACAATTCTCTTCTTAACTTGGCCAATTTGGCCTTAAGTTGACCCAAATGGAACGAGGTGTTCTTGTTCTTTTGGGTTTTGGCCATCTCATCTTCGATGCCTTTAATTTTTTCAACGGTAGTCATAGTTGCAAGCAAATAATAAAAATCAAAGAAACTAGGTGTGGAATATTAAAACTATTGCAACTTTTGTAAATGATGGATCTTTGAAAGAAGAAGAAAAAAAAGTCGTGTGCCCTTTCAATCAAGCTGAAGGGAAAAAATTTCACTACCATAATATTTGTGCCTCTATTATACAGAACACCTGACAGAATATACAATATGGGTAAAAAGAAAGGAACGAAAGCCGGAGGAGATTACTGGGACGAAGAAGAGGATCTCTCCCAAGATACTCAGCAAGCTGAAGAATTCGGAGAATCTCCGGGCGCAGAAGAAGATGTGAATGGCTCCGCAGAAGCTGCCGAAGAAGCTGAAGAAGCCGAAGAAGCTGGTCCAGGAGATTTCTTGAGTTCAATTCGTAAATCTAAGCAAAAGAAGGAAACTAAACAACAAGAAGATAAAAAGACCAAAGATGGTCCTAAAATTATGTCCAAAAAGGAAAAGGAAAAGTTGAAGAAAGAAGCAGAAAAGCAAGCTAAGAAGGAACAAGCCGCCAAAAAGAAGGCACAACAAGCCACCAAGAAGGAACAAATCAAAGAAGCTAACAAGCAAAATGCTTCCAACCCATCTTCTACATCCACCCCAGAACCAGAATCCAAGGATGATGCATCCAGTGCTGCTCCTGCTGCCAAGAAGGCCGGTAAGAAAGTACCAGCTGGTATTGCAGCATTAAGACGTCAACTTGAGTTAAAGAAAGAATTGGAAGAAGAGCAACGTCGTTTGGATGAAGAGGAAGAAGAAAAGAGATTAAATGCAGAAAAAATAGCTGCCGATGAAGAAGCAAAGAAGGAAGAAGCCAGAGCAGCAAAGAAAGAAAAGGAAAGGTTGAAGAAAGAACAATTGAAGGCCGAAGGTAAATTCTTGACCAAGAAACAAAAGGAAGAAAAGAAATTACAAGAACGTCGTCGTGAACAATTATTGCAAGCAGGAAACGTTAGTGTTGCTGGATTAAAGAACGAAGACGAGGCTGAAGCTCCTAAGGCTAAGAAGGTTGTTTACTCTAAGAAGAAGTCCACTAAGCCAAAGACATTCACTCAAAAGGCCCCTGCCGTAGAAAAGAAGGAAGAAGCCACCAAAGTGGAGGATGAAGAAGAAGAAGACTTTGCCGATGACTGGGAACTGGCCGCTCAAACCATTGATGAAGATGTTGCTGACGATTGGGAAGCTGCTATGAATGAAGAAGTCGAAAATAACCTTGAAACTCCTGAAAATGAAGCCAGAAAGGCCGCTGAAGAAGCTGAACGTAAGGCTTCTGAAGAAGCCAAGAGATTGGCCGAAAAGGAGGCTCTTCGTATCAAGAAAGAGCAAGAGGCTGCTGCCGCCGCTGCTGCTGCTGCTGAAGCCTTGAGAGTTGCTGAAGCTAAAGAATTGGCTGCTCAAAAGGCCGGTACTCCATCCGAAAAAGACTTACGTTCTCCTATTTGTTGTATTTTGGGACACGTCGATACTGGTAAAACCAAGTTATTGGATAAAGTCCGTCAAACCAACGTTCAAGGTGGTGAAGCTGGTGGTATTACCCAACAAATTGGTGCCACTTATTTCCCAGTGAAATCCATTAAGCAAAAGACTGCTGTTATGGCTAAATATGAAAAACAAACCTTTGACGTTCCAGGTTTGTTGATTATTGATACTCCAGGTCACGAGTCCTTTACCAATTTAAGAACTCGTGGTTCCTCCTTATGTAACATTGCCATTTTGGTTATTGATATTATGCATGGTTTAGAGCAACAAACTATTGAATCCATCAGATTGTTAAGAGACAGAAAAGCCCCATTCGTCGTTGCCTTAAACAAGATTGATAGATTATACGATTGGAAAGCAATTCCAAACAATTCTTTCAGAGACTCCTTTGCCAAACAAAACTCATCTGTTCAATCTGAATTCCATAAGAGATATGATGAAATTAGGGTTGCTTTGGCAGAACAAGGATTGAACTCCGAATTATATTTCCAAAACAAGAACATGTCCAAGTACGTTTCTATTGTTCCAACCTCTGCCGTAACCGGTGAAGGTGTTCCAGATTTGTTATGGTTATTACTTGAATTAACTCAAAAGAGAATGTCCAAGCAATTGATGTACTTGTCCAAGATCGAGGCTACCATTTTGGAAGTCAAGGTTGTTGAAGGTTTCGGATACACTATTGATGTTGTGTTGTCCAACGGTGTTTTGAAAGAAGGAGATAGAATTGTGTTGTGTGGATTAAATGGTCCTATAGCGACAAATATCAGAGCATTATTAACACCTCCTCCATCTCGTGAATTGCGTATCAAATCGGAATATGTCCATAATAAGGAAGTTAAAGCTGCCTTGGGGGTTAAGATTGCTGCTAATGACTTGGAAAAGGCTGTTGCCGGTTCCAGATTGATTGTTGTTGGAGAAGATGACGATGAAGATGAAATCATGGAAGAAGTTATGGACGATTTGACTGGTTTATTGGACTCAGTTGATACTTCAGGTAAGGGTGTGGTTGTGCAAGCCTCTACTTTGGGTTCTTTGGAAGCCTTGTTGGATTTCTTGAAGGATATGAAGATTCCAGTCATGTCTATTGGTTTGGGACCAGTCTACAAGAGAGATGTAATGAAGGCCACCACGATGTTGGAAAAGGCACCAGAGTTGGCCATCATGATGTGTTTCGATGTCAAGGTTGATAAGGAAGCCGAACAATACGCCGAAGAAAATAAGATCAAGATCTTCAACGCCGATATCATTTATCACTTATTCGATGCATTTACCGCCCACCAACAAAAATTGATGGAAGTCCGTCGTAAGGAGTTCATGGAATATGCCGTGTTGCCATGTGTTTTGAAAACTGTCCAAATTATTAACAAACGTAACCCTATGATCATTGGTGTTGATGTAATTGAAGGTGCTGTGCGTATTGGTACACCCATCTGTGCTGTACGTACCGATCCATCTACCAAGCAGCCTAGTATTATGGTCTTAGGTAAGGTTGCCTCTTTAGAAGTCAACCACAAGTCTCATCCTGTCATTAAGAAGGGCCAAACTTCTGCTGGTGTCGCCATGAGATTGGAAAACCCATCTGCAGCCCAACCTGTTTGGGGTCGTCATGTTGATGAAAGTGATAACTTATACTCCTTGATCACCCGTAGATCCATTGACACCTTAAAGGACCCAGCATTCCGTGACACGGTCTCGAGAGACGATTGGGTCTTACTTAAGAAGTTGAAGCCTGTTTTTGACATCAAGTGATCTGTATGTGGAAGAGTGGAGAGAGTAATGTGAAGAGGAGTTCGTTAGGCATTGTAACTATATAGTTAAACAATCGTTGTTAAGTGAAAATGTAGAACAGGAAAAGAGAACCGTAAGACATTTGTGGAAGAAGAAAGGAAATCAGAATTACCCTTTTGAATGCAGTCATTTTAGAAGTAAAAAAAATGGTCAAGGCTACCAAATATGCACATAGTTAAAGCCAAAAAGTTCGGCACTGATTAGTTTGAAAGCTATTTTTCGAAAGTCGTGCGCTGCGCGTTTTTTCCCGCCCAATGATGTTGAAGTTAAAATAAAATCCGTAATGAGAATCTTGGTTCAATTAAGAGTAGTAACACCATGCAAGATTTACCACCTATCGGAGGATATGAACCAGTACAATGGAAAAGAAATCTTCCATCCAGAGGGTTTAGACCCACAATCTATTTCTGGGGTATCACTGGGTTGATGGCCTTCGGATTCTACAGATACTACAAGGGTGTAGATGAACAACGTGAAATAAGCAGAGAAAAGCAATGGGCCCGTTTCTACTTGGAACCATTGTTGTTGGCCGAAGAAGACAGAAACTTGGCTAGAAGATTCTTTTCCGAAAAGGCCAGACAAGATATGGTTAGGGAATCCATGAGTCCTGAAAGACAAGCAAAATTCGATGAAGAGCTTTATAATGACAAGTCCAAGTTCCGTTTCCCTAAGTACACTGCTGGTGTTCACCCTTCCGAACGTTAGGAGACGCTTGTTGTTTCAAGTTTACAACAGTTTCACTGACATAAATCAAAACCATCGAAGATACATCTTCTTTACCATTTGCATGACCGAAAGAGTATAAGAGACCATAAGAAGGAAGTTGTACCATAATGATCTAGTGTATGGAACTAGTCAAAAGGCCAGTCAGGTTGCATTACGCTAGATATTACTTTTTTTAAACTTAGTTTTATTCTTTCAATCAACGTTTAATAAGACAAATGTAGACGAGTTGAAATGAACGCAGAGGAGGGATAATGTGGTGGGGTGTTGGGCTTCAGGTTACTAAATATTACTGCAACCAACCTGTGGATTTATTTACTGAAACGTACACCTCCCTTCTCTTGATAAATCTTTAATCCTTTATATATGGTCGTTCGATTACCAAACAGGAAGGGTATTTGATTGGCGAACAAGTCTCTCGCTAGAACCTCAATTTAGATCATACGAAATGTCGGTAAAAATCAGTACTAAGGACCAAGTCAAGAGCTTATTGGATAGCTATGATTATTTTCTCTTCGATTGTGATGGTGTTATTTGGTTAGGGGACCATTTGTTACCTCAAGTGAGTGAAACAATCAAGATGTTGAAGGAACAAAACAAAACCGTGGTTTTTGTTACCAACAATTCTACCAAATCCAGAGATGACTACTTGAAGAAGTTTAGTAAGTTTGGAATCGATGGAATTACTAAGGACGAGGTTTTTGGGTCATCTTATGCTTCTGCAGTATATGTTGATAAGATCATGAAATTGCCAAAGGACAAGAAGGTATGGGTCTTGGGGGAAGAAGGTATCGAAAAGGAATTGAGAGAATTGGGTTACACTACAGTAGGAGGTACTGATCCTGAACTACAAAAGGACGGAGTCAAATTTGATCCGGACCATGCGCTGTTGATGAACTTGGATCCTGACGTGGGAGCAGTGATTGCTGGATTAACTTTGAATTTAAATTATTTGAAATTGTCTGTCACGATGCAGTATTTGTTGAAGGACAACAAGAGCATTCCTTTTGTAGCCACCAACATTGATTCTACATTCCCATCTCATGGAAAATTGTTGATCGGAGCCGGGTCCATCATCGAGACCGTAGCTTTTGCCAGTGGTAGAGAACCAGATGCAGTCTGCGGTAAGCCGAATCAGGCTATGTTGGAGACTATTAAGGCTGATAACCAGGGTCTCGGGCAAAACCCGAAGAGAGGATTGATGGTGGGAGACCGTTTGAATACTGACATGAAGTTCGGCAGGGATGGAGGTCTTGATACGTTGTTGGTGTTAACGGGGATTGAGACCGAGGCAAATGTATTAGCGCAGGAGGCTGAAGTTGCGCCTACATTTTATGCTGACAAGTTGGGAGATTTGTATGAGATTATCAGGGGTTGAGAGAAGAAATTGAGGAGAAGTAGTGGCATAGACATAGATACGGACAATTTGACAATAGAAAGGAATGTTGTGCTAAGTATAGAATCGAGGAAAATGAGGTGTCTAGAACCAGACATCATGTGCGACCGGATTTAGAGGTTATGTGTGACCGGATTTAGAGGTAATGCGTGTTAGAGATTAGAATATGCCTAGAATTAGAGAAATATGTCTAGAATAGAGAATGGTATATGTTAGATATTAAGATTGTACCTAGATGATGTATGTAAGTTTTGCAAGTTGCCTAGACTATTGGTAGAGATATTCACATATTATTACCGAAGAATTTGTTGGTGTTTATCATCTGCGCTGGCGTAAAGATGAAGGCATAACTAGCCCAAATAATAATAGCAGTAAGTGTCCTAGACGATCAAGGAGGTTGAAAATACATAGAGACATTTTTGGCTCGATAGAGACAGGAAACAAACCAGATTATTAGGGCTGCAAAAATCGATCCCTGGGCTAGATCGTCCATGACGTAATTCTAGCATCGCGACATATGACGTAATTATCTGGTTCAAAAGTTGGAGGTTACTCGGAAAGTTAGGAGGACAATAAATCTGAAAAATGTTGTATATACGTTGCCAGTCAGCCAAGGTGAAACCTACAAGACCGATCTTTATTCGATAAGCTGGGCTGCTCTATTCGAACTCAGCCTTGAACTAGAGGCAACTCTCAATTTTCATAAATTGCCACGATGCAGGGTATAACGGTGTCGTGATGCTCCTTTATTATTCAGTAGTGTATATTACATTGATGGATCTCACTTACTATGGGTGACATTTTTCTCCCCTTTCGGTGTGCCCACTCTATTTCTCGTCAAGGGTGAGTATACATCATATTCTTTTGTTTAAAGGATTAACCAGCTAATTAGTACTGACGTCCAAGAGTATCAATTTCCCAGTATCAAATATATTCAGGTTTCTATATTGTTGCTCTGAAATATTCTCATCCCCTCAGTCAGGTTCCCATCATCCCGAGAATACTAGAAATAGTATCTTCCTTTCGTTAGTCTCACGTATTACCATCAATATTCAACATTCGGCCCTCACTCCCACCTACCTCCATATAAAATAACATATATACAATGTCAGACGAAAAAAGTCAGCGGTTACAAGAATCAGGTTTGGTTGAATGGTCTGTGTTCTCCGAATTGATTGCAATGGATGAGGATGAAGAAGGCTTTTCTCAATCCTTATTCCAAACGTTTGTTGATCAAGTAAAGGACACATTTCAAGAAATTGATGACAATTTGAAGAATAAGAATTTAGATAAACTTTCAAGCTTGGGCCATTATTTGAAAGGTTCTGCTGCTGCTTTGGGCTTAAACCAAATTTCCAATCAATGTGAAAGAATCCAAAATTATGGTCATCAAAACAATTTCGATAATTTCGATTTGGAGGAAGCCACTGCTTCTAAATCAGCAAATACAGAAGTAGCTGATGAAGATCCCAAAAATATCATAATACCAGATGAAGATACCGACGATTTTTGGATCGCTTTAATTGAAGATGCCTTAGATAAAGCAAGAGATGGATTTATCAAATCAAAAACTGCATTGAACGATTATTTCGATGATGAGTTTTAAATATGGTGTCTAATAATAATCCGTACACACTCAAAGCTTTACCCATCCTATACTAACCACCAGAACGCACAATGTTGAGGAATTTCCAACTCACTTAGAACTACAAAATTTAACTCCAACGATACTAGAGTCGCTAAAATGCCGAAGAAACTACAAATAAATGTCAGGTTATTGCATCGAAATATGGATGAAAACGCTACATTGGTTGATGCGGTAGTCCCTATCTACTTCTTCCGCTTCTTGTGTCTCTACTTACATGTCCCCATCTGAGATTACGCATCCCAGGTATTTCTCATTTTATAGACTACAATGAACTATCAGGATATAACCGTTTCAATATACTAATTAATAACCTAAGCTAGTTTTCCCATGTGCAATGACCACCGTAATCACTTTTGGAAGGTCTCGGATCTTTGCAAGGCACAGAATTCTAAATACCGCACATTATAGCTTACCACATGCCTTAACCAATTAGGAATGTAAACCAATCTTCCGATTCCGGTATGAAGTCCATTTGGATCGATTATTTTATTGCATCCCAATAGATTCCACCTCTCTTCATCTATTATGATAGTCTTGCCAGAGTCATCTTGTTGTACCAATCTTGGCTCCTTACTATCAATATTAGTTAGTTCTGTATTGTCGATATAATATTGACAATCTTCAAAGTTAATCACCTTATCCTCTTCGAATTCATTTTTGTTGTTCATATGAGCAGGAATGAATGAGGTGGTTCCTTGCAATGTTTCAAACCCTTCATTGAAGTCACCTGGTAATAAGCCGTCAAACCCACTTTTAACAAATTGTAGTCTATAATTGTCTGGTAAAAAGAATGAGTTTGGAACATGATACCATTCTTTCCCTACACACACATTTTGGACTTGTTCTTGTGGTTTCAAGGAGCTTATTTGTTCCATTACAACCAAGGGAGCCGAATAATTTTCAACCAAGTTGAGTATTCTTAACACTGAAACAATAAGAACACTCGTAGTAAATACAATTGGAATCAATGAATTTAATACCGAAGTCTTGAACACTTTAGATGAGATTTGACTCCAAACTCTAAATGCCTTAGTAGTGAATAAGGCCGCATTCAAGCTGATCAATGGATATATAGGATACAAGAACCGTTCTTCTTTATGGGGTTGGCTGAAGAAAATCAATGTCCAGATCAAAAGTGGAACAGACGTATTGAATCCAATACTGAGTGATTTGGTAGATAGCCACGGATTTAACACCATTCCCAAGTATCCCAAAATTCCAATTATGTTGAAATTTACCAATAAATTCAAAATATAATAACTAAATGGTTCGACTCCAAAAATTTCAGGTCCTTCTCCTTCTCCTCCGAACACATTGTACAAAACAATATTCAAGGGTACAACCAAAAGCTTGGAGTAAAAGTACGAGTCGATTGCGGTGATAGTAGCTACAATAGCTACCAATGACAAACTGCAACCAATCACAATACTGGATATATTGGACTTCTTCCAGTTCTTAGGATTCACCAAGGTGTATGCTCCAAACGCAAAGCCTAAAGCCAATGCAAATGGCCACCCAATAATTCCACCGATTAAAAACCACGTAATAGCACACACGGAACTTTTTACTTCCTTGGTGGCCACAGCGGCAACCATACTTGAAAGAGCCATAATGTTACATTGCATGGCAAAAGATGAAGGTAATAGAGCAACACCGGCATGTGACATTCCTGGAGCAATTGTTGAAAAAAAGAGGAACCAATGAGCTGCTTTTGAGCTAATATGCTTATTCACTGATTTGGCCAATTGAATTTCGGAATAACTTGTGAATCCATTCAAGGCAATAATACGAATCGCATAGAACTGGTAATATGAATATGAATGGGGTAAATTGTCGAGAAGCTTGCATATCAATCCCACCGGATATCCAACTATATAGTATGGAATCAAGTAGGTATAGGCACGGATAGCATATTCAGGAGAATATTCCCAAGTCTGTTTACCAAATCCACGAAGTAACAAGTTCAAAGGTTCCCAGTAATTGAAGGTTTCATCACAATCTGATATGATCATATAAAGGGACGAGTAGATTCTGAAAAGAATATTGAGACCAACCAAAAGTATGAATACAGTCGACTGTCTGCTAGTATTAGGTTTGGCCATTTTGGCTCCTTTACTTTTAGTCATACCCGATTATTGGTCTATAGCTTGTGTCTAGTGAACAGTTTATTTGTAGTAGTTTTGGTGGAGGGACGAATTTCGTGACTTTATATGCGTGTTTTCTGCGTCTCAGTGTTTTGAGACGAATAAGGGCAAGGATTAGGTCAAATACAAATGATCCAGTTATCACCTTCAATTGTGTTGAAAAGACCGTGAACTGATGCTGTATGAAATATGACTCAATTCATACCTTGAAAGTCCTAAATTATTCATTTTTCATCAATCTCTAAATGATTTTTTTTTAATTATCAAAAGGTTGCAAAATTCTTCATAACCAGGGAAAAACACTGAGAAAAACACGTAGGAAATCACTGACTACAATATCATACTAATTTCAATTTTCGGAAAATTCATTTGTATCATTATTTATCATTTCTATGTAAATCTATCATTATTTACTATTACAGCTTTAATTTCAATTTATTGGTATTAAAATTTGAAAGTTCTATTATTGCTGCTTCTTTTGTATTTTAGTAGAAACCTCTAACCATTGTACGGCACTTTGATTCCATTTTCTCCAAACTCTACCACAACACCTCCCAAGTTAAGCATCTTTAGATCATTATTATTTTCTTTGAATAACCTGGACAATCCACCCAAGCAATTGTGCACAAACAATTGGTTATAAGAAATCATATCCATATTGGTGATGAATGGTTTCTCGTTTGAATTGATAACAGAATTGATTGAAAAAATGTTTTCATTGATATAGATGAATTGACGTTTCAATTTGGAAATTAAGTAGTTCAAAAAGTTAACATGGCACTTGTTGAATTCAATATAGGAGTTATTGAGTTCAGCTGAAGATGGCACTGATGGCATCGATCTCTTGAAATCATGCTTATAATTATTCTTGGAGTCTTGACTAGAAAGCTTCTTGTACTTGAGTCTGGTAGAATGGCACTTGATACATGTGCACTTATTAAGTAACAAATCAAAGTAATTGATATCCGAGTTTGAATCAATCGATGGTAAATTTACTAGCCAATTGTTAAAAAAATCGGGAACTATAAGTTCTTTCAAGTTCGACAAAAAGGACATGTTTTGGACCAAACTTTTGATACAGAACTTGTTGATAGAATTGCTATCCAATTTAATAAAATCATTAATATTAAGATACAACGATTGCACCGATTTCAAATTAATGAAAAATTGTGGGTTTCTTAATAGTTCATTAAATTGGGCCAAGTTTTGCTTCAAGTTGTTTGATTTGTAGTTGATCAAGATGAATTTTTCAAGATTATTAGCAGGCATTTCATGAAAAAATTCATTTATACAATTGCAATCATGATGAATACAATTCATCTTTACTTCAAACTTTTTGAGAGTGCTGAAGTCGATTATTTTTGTTAAGGATTCCATTGTCAATTTCGAATTATCCTTATATGAATGTGATGAAGTAATTGAAAGCTTTTCCAAATTCTTCATTATTGGAGTAGGATTGTGGAAGTATTCAAGCAAGGTAGTGGTTGAAGTAGGAGAGTTCAAGTATAAACCCTTGACTGTAGACAAATTGAAAAGGAGGTTATTAGGTGGTAAATTAGGGTTTATAGGGGTGAATGAGCTTTCCATGAAAATGTCCAATTCTTCAAGATTGGCATTGGCAGGCATCGACAACAATTCATTTAAACCAAAGACCATCCAGTTATTAAGGTTATTAATCTTCGTGTTTAGAGGAACATTGGATAATTCGTCCTCTACGAAATGAGAGCAGTGATTAGCTATGAATTGGTTGAAAGATTGATGATTTCTAATGTTGTTGATATCGAAGTTCATGAAGGTGATCTTGTGATTTGGAACGTAATCCCATAGGCGGTAGAGTTTGTTATACAACGGGAAGTAGTCGTGGGAAAATAATGATGATTGGGCATGAATGATGATTTTCTTAATGCAGGAGAAGGTGTAAGATGACAAGCCATCTGAAAAGGAAGACAATTTCGAAGTGGTCACGTATGAGTTGTGGATTTGGCTGATGAAGTCTTCCCCTACATCGTTATTGACAATGATAATGTTCAGATAAAGTTTTGGTACCACCTTGAAGTAAAATGATTTGTTAAGTCTGGAAACTGCGGAGAGATCGCTCTGGGGAAGCTTGTCTAAAATGAGATGAAGCAATTCATCTGGAAGATCAGCGAGCAGCGAAATCCGGGGTAACTGCGATGGATTATGATGAAAACTGACTTGATCCATATTGAAATGAAAATGGGAGAAGCGAACTCGATATATGAGCGGTAAATTACTAAGATATGATCTGTATTCAATGTCACAGAAATATCCGTCACTCTTCTGCTATATATATACCTCTATACACTTTTATTATTATTATATTATTATTGCACGCGCATGCATACAACCATTTGTTTACTGTGGTTGCTTCGGACAAATGCCTCTAGGTTTTTCTTAGCGCTCCACGGTCTAGCGGGTGACCAAAAGTGTGGGTGGAGATCATTGATACTTGTGGAGATTAGGCATCTTGGTATGGGCCATTGTGTCAAGTAGGACAGGTCGGTTGTCATTTTGAGGTTCGTATCTTTGCCGCCCTACCGCTAGTCCGTTTCCCCATTTCTTGGGCTAGGATGGTCCTCATGAGGTGTGGATATGGATATTGTCTAGGTCACTCGGCGGAATACATCCGCACTTAGTCATCGCTCTCAACTTCATTTTATAATACCGCATTTGGTCTTGCACCCAATTTGCGACAGAGGCGCCTACTATTCTATGCCACACAGGTGCCATTTACAGACAGTGCACTTTATTTCAGGTCCATTACAGTCCTATTTCAGTGTCATTTTCATGTCATTTTTTCCCCCCATCTAATCCAGTCTGGACCCTTTTTTCCAATTTTGCCAAGATGCTCTTGTTTTTCACCAGTCCTCTCGATGTTGCATGATCTAACACTTGAACTATTCTAGGTCTTCTCATAACCTCCTGCATGAAATGTCTTAGCCCATCTCTAAGCCCGCTACTCTTTCTGGTCCTTTCAGTCCATCCACCTATCACTCAGTAAATTACCTGAAAACCTCTTAAAGTTAATCTCATCTACCTTGGGAAATGTATTTGTCTTACTTAGTGCAACTTTTCGCAACCGTGGAAATATGGCTCCTTTCAACAAATTCTGGTCAATCAACGAGATAAACACATTCTCAATCAAACTATCATCAATGTTGCTGATTCCTTGTAGGAAAATTGTGTTCAAGTTTGCTGTATTCCCTAATGATGCCCGCAATGCTATTCCAATAAGGTCATAGTCGATATTAGACGGTCTTCCACAAATTTCCCATGTTCTCTTGACTAAATTCCGCATCAAAATCACCTTACTCTTGTTAACCACCATTAATAGCAATTTTTTCTCTTTCATGTAGTCATAACTTTGGTTGATGGTGGCACTCAATTGTTGAAAATTACCGGTCATGATCGACCGACTGAGGGCATTGTAAAATTGAAGGAAATGTGGCATGTTTTGATGATAATATGTTTGTAAAACGAAATTGAAATTTGGAACTTTTCCCAATACAACCCCAACAGGTAATAAATACTCTAGGATACGTGTGACATTTTTAGTACTATTAACTGGACAGTTCACCAAACACCACAACAAATGATGATATGCATTTATCAATTGATCCTTGATCATATAAAACTTCGATAAATAAAATCGATATTGGATTTGTTCCAATTTGTCGAATTTTGAAAAACTCAAGTTGGCGTTATTCATATTGGAGAAAACATTACGACATAATAATGGATTCTCTAGCTTGAAATACACCAGACACAAATTATTACTCACAAATAAAATGATGGTTTTTTTCAATTGGTTAGCATCATTGATTTGCGATCGAATGTTGTTAAAGATTTTCAAAAGAATAGATGCAATATGGGTCAACCGGGGTTTCAATCGAAACTCCTTATAATACAATTGATGATCCAATTTGACCAGAATCGGCAATATAAAACTAATGACATCTTTAACCAAATAACTCAACAAAAACCCTCTATTATTGTTATTAAATGCTATCGACAAATCGTTTAAGAATGTTGTGTAAAGGTCGAACGATTCTAAACTTGACCAAGGATTGATCTGGTTTCCGAGGCGAATGAAGCTCAAAACAAGATCATTGAATGCCATCCATTCATTTTTGAAGATATTATAAGAATCTATGTCTATTTGATTGGAGTCAATGGTATTTTGGAGAGAATTGAATTGTATGATGTATGGATTGATTTGGGGGTTCAAATTCAAAAGCCTGGTTAATTGGACAACCTGCTCATTCTGAGGAACTTTGGATATACTCGAAATCTCATTTAGATACTGACTAGTAATATCCATGATCTTTACTAATAATGGCCAATATCGTTAAAGTCACCCGAAAGCTCAATATTAGATGTTTGCAATATTGAACCGTGCACGATATTCTATATTTTGCAAGCTGACCTATTTGAGAACTTCGATCTCTAGTCTTGTTGGTATCATAATTGCAGTAGTAATTTAAGGTATAATTATTCTAAGGATGGGTGAACCAATTACTAAGGTTAATACTTCATCGAATAAACTAACCAAAGAGACCAATAGTAATTCAAAACCTGCTTCGAGTCAATATGTTAATTTGAAATTGAACCTTCGACTACTTCCACCTTTATTAACTGAAGAGGATTTCAAAAAGCAATTGAACGAACTATACCAATCTCCTTTACTAGAATCATACTACTATATTCCAGGACATCCTCCTAGCAAATCGTATGATAGACCAGTATACTCAAGAGTGTACCTCAAGCTCAAAAATGAGGAGGGTGTGAATGAATTTAATGAGAAAGTCAAAGGACAGCCATTCATTGAGCCAGAAACAAACGAAAGTTTGATCCCAATAATTGATAAATGTTTATCTAATAGAATGCCAGGAGAACCAGCTCCAAAAAAAGGGTCCCTGGCAAAACTGCTGTCCAAAAAGTCTGACAAGATAGAGGGAAATTTGTATTATAAAAAGTTTATTGAATTTTTGAACGGGGATCTGAAGGAGTTTGGAATATTGAGCGTGAATAAAGAATTAGAGAGGCTTAAAAAGGAAGAGAAGAAAAAGGAAAGAAAGAAAGAGAAAAAGAAAGAGAGACAAAAGGAGTTGAAGAATATGACCAAGGAAAAGGCTGATGAAATGAAAGTACAAGAGAAAGAAAAGAAGGTAATGACTGAGAAGATATTACCACGAGAGAAAGAAAAGAAGAAAGAACCGAAGCCCAAAGCGAAATCAAAAGAAAGCAAGACTAAGAATGCTGAAGGTACATTTCCAAGTAAAAAGAAAGGAAAGCCCGAAAAGATAGAGAAGAAAGTAAGTGAACTACCTAAGGATAAAGAGAGTAATACAGCAAAGCCAAAATCCAAAAAGAAGTCGAAAAAAGCAGATGATCCGAAAACATTGCCGGAAAAGCAAGTTGATAATGTGAACAAGAACCAAACAGGAACTTCTGAGAAGGGAGACACAGAGAAGAAGCATGGAAGAATGAAATCAACTAAATCAAGAACAAAAACAAAACATAAAGGGAATCAACAAGAAGGCAACTCTGAAAACAAAGTACCAGAATCGGGAAAACCCAAACTCAAGAAACGGAACACCCCATCAGAGACATAACGGGCTAATTAGATAAATAGAACAAAGCGCTCTAGATAGTATACTTCAATGGAATAGAAGAGTTCGTGCAAAAGAATAAATAACTTTCTAGCAGTAACTTAAATAAGGAACCATTGACAATTAATAGGAACGCAGTAGAATAATATAACAAAAGTACCCAAAACACAGTATAGTGTATTAAATTTTATTAACCATCATGAAGTATGCGGTTTTAGCTCAGTTGGGAGAGCGTCAGACTGAAGAGATTCAGTCACAGTTAATCTGAAGGTCGTGTGTTCGATCCACACAAATCGCATTTTTCTTTTTAATTCTACTAATAATTTTTTAAACATCACGTGAGATCCACACTGTTTATCACGGGGTTTTTACATAATTTATCAAAGAATCAATAAACAGAACCAACTATTCCTAGTTTCAACCATAACTAGGTGCTGACCTGGTTGATTCCTTAGTGTACAAAGTGAAATAAAGAATGATAGAACTATCCAAGCTTGCTGAGTCGAGGCAAAAGAAGTTGGAGGAGCTTTACCATCTTACAACCAATCCTTTACTAGATGAACCCAACACCTCTGTTAGTCTTGACAAATTCATGGAAAGTAATGACATTGAAAGTGCCGGGGGCTTCGATATATCAACCTTAGGTACGCCTAACATTTCCGAGATTATAATAAAAGGGATAGAGAAGTCATTATATCATCCGCCAACTAGAAAGAGAAAGATTGATAATACCAACAAACCGAAACTCGAACCTCGTAAAATTCCCAGAATAGGAGACAAATCTACTTTAACGAAGTACTCTCTGTCTAAAAACTCCCCAGATAAACAACCTACTGCAATTACGTCGCTCAAATCACAACAAGAAGTGTCCATCGAGGAAATGGAAGAGTTCCTTCAGAAAGATATTAGTGATTTGGAAATTTTATCAGTCCCTGAACATTATCCTACCAAGCCACATAATGTTTCATCATTGGCAGAATTATACTACTTGACACAAACATTACCGTTGATCAAGTTACTTCCTGGCAGTCATAAGGCATTAATGACTGACAATTTCGAGCTAGCTTTACTAGAAGGTAAAATAGCAGTATTATATTCCCGTATAGAGGAACTTAAACGTCAAGGAAAATGGTCCCTAAGACAGCCCCAGATGTTCTATGACCCATTTCTATATGCAAAGAAGAACAAGAAGAAGAAGTTTCACTGGGACAGTTTAGTACTGGAGGGTAAATGGATGGCAGCAGATTTCAAAGAATCATTAAAGTTCAAGAAATCATGTTGTGTGATTATAGCACATGCAGTTAAAGAGTATTGGGTGTATGGGAGAGAAGTGTGTATTAAGAGGAAGGAAATCAAATATTTACCTGAAGTTTCTAAGGAAACTGAGAAGTTAGAAATTGTTCAAGACTCATCTATGGAACTTCCACCAAAAGAAGATGCAGAAACAGACAATCAAGTTAAAAAAGAAGAAGGAATTGAAATTGTAGTTTCTAACACGGAAGAAGTCAGAAATGAGGATCAAGATGCTATAGATGTTAATTTATTATTGAACAAGAAACCTAAACAAGATGATGACATTGCGTTCAGTTTACGTCCAACGGCTGACCAACTTCAAAATGATGAATTATCAAGATTGAGAGCAAGGGATATTCACCCAAGTCCCTTCAAGTTACATGTGGATATCAATCATTTAAAGAGAATTGATCTGTCTATAATAAAGAATCTTCCTAAATTCAGTGCTTTTGACGACGAAGTACAGAATACCTTTGCACCTACCTTAAAACCTACAGATTCTCCAATGATCCCCGTATCGAGACTATTACATCCATTTGAAGAAGATGAAAATTGGTACAAGGTTGTGCTCAAAGAATCAGGTTCGAAGACAAAGGGAAATACTCCAAGTGGACCTCCAGAATATCAAAAGGGACTTTTCGGTTTCCAATCGCACCGTAGGTTTAATTATTTGAAACCGCCAAAACCACCATTGATCAAAAACATCGAATATAGATCTCCAACCATTTGGCTTCCACAAGATGACAAGTATTTAATCCATTATGTTGCAGAGTTTTGTTTCAATTGGGAGTTGATTTCCGAACATCTTCTGTCCTCAGCATCCAGTCTTAAGAAGTATGAGTCTAATATTGAAAGACGTACTCCATGGCAATGTTTCGAACGGTATATTCAGTTGAATGAGAAGTTTCAATTTACAGACATGAAAGGTGTATATTCATATCATGCTCAGCAATGGTTGGAGCAAGCTCATAAGGCACAACTGACTACTAAGCGCAGAATATCGCCATTGGGGGTTGGTGCAGAATCTATACAACGTGGCCATCGTAGATTGAGATGGGCATCTTTGTTTGATGCTATTCGCAAATGCATGAAGAAGAGGGAAATAACCGCTTCTAAAGTCACAAGTAAGAGGTCCACCACTGGAAGTGAATATTCAAACACGAATAGCAATACATCAGCTTCGATTACTGGCGCCAATACGAATTATTCGAATGCATCTAACCCAACAAAGAGAGTAGTTGATCGGGTTCCTACACCTGCGGAACTTGCCAAGTTGAAATTTGAACGTGATAAATCTATCCAAGAGGCCTACTTGAACCAACAAGCGACAAGATCCAGAATGATGGCAGCTGTAGCACAGCAACAGAAACAACAGCAATTGAATCCAGGAAACGCAGGAGCTTCAGGAGCTGCAGGAGCAACAGGAGGATCAGGAACTGGTACCAATTCAGGGATGGGACCAACAGCAGGTCCGGCGGTTGGACCAGGTACCAAACCACAAGCTGCTGCCAATAATGCAAATGCGAACGGTAACATTGGGCCACAGCAAAGAGCACCCATGGGTCAAAATGTTGGAGTATCCAAGAGCGCACCAACGCCCCTTACTGGGGGAGTTGATACCACTGGATTACCTCCCAATCAAAGACCAAAGCCTAGTTCCATGCCTGTAGTGAACAAGCGCCCAACCACTCCAAATGGTACCCCATATACTCCTGAACAAATACAGCAATTGCTACAAATTCAAAAGCAAAGAAGGCTTATGCAACAACAGAACCAACAGCAACTGAAGAGTAATTCTAATAGTCCTGCAATGATGCAAAATATGCCACTTGCACACAAACCACTCCAACCAGGCCAACTTCCGCCTCAACAAAGGCTGCCACCTAACCAAATAAACCCTACTATTCAAGGTCAAGGACATGGCCAAGTGCAAGGCCAAGGGCCAGGACAGGGAGGTCAACCACAGGGACAAGGGCAAGGGCAGAACCAAGGTCAGCCACAAGTACAGAACCAGAATGGACCATCGAATGCCAAACCGAGGATACACTTCGCACCCGCCCAAGTTTCTGCTATTATCAATTCTATCCAGCAGAAGAACCCTGGATTCAGTAAAGAACAAGTCACCAAACTCGCAGCTCAATATTTGGCCAATCTTCAACAACAACAACAGAATAGATACAACCAGCAGAACAGAATCAACCAAGGTGGTGCAAATCAGCAGAATTCAGGAGGAGCTAGTACAAATCAATCAGGTACGGGAATACAGGGAGGATCAAACATGCCCCAATTTCGTAATACTGGCCAAAGCTCCAACCACAAACAACCACAAATAGCTACTTTAACACCCCAGGAAAGGAACCAATTACAAATGCTTAAAGCTGCAAAAACTGCTCAACAGCAACAACTCCAACAGCAGCAGCTTCAACAGCAACTACAACTCAAAATGCACCCAAATTCTACTCGCAAGCCTGGTGTGACCGGGGCTGGTGGGGGTTCTGGACCATTGGATGTGAATAATCTTTCGAAGTTAGAATATGAACAAAGAAAGAAGGCGATGATTGCTCAGCAGCAACAACAACAACAGCGCATGGCTGGAGTAAATATGTCGCCATTACCAGGACTGGACAATTCTCGGATGCCATCTTCAGCATCATCTCCAGGTGCTGGATCCACTCCACAATAAGTCCAACTTCATGGATAGGGGATAGGTGACATGTAAATTTAGTTGATGATAATGAGACCCAATCATTTGATTCTTGATAGATCTAATGTATATTAGTAATTATAGCTATAAGTAGGATACCAGTGAAATGGCAACTGGATTATATGGGTAATGGAGAAACTAAAGGATATGGAAAAGGGATATAAGTAACGTGCACCTTTTGTGCAGCTAAGGTTTCGCAGCCGTATACATTGTTGCAAATTCGGAATGTACATGGAAGCAATATAGTTGTTGGTATTTGCGGAGAAGGATAATGAGGTAAATCTTTATACAAGATGAATTTTCTTCCATTATCACAGAAGGGAGAGTTCGAGTTAGAACTTGAAGGTGATTAAAAGAATGGTCGATTTCCATTGCCACTAGGTTTATTATATAGCATTCTGTACATATAGTGGCCAGTCAAACTGCTACGTCCAGTTCGCTAAATAGAAGTATTCGTGGCCTTAGCTAGTAAAATAACATCAATATCGAGAACCAAGTAATACTTAATTTAACCCTTCATCGTTAGCATACCACTCAGTAGTGAGGTAATACAATATATCATCCCATGATTACATAAGCCAGAGTATTTACAAAGTCGTGTGGGTGGACAGATCATACAGACGCGATATAGCGGTTACGATGTTCTTTAAGGAATCGTCATTCTTTAGCATGTCACGACGTCCAGCAGATTTACGAGAAGCGCTAAGTGTGACTCCCTTCATACATTTATTACCCAAACAAGATATTGCGCCATTAGTATCTAGCTCACTAGTTATTGCGCCTGATGATGCTGTGATATCTCATTCACTTACCAATGACATGGTAAGACAAGCCCGCAAAAACATCAATAATGATCCTCACACGTTCGATGGAGAAATCGAATTGTTAACGCAAGACTTTATGCTGTTCCAAGATGCCGAATTGGACGATATTCGATTCACAATTGCCGATTCTAATGCTGTACGAAATACTTCCAATCACTACTCGCCTGATTTACTACCATTGGAAAAAAGATTATTTGAGTCAGAGATAGCGCCGGTACTTTATGAGCCAACTAATGGCAAAGTACCTGACATAAGTCTTACTGAAGGGAGACTTTCTGTGCGAAAGAATTATCATGACGATCAAGATTCCACGCAAGTTCATAATGAGAAGTACTTAAGAAAGTGCAAAAAAGAGATAGAAATCATGTTAGCATCAGAGAGAGAGATAAACTCAGGTATAATAAAGCCAACCAAGAATGCTCCTAATAAGAGACCCATTGAACCACAGGTATTACCCAATTCTAAGAGAATTCAGAAGCAGTCATACTTGAGTTCAGACGAAACAGTTTCTAAGGCTTATAATTACTTGGTACTGTCAATCGAGCATATGGAGAACATAGAGATAGAAAACGTAAAGCTTCCACAGCCGATGCTAATGTCAATTCTTGATATTTTATTTATGATTATGCCCAATCCAATCATTCAAAACATAGAGATATCCAAAATGGTAAAATTACAAGAAATGTGCCAACATACGATACTCAATACCAATAGGGAAAGATGGGGAGATTTAGCGACAAAATTCGATGATGAAAGATCATGCTTGGAAAACTTTAATCATATACGACAAATTTTCGACCAATTCTTTCAGCTCAATAGTGCTTGTAAGATCATCATATTAATTCTCAATGGTAGCTTGACCGATAAAAGGATATTTTTAGATGATTATCTTAAAGTAGTTGTTGATTTCGTCAATGATACTGTGCATGATATTATTCTACCCGTAACAGCAAGAGTAATTGAAATACCATACATTTCGAGTAATTTAAAGCCATTATATTCCATGCTATTATCAGAGATAGGATCTATTATGAGTATGATTGCATTTTATACCTCTAGATATTCTATTGATGAACAGATTTTAACGAAATTGGAGTATATGTCGATTACAGTGATATTTACCGACGAAAATAAAAAGGAAAAGACATCAATTATTGGAGTTAACGGGTTTGAAAGTCTCAAGATGAATGGATGCGGAATACTCATTGAAATATTTAAAACAATGAAAGACCAAAGGCAATTCATATTGAACGAAATATTATCTAACTTTGACAAGATACCAACTCAAAAAATGGCTGCAAGACAGTACAGATTATTTAGAGGAGGTACTGTTCAATTGGTGAGTTCACTTTTGGTTAATTTGGTTGAAAGTGTTAATTTAAGCAAGATTACAACATTTGCTAATGATACAAATGTGGATGGTTTAGAAAAGGAGAGCTTCGAACTTATGGCTGAATCATCACAAGCTGCAGGTGATATTGCATCATTTTTGGTGATGAAATTATCGAAAACTACAGACCAACAAGTAAAGCATTGCTTAGAGCTATTTATCGATGATATCTTGACTCTTGTTATATTACCTGAATATCCAGGATGTGAATTATTATTGGTTGCAATAATGAAATCGTTATTGCTAACCTTACAAAATCAGAATTGCTCTGCTATATTAGAAACGTACATTTTAGAGCTACTTGGATTGTTAGGAGAGAGGATTCTTTTGATGAAGAAGACCACGAAGTCATGTGAAAAGTTGAACTCCAGCAGTTCCATCGAAACTTTACAGCTATTTCAAGCAAATATGGTCGATACCATTGAATATTTGCAACTTGTCATGAAAAAGAACATATCATTTAGATCCTCAATGAGGTACTTGACTGTTAAATATTTTAATATGTTGCATCCTGTCTTAAAGAAGGTAAACGAAGAGGATGTGGAACAAAATGAAGGAGATGAGCCATCAAAGGAGATACAAGTACCACATGCATCAAAGGAAGGACTCTTATTACACGAAATGTGTGTATATCTTACATCGGTGATAGCCAATGATTCTATCAATTTGAATCAAAATTTGAATCCAGATAAAGATCAACTGTCAATTAATTCTTATAAGTGTTTTTTACTTTCACAAGAATTACCAGAGCTATATGATAATTTCGTGAACATTTTACTTAAATCGCTTGATAGCAACAAAGTTAAAACTAAAACTAGAGCAGTTAAGATTCTTTCCTCATTGATAGAAAAAGAGCCGTCGTTGTTAATTTCTCCATATGTTCAAGAATCCATTTCAAATAGATTACTAGATGGATCACCACTAGTAAGGGATGCTGTGATTGACTTGGTAAGCAAATACTTAAATTCCAAACCCGAAGTTATTGATAACTTTTATAAACCCATCTGTGAGTGTATGAACGATGAAAGTATCCAAGTGAGGAAACGGGTAATCAAATTATCTCGAGAAATGTATACAAATACGAAATCAAAAGCGGTAAAGGTAAGCATATCTACCAAGCTTCTTAGGAGACTTCATGACGAAGATGATGTGATTCAAGATTTATCAAAATCATTCTTATTTGATATATGGTTCAAGAAGTTGAGCCTTGAAGATCCAAATGAAGTGACGAATAGAGCTGAAATTATGATGGAAATCATATCGAATGGAGGAAAGAGCTACAAATATTTTGAGCAATTTATAGTTGATTATGTCTTAGCTGTGAAACAAGTTCAAGCTCAGAAATCGTTGGAAATTATTATAGAGAATACGTTGGATTATATTCTTGAAAATGCAGACACTACATCACATGTTCCGGTAGAAAATGCTTTGAAGCTAGTGTCAACATTGGTCAGGTGTGACAGCTCCTTACTAAGTCAAGATCAATTGATTTCGTTACAACCACTTCTAGTAGATGAGAACCATACCGGCGGGAACACTTGTTTCTATAGTTTGGAGATACTCAAACATTGCTTGGTTGGTATTGAGTCTTTACGTCCTGACTATTTGAATTATGTTCAATCGTATTTATTGAAACAATTAACAAAGTTTAACCTGAGGGAACTTCACGTGGCAATGCCATGCGTATGGAGGTTAAGTGAAATGAAGAATGCTACAATTAAATTGGCCAATGCTACAGTTTCTTGTATGAAGCTTATCAAACCATATGTTGACCAGAGAAAGAAAAGTACCAAGGAAATTGGCCGTGAACCTAAGCTTCAAAAATTGTTAAACTTATTAGGTTGTTTCGGGAGATATTGCAAATTAGAAAAACATCGTGACGTGTTTTTGAAATCATTTGTTGGCCTCAAAGAGAAGGAATCTGTTGTGAGTGTGACGATTAAATTCTTGATGTATTTCAGCGATGCTGGAATTGACTCTACAATAAGAGGATCTGCTATCACAAATATGATACATATTTGCAATTCCCATCCCAAATTATTCATTTCAGAAGCTATATTGAAAGTCTTTGATCGAGAGTTTGCATCCAATGACTTGACAATTCTTCATAATATGATACAAGGAATTATCGAATTCTTGAAGAAAGAAGATCATGAAACTTACAAGCGGAATGGTGCTTTAGAGAAGTCCTCTCAAAATATTAAACTTGATGTGGCTGTTTTTCATGGAGATGCTAAAAGTTACGTGAATGATGGAATATGTGCTGGGATTGTTCAAAGATATATACAAAGAATACTTGAGCTATGCATTATTGACGAAGGTAAGTTCTCTTATTTACCTATCCAATTTTTGCAGCTAGTTGTGAAATTAGGATTCGCAAATCCCAAAATCTGTATTCTGACAATCATTGCTTTGGAGTCCAGTTCGAATCAAGTGATTAGACTCACTGCATTGGAATTACATCAGGAATTATATGAGAAGCATGAATCATTAACCGGAACCAGTTATTACGACGGAGTAAAACTTGCAGTGGAATACAGGAAAAGAGTAGTGGGAAATAATTTCCTAAAGGACACAACATTCATTGATGGAATGTATTCGTTTATCAGAAAGAATTACTCTTCCAAGAAGAAATTCATCCAAGCATTATCAAAAGTATTTAATATTGATGAAAAAGCTTCAACGAGTGAACTAAACAAGATCAGATTTCATAGAGATGTTGCACTCTTTGTATCTATGAATATAATAAATACAAAATTTAGTTCATTGGAAGAAGTCTTAATGATCATTTATAGTATTGATAAGGTTACATCAGATAAGGGAATCGACTTAATTGAATTACTCCATGGAGAAGAAAACAAATCAAGGTACGATTTATGTGTGATCGCTCAAACATACAGTATTTGTTTGAAACTTCGGGAATGTTTAAAGACGAAATTCAGCATTAATACTACGCAAATAGAGCATTTTCGCCCCGGTAGAGTGGAAATAGAATTGAGGCAAGCACCCAAATCTGTTGTCAACGTATCATTGGAAATTGAAGAGTATTTAAAAGCGAATATTGAAGACGAAGAGAGAATGACTACAGTTATTGAAAACTTTGGTAAACTTATAGAAGATTTCATTTGAGAGCATTTAGGATTGCAAATAGTTTATACATTGCATGTGGTTGGTTATATCTTATACAGATATATAGAAGGTAGAATATAATACAAGAGGACCATGATTTTCCGAGGGAAGACGAAATCATTTTTTTAAGGAGTTTCGAAACGACTTCCTTTCACCAACAGATGTTTCTGCAATACGTTTAGAAGAACGAGGCAATTGGAAACCATCATGTTCTGGAACTATATCTGTAATTAAAGTTCCAAATGCAGATAATTCTTCGAAATCTATGTCGAAGTTCACATGATCATCGGAGCCGATTTCGTCAAGTTTTAGTGACGAGGGATTCCGTGGGGTTATTATTCTATGTCTTTTCTGGATGTGATGTTTCATGTATTTCTTTTGCAAGTTGATCTTTTTCAGGGGATTGGATTCTTTTGGTTTTGCAGACGATTGAGTATCAATAGGTGATATAGATCTGGTACTATTGACCGAATCTGTAAGAGATTCTGATTTGACAATCTTTGGAGGTAGTATTGAGTCAACAATCAAAGTGTAGCCATTATTTAATTTCAAACGTATAACAGGACCATATTTGAGAATATGTTCACGTTTTCTTCTTTCTCTTAATGTTTCTACAGAAGCTTCATATTCATCTGGTTCACCATGATCAACACTAGGATCATATTCCTTTATGTCGGACGTAATAATATCCAATCGTTTTTTCCAGTTTTCGTGCTTTTTAAGAAGTTTGTCTAATTCAATTATGGCCAATTCATTTTTATCGCTTAACTCTTCGAAATCTTTCAAGTCCTTGATATGGACAATTGAAGGCAAATGTCGTATCCAATCGTATTGGTTGAGAAGCTTGAAATGGGATTGGAGATTATCCACCTCAGATAGGATCCTCAAACGTTCTTCGTTTGTCATTAGCTTTTCGTGTTTCTTCATTTTGCCATGGAACACTTCATAGGCATCATCCGATAAAGGGTCATGCAAATATCTTGATTTCGATTTTCGATCCAGCAAAGTGTCTGTGATGGTAGCCAAGTTTGTAGATTTGGTGATTCTGCTCTTGTCAGGAAGGTCTACATTTTGATTATATCTATAAATATGGTCAAATGAAGAACCATTAGATATAGCAATAGGTTGATCTTTATGTAGAAATTGATTGATATTTTCGAAATTGAAAAGATAATTCTGCTTCAACTCTTTTGATCGCAACTGTCGTTCTGGTTTCTTGAGAGTACTTGACCTGGGACCATTTAAAGAATTCACCTCCGTCATGGTCGGTGATGATTGAAGTGAGATATCATACGCGTGAAATAATTATGTATACAAATAAATAATCATACACGATAAAACCATTTTCCTGGAAGAATATACTAAATACAATCAAGACCAAATTCCAAACTCAGTATACCGTATTCGAGTAAGCTTATCAATCTGATCATCAATTCCCATCCTTTCTCTATGAGCTCCAAAGATATTGTTACAGAGTATAAAGATAAACCAATTGTTCTACGGAAGTCAGTAACCATCAATTGGCAGCTTATTATAATAATGTTCACCATTTGGCTTCCTTTATTCCATTACTATGAAAGAATAAATGTCAGAAGTGTCATAGAACAATGTCAATGGCATACCTGGGAAAGTTGGAATAAATCTGCAGATCCTTATAGAATCGTCCTTGTTGCCGATCCACAAATCGTAGATGACTATTCATATCAAGGTAAACCAGCTATTTTCACTTATTTGTTCCAAAAAATCACAGACAATTACTTACACAGAAACTACGAGTATGTCCATCAACAATTACATCCTAATTCCACCATCTTTTTGGGGGATTTGTTCGATGGTGGAAGAGAATGGGAAGATGAAAAATGGCTCCAAGAATTGAATAGATTTAACAATGTCTTCCCTGCAAAGAAAGACCGTCATGTAATCAACAGTATTGCAGGAAACCACGACATTGGATTCGAAAAAATTGATCATCATGTGTTGGAGAGATTTACAGATCATTTTGGAGATTTAAGCGACCATACTGTCCTTGGAAACCATTCTTTTATTCTCTTAGATACTATTTGTTTATCTTCATCAGATCCAGTTGTTAATTCCAAACCTAGAGAATTTTTGTCAAGCATAAATGACCGATTAGATCCAGCCTTACCTCGGATATTATTGCTGCATATTCCGTTGTACAGGTTTCCTGATAGGCAACTCTGCGGTCCACATAGAGAATCTCCTAAACCATTTCCAATTCAGCGTGGGAAACAATATCAAACTGTCATTGATTATTACATTTCTCAAGATATTCTTACTACTATACGTCCAAAAATTGCATTTGCTGGAGATGACCATGACTATTGTGATACTACTCAAACATTTACACACGAAGAAACAGAGTATATTACAAGAGAAATAGCGGTCAAATCTGCGGCCATGACCAGTGGAATAAAGCGTCCAGCCCTTCAATTATTATCTTTACACAATCCCTCGGATAGCAAGGAATCTGGACAAAGCGAGACTTACCAAACAGAAATGTGTTACATGCCCGAACCATACTTTGCAATGAAACTTTACTCGTGGATTCTTTTGGCCAATCTTATCTATCTTGGATTAAAATATTTGTACCCAAAGATTCTCAATACATATTCGAGAAGAGTATCAAAAATATTCAAAATACCAGAGGGTAAATTGTTGTTGGATCCCGCAAAAGATAACAAATCATTTGCATTAAATAGTACGATTTGTTTATTACTTCCTATTCTTATCCTTGGTAGTTATTACCACCTAGTTTAATGGAAATGATACAGTAAATAAGATTGATACTAGATATATATATATTCTCTATTCATTCATTCATTCATTCTATTTGAAGCTAAAAAATCTCTCCACATAACTAGGATTAAAGTCAGCCCTTTTAGATACATATTGTCGAATATTGAATGGTTTCAAATTGGCCAATTGTCCTTCTGTTACCAACGAACTGATCAAGTTAGATTGGACTGTGAATAAGTTACCAATTTCTCTTAATAATTGAAAGTTCTCTGATAAGTCGGCAATTCCCCATTCATCTATAACGGATTGGTATCTGATAACGTCTTTAGTAAGAACAATGCCTCCTGTAGAATTGACAGTATATTTCTTATAATGTTCCAATAATTGGCTCAAAAAGTTCATTCCAACCTTAACCAATACATTATTCAAGTTTGAATTATTCAAATTCTCTCCAAGAGTAACATGAATATTAGCAAGAAGTTCAGATAACAATTCACATGCATCAGTATCATCTTCAATGGTATCACATAAGAAATCTTTCTTCTTTTGTTTGGTTAAAATATATGTTATTCTTCCAGCAATCATATCCAAAGATTCTCTCAATATCACATTTAATGATATCTCACATCTGGAAATGTAATTATTGGTTAAATTACTCATTCTGTTTTTGATATTGGGAGAATTGATAGCACACGGAACAATTACTTTCTTGATAGTAGACGAAATCAAATATAACATTTCACTCACAGTATTGAAAGATTGAAGATAACTGAAATCAAATGGCTGTACTGAATTGAGCTTATAACTGGTACTTTCTTGTTTCATTTGTTCATATGCCACTTCTAAACCTCCTCCGATATAAAGTTTACCGAAATCAAAGAGAATGATCTCTAAGATTTCTAATGCATATTCTGGTGTTTTTGTGGGAGCCAATTCCAAAATTCTGGCTATGGACTCAATAGAAGACTTTAATATCACTTCGACTTGAGTGACATTTAATTTCGAATATTCTTCATATTCCTTACTTAAATCTCCAGATGTCCTGGTAGTAGCCTTGTCCGATAATTTTGATTTCATGTAGTTTTTAAATTGATTTAATCTCTTTCTTTCCGAGAGATGGAAACTGAATCTGTCATTAGCTTGATGTTCGGTCACTCCAACTTGGGTATTTTCAGTGCTATCCATATTATCAATCTTAAGAGATAATGCATTGTTGGAAAGTGCTCTTTCGTTATGCGTGTTGAACTTGTGAACTATATTATAAATCATATCTTCAAGATTCTTCTTTTCTCTTCCAAAATATACACTATCGGAGGTATATTCAACAAAAAGATCATAATTTGATTGATTTAATATGGTACTCAATTCATTTTCTTCATCAAACTCATTGTTCGAGAAGAATTCTTTGACATCCTTTGTGAAATCTCCCACTGAAATGTATAAAGTGTACAATATTCTAACATGGGCCAAGGACCCTACTGAAAGTGAATACTGTAATAATGCACTTACCTTATTTTGAATCATTTGAGCATAAACCCTTTGAATGAAGATCTTCAATACAGGCACAGGTTTTTCAAATACTTGTTGAACAATTCTTGCTTGGCCTTTGATGGCTACTCTTAAACGAGCCAAAAGCGATTCCGTTGGTTCATCCTTTACCGTTTCAACGTAATTAGGATCGGATAATTTGATCCACACAGCCTCATTATCTAAGATCGAATTCTCATCTTCATCTTCTCCTTCTCCATTCTCATGCTTTTCTGCATCCATCAATAGATCATTTTTACTTAAGAATGCTTGAACTACATTAGATCCTCCGTTAAATTCAAATAAAATATCGGCTATTTCTCTCATCATTTCGAATTGGTTATCTTCAGAAGCAATTTCAAACCGACTTAATAAATGACGTTCCATGGTTTCACTATACTTTTGAATGACTTGAACACATTTGGAGGTTTTAGGTAATTCTGAAGATTCGATCTTTTTAGATAATGTAAGCAAATTACTCACTGTTTTGGCACATTTCACTTTATCTTCATATACTTTACTAGTTCTTAATGTTTCTAAAGGATCATACTTCTCTTTGGTATAAAACCCATGATATGCACGAATAAGAAAGATGGTCTCTAAAGATCTATCTCTATAATTAGTGATTTTATTCAAGGAACTACCCAAGGGATTAATCTTGGATGTGACTTCAGAGATCTTCATGTCTAAAATATCAAACTTCTTGACAGTTCGATCTATTTGGGATGACAACTGCAAAACATTCTCACTATGTTTCAATTCAGAGCCCTCCACATTCCTTTCGGAATGATCCAATTGTCGTTCAGACTCATTGCTCAATTGTTTCAATTCTCTTAATGTAGATTCAAATGTACGAATATATGGTTTGGGATCTAAATACTCCAACTTGTTGACCTCTGCCCCCTTCAAAAAGTGATCCTTACTCAATTCTTCAATGAAGTCATTGACTGATAATCCCTCTAGAAAATTATCTAGATTGAGAAGCTTCTGTATGTCTTCATCTAGATCGTAAATTGAGAAACTCATAAGAAATCAATTGATGGTTCGTAATTGTTGATATAGGATCTTGTTGTTTAAAATTGAGACAAATATCACGTGATCGAGAAACAGGTTACAGTGTTTTCGACGGCTTACAGGTAGCTTTAAATTTATCAATCTACATGAAGTGAAGAGAGATACCGTATAGCACCCGTCTTACTGTATTCTACACGTTATCCTAAATCAAATATATTATTCTAGCATAGCTATCTTAACTATCATAAATTTAGTTAGCCTTGAAGGTCAAGTGACACTTACCACAGTATTGTCTGT
Source organism: Suhomyces tibetensis (assembly GCA_030570835.1). Classification (NCBI taxonomy): domain Eukaryota; kingdom Fungi; phylum Ascomycota; class Pichiomycetes; order Serinales; family Debaryomycetaceae; genus Suhomyces; species Suhomyces tibetensis. Next base: position 80,911 of record JAJLWT010000037.1, read on the forward strand.
CTTCACCCATCTTGGCCATGAAAACACCGGCACCACAGGTTGGGGCTGGACATTCTCTTCTCAATCTTTCGACCTTACCATCGTTGTCGACCTTGTAGTAGTTCAAGACAGCCAACTTGTTCTTTCTGTGCTTGTGCTTGATCTTCTTTGGGGTGGTGTAGACCTTCTTCTTTCTCTTCTTACCACCACCTCTCAATCTAAGGACCAAGTGTAAGGTGGATTCCTTTTGGATGTTGTAGTCGGACAAGGTTCTACCGTCTTCCAATTGCTTACCAGCAAAGATCAATCTTTGTTGGTCAGGTGGAATACCTTCCTTGTCTTGAATCTTGGACTTGACATTGTCAATGGTGTCGGAGGATTCGACTTCCAAGGTAATTGTCTTACCGGTTAAAGTCTTGACGAAAATTTGCATTTTGGCTTGTCTGCAAGTATGCTTCTTTCTAACCGAATGTAGATTTTTAAAAGAGACCTTACGAAGTAGATGATGACAAAAAAAAATGGTGCTGTGATGGCGCAGGAGGACCATACGAATTTTTGCGTCGTGCTAGACTCAAACAGTATAGTATCGAAGCAGAAAGATTAGTATGTAATGGGACGGACAATTCTGATCACGCGCTTTCTTGAAATAGCACTTTTAGGGCTCAAACCCTAATTACAAAGCACCATTCCATTTTGCTTAGTCGCAACTATAAACAGTATTTGCAACTAATAAAGGCGGCTCGTGGGTTCAACATAACAATTTTGTAGAGAATAGTGTTTATTAATTCGAGCCTATTAAATTCGCTTGTTATTGATCTTCATACAATGCTAGGAGATTCCGTCCTAGAAAATAGAAGGAAATTATACCGCCGTCAGTCTACTCATTACATACGAAAGTCCCTTACTAATGAAAGTCATATACTGTACAAGGAGTTCAATAAAGGTCAATCGTTTTGGAAACGAGTATGGCTACTAATGACATGCCAAAGTTAGAGCTGTCTTATTTACTGGCTTGTCAACCATTTGCATTCATCATAAATCCAATTCGTCTTCTTCATTTGTATCGTTCCAATTAATATTCTTAGACCTAATAGACCCAAAATTGATTGTCTTTCTATTGATGACATTATTCAATAGCAAATAATGTTCTAAAGATTCCAAAGTGACCGTTTCTCCACCTAACTTCTCAAATCCTACCAATCGGGTCAATTCCTTACCATTCTTATAAATAACCACAAATGGCAATACTTTAATGCCTAATTTGGCCACAAGGAATGGTGCCCTTTCGGCCAAAATACGAACCACCGTAATGGTAAGCTGTTTTTCAGCTAGTTTGGCCAATGTTTCATTCATAATGGCACACTTGGAGAAATTGGGCTGATAGAAATGTACTATCACGTACTCATTAGATGTTACTATATTCATTAATGTCTTTTCATCATCTGTGCTGATAAGTTTTCCCAAATCCTCGTCATTTTTTTCGGCCACTGTGTCATCTACACGTTTGAATTCTGCTGTTAACTGTTTGATTCTTTCATCTCTGAATTTGGCAAGAACTCCACTATCATCTTCATCTTCCAAGAGATCAAGCAATTCTTGATCATCATCAGAATCTCCTTGAAGTTTGGATTCCTGATATTTTTCCACAAGCTGTGCCAGTTGACTATCCATAATAATGTTTTTTTCAATATAGTGGGGAATTCAAACAGTTGACTGTTGAATTGGAACAATTTTGATTTCGACGTGTGCTTGACTAGTCAATTTACAAATAAGAATATCTTTATTTTTGTCACCACGCGTTAGATCGAATTCAACATTTTCAATATAGACTTAATACTCTCCAAGTTTTTAGTGACCATTTCTTGATATTTCATTGGCTCACTAAGTCCGTTTATTTCAGATCTGTGACTAGAATGTGATATGTTGTTCCTACTATTTATGATCCCATTTCCTGTATTTACATCCTTTCTATTGTAATTACCATTTGAAACTCTCGCACTACCATTACCTTGATAGCTTTTGATACCACAACTTACATCTTCATGCATCATTTCAATTGACTTTTGCAAGCTGTCATCGATTTGCTTGACAGTATTGAGAATCAACTTGAGTTCGCTCAATATAATTTCCCGCTGTTGCTCAATCGTGACATCCCCAGAAGGCTCAATTTCAGGAGAAGAAGACATATTTGGTTTTCGATCAATAATAGTCTTGATTTTTGGCTTGATTTGAAACTTACAAATCAACCAAGTCACGTGACGCGTTTTTATGTATTAAGGGGTTGTTATAAATTTAGTCTATATGGTTTATCAGTTTATATGCTATGACGATGAATTTCGTTTATATATGTAATGAGATCAAGCGAAGATCGATGTTTGTCTTTTCCTGCCTCTAGTCCTATGTGCTGGAGTTGTTTGACTTGAGCAGGAGACATTTACACCAGTGTCTGGAGGACTAGACCGATCAGATTCACTGGCAGTAGACGACTTCACATCTTGTGTTGGAGACACTTTTTGCTGAATGGTATTTTGTTGGACTGTCGCTTCTTTTTCTTCTTTAACGACAGCTTCTGCTTCTTGTTTCACTTCCCTGTTCAACTGTTTCAATTTGTTTACTTGAAGGTATAACAGCTTTGATGCATTTTTTTCTGAAGCCAATTGTGATTTCAACAGTTTACGGTCAACTTCTCCAGTTTTGATTAAGTCTGCCAATAGCTTTTTCAATTCGTTATTCTCGTGGATCAATTCAATTTTGATCTTTTCATTTTCGTTAAATTTGGATAATAAATAGTTGAATTCCTTACAAAGCTTCAAATAGGTAACTTTCAAGGTTGTAAATAGGGAGGTCAATTTGGAGGTATTTACCATGGCCTGTTTGATGGAGGCCACAGTTGATGCATTGATGTTGGGGGGAATGAAGGCATAGTCCTTCTGTTGCAGTTCCTTTGTGATTGTTTTATAATCTTCTTCATTCGAAGTAATGCTTGTTAAAGGAGAATATGGAGATGGAGATGCAGATGACGATGTTGGAGGAGTATGAGAGACTCGAGTTTTCTGGCGGGATTCGTAGCTTATTGGTTTGGAGAGTTCGCTTTCAAACAAAAGATCCCCATTGAACTCATTGAATGACAGAATGGCGTTATCTATTTCGTCATTCAAGGTCGATTTTTTGTCTGGTATTTCATCGAATAAGTCATTGAAGGAGTCCAGATATTCGTCAGTATTTACTTCTTCAGAGGGTTTATGTTTCTTAAAAGGCGGTAGTATGATAGTATGATCCCTATTGGTTTCGTCTAGAATCATAGTGCCTCTTCTTAGTTGCGGGAATGAGCACTAGGGATAGATAGAAGACTATTGAATAGGAAGATCTAATTTTTTTGAGATGAGATGCGATGCGCGTACCAATAAACGACACCGTGAGTAAGAGGATGTTGATGATAAAGAGAAGCAGGGAGGAATCGGAAGAAATGAAGAAACAAGAATGAATGGAAACAGAAGAATTAGACCTATTTAGTATGGGTGTTGGAATTGGATTAACCACATACATTTTTTTTTTGACATCGTGTGCCATTAATCCATTAGTACTTTCTTTAACCTACAATTTTCAAAAATATAACATAATATCCCAGGATGCACTATATAGAACTAAAGTATAATAAATAGACGAATATGTACAGAATAGACACCTACCACACATATGGTGATGGGGTCTATGAATGCTAAGCTTAAATTAATTAAATACCTTTCCCAACCTTCCTACCTCGCTTAATACGCCCACCGTCGTGTCACCAATGGTGTTACCGACCTCTGAAACGAAGAGTCCACTCTCTTCCCATTTCTCACTTAACACCGATAACACACCTTCAAAGGCCAATTTGCCCGATTTGGCGTTCTGGCCAAATCTCTCCACGGACCATTCCTCCAATTTGTCACAGATCTTGGTGATGGAGGCATATGCAGTGATTTCAGCCGATTGATTGAAAGTGGTCCGGGACAGTGGATAAACTGGATCTGGTTTATATAAAACAGTTTCATTGACCGATAACAAATGGTTCATGGTCAAGTTCATAGACTTCATGACCAATGTCTTATTAATCAAATCGACCTCGCTAACCTCTCTCACGTAACTGAGCTGCTGGCTGCCCACCAAGTATGCCAACCATGCCGGAATGGCCTGCTTACAGCCAATGAGTCTTTCTGTACGTAACGTCTGGCGGACCACATCTATGCTTCTATTCAAAATATCCACCGACACAACGTGAGTGGAATGTTTGTTAGGGTACTTTTGCCAATTGGCAGCGGTGACTTTTTCCCACGCATAATTGAAATCATGCTGGCTTTCAAAGAGTTTCATAGTTAAGAAATTTGGTGATGGTTGGTTTCAAATGACTCCCCTACTTGTTATATATATATAGTGCGGATTGTCCTATGAAAATTTTTGTGAATTTCTTTTTGATAACCAAAAAACGACCTGAAAAGATAGCGACACAATAGTGGGACAATTGTGGGGATCTCTGTTACAGTCCCAGTACGAGAGTTCCTATTGGTCAGTGAGAAAAAATGGTATCTATGAACATGATCTCGTCCGCTATTAGCTATCAAAATGTCTATATTATGCTGCTATTATTACTATAGAATTGCTGAGATGTGGTAATAAAGAAGCGGTGGTACAAAATCAGTACTCCCACTTCATTAGTGCAGCACGAGATCATCACCAGATACCTATAAGACTAGTACGAGGCTAAGACATCTATTGTCGTCCAAATATTTCACCACTAATATTTTCGTATTTAGCCTGACCAATTGACTCAGAATAGTTACCAACTCCATATATTCCCTGACTACCCTTCACGCTTTTCCGATGGCAATTCGCTTCAGAACAGTATGTATCCTTTTTTCGCCCGGAGCAACTAGATCAACTGTTCCGGGAATCGCCTGGTCACGTTTTTCCTGGGGTAGGTCACCTGGCTTACATAAGGGGAGTAATTAATCCGAATCCGAATCTGAATCGGAATCCGAGTCGGAATCTGAGTCGGAGTCGGAGTCCAAGTTGGAATCGGAATTGGAGCTGGAACTTTCTGAGGAGCTTTCAGACGAACTGAATTCGTTACTTGCTTTAAACTTATTCTTTACGCGTGGTACCAGAGAAACAGGAGTAGAAGTTGCGGTTCGTTGGGTGCTGGGCAGAGACGGAATATTCTTCAAAGAGGCCAATTCCAGTTTTTTCTTTGGGAATGAGACTTTCTGTGGGCTACTATTGATGGTACCAAGACTTGGAATTCCGACAGACTTCGTATAATCGGAAGTGACGATTTTCGTTCGTTTTTCGCTAGCACCTTCACTGGTACTATCACTTTTACGATCACTAGCACTACCACTCGCACTATTACTATCACCATCACCAGCACTATCGCTATCATCAGCACTATCACTATCGCTGTTACTCCTACTCTCCACATCCTTTTCGTTGTTAGTTGTCTTTTCGCTTTCTCCTAAAATACTCGAATTGTCAGTTTTTACTGATACAGCCTCAACCTCCGAAATCTCTATAACTGGATTTCTATCTTCCGTTGAGTGCTCTAAAACCACCTCACTAGTGATTTGAACATCACCAGAACTGTCGCTCTCCATATCTGACTCTTCTATGATCTCCTGCACAGTCGAAGAAGGCTTGGAAATCGCTTCGGATGTGCTTGTTTCATAAGGTATGTCGAAAGAAGCTTCCGCTTCAGATCGAAGCTTCTTAAAAGGACTGCTGGTATTTGAGATATTGATTGTTGAAGAAGAATCCATCTCTTCTTTAGATCTTGAGTTACCTTCATCAATTTTATTCATTAATTCAGACTTTGACTTACTTTTGTTTATCACATGCCCCAGCTCAGATTCTAAGTCACTCTTATCGTTCTCGTTTTCAGTCCCAGAATCTCCTCTAGAACTCAAAAGTTCGTTCATTTTGGAAGGTTTATCTGTATTCACTCTGTTCTTTTTGATTATGTGATCAAAAGAAGTATCGGAGTCTTCGGAATCGTCTGAAAATATTGGTGAATCAGGACCAATAAATGAAAGTTTATCCTTTTGCATTACTTCAAGAATTTTGGACTTTTTGATAGTAGGACCAGTGTAATCTTCGCCTTTTCTTTTGTCTTGTCTTAGTGTGTCATCTTGAAATATGTCTTCACTATCAAAAATGGCTCTTGGGACTTTATTGTAGAACTTATTGGGGGAAATAGTTCCCTTTTCAATTAGTATTCTTCGTCTTGCCTGTAATTCTGAATCTGAATCCGAATTTTCAACTCTTGAGTTATTTTCTTGTCTATTAGCGACCCCTTCAGCAGTATGTTCCACATCGTTATTGACATCTGTAAGATCCAGATCTGATTGAACAACAGTTGTATCATGATGCCCGTCTTGACATGAACTTTTTGCAGTCAAACTATATGCGTCGCCTCCATTTTGAGTTGTATTAATTAATGTTTGGGACACTTTTCTATTTGAAGAATGGTTTATGTTGTTCAAGTTGTTGACACTTTTTGGGTTGTTAGAAGTTAAAATGTTTTGCTGTGAGTTCATTTTTGGAACTTCTGACGATAGTTCTGGCCCAAGATTTGAGTCAGTTTTTCCAGCTGTTCGAGGGCTGCTTTGCACTTCTTCAGGCTTTTTAACTAAAATAGGCTGGCTTCTTTCAAAGAGATTGTTCTCCACATAGTTATCATTCAATAATCGACTCAAATAATCAGTACTGATTTCCGAGTCCAATTGTTGGATTCTTTCAAAATCCACAAGGTGACTGGCATCACTTATATAGAACTCTCTTGATTCTGGAAGCTGATACCCTGGCCTTTGATATTTGGTAAATTGATTCATGAATTGGGAAAAGAAAGTGTTGAAGGAATTGACTGTCGATTTGGTATTGGCTAATATGAACGGGTAGATTTTTGTGTCTATAAGATGGACGATTTCTTCGACTTCTGAAGTTTGTTTGAGACTCTTCGAGCCAAAGATTTTTAATTCTTCAAGTATAAAATAAATATCTTTACAATAGTAATTGTAATTGATGTACTTGAAGATATTATTGAAGAAACTCGGAGGTATACTTTCAAAGACTTCATTTTGGACCAATATGATATCGGAGACAGTCTTGAAGTTTGGATCGTGGTCACGGTCCAAGGTTAACGAGCTCTTACCCCATTTGGACTTTTCGATATTCATCATATAAAATTTGTTATACATGGGATGATTTAATACTTTTTTTATGCATTGATCATAGATTGAGATGAGGTAACTTACTATGACATTTGGATTAGTTAATCCTTCCACTTTGAAGAGTTGGTTAATTAGATTGAATTTGAACCAATGGATAAGTCCGTATTCATCTGGAAACTTGATGGCATTCCGATTATAGTAATACTTATCAAACGGTAAGCTTATGAGATGGAAGGTTATGTTTGAATATTTGGATTGGTTTATTATAGCATTGTTCCGACAGACAAGAAGAATTCTTCGATTTCGCAGTTTCAACAGGATGTTTATTCGGGTCAAATAATTCTCCAAGTGTTTAGTATTCAAAAGTCCTGTAGGGTAATAATTGAAATGGGAATTGACCATATTGGTGATTATCAACGGATCTAGAAAATCTGAACCGGACAAATTTCCACAAATACTGAAGGTGAATATTTTCTCTTGGAAGTTAAGATTGATCTCATTAAGAAAGTAAACGCAATTGGGCGAATATTCCAATACCTTCGAGTTTATACTGACCAACTCCAGTTCTGTGGTGGAAGATATGTTTCTTGGTACATTGAAAGCTGTGTAGGAATCGACCAAACCTTTTGCTAGTTGTAAAGAAGAGCCAAGATCGAAGATATTATTGAAATGGATGAGAAGGGTAATGCATGACAGGAGATCAGGAGAAGATTCGGGATTTATGAGTTTTTGGATCGAGTTCAATCGTATACAGTAGTCCCATATGGTTTGAACGGACAATTCGTGTCTGGACGATTTCCGGAGTGATTCTTCATCAATTTTGTTGATGAAATCTTTGGTCACTTTGGAGAGTATAGGAAACTCTGTCTGAAAAAACGCAACCGTTTTGTCTATGGAATGACTGGGATCAATGGCCGAATGGTATAGATGGTGGTCGAGAATGATAAGTTTCTCATCATCCGACAATGGGAACGACGACATAATAAGTTGGTGTCTCTGTGACCAGGTGATATGAGAAGACAAAGGTATGGGCCATCGATAAGTCGTACATGCACCATTTACGTAACTTTGGCAATAGAGTGATGGGGTAAGATTTTAAAAATAAAAAGTCAAACGGGCAAAAAAATGAGTAATGACGGGTAAACGAATCAGGAATGTGAAGTTAATAAAGCAGCACGAAGAGTGATGTAGCAATATATTATTTGGGGGGGATTACGTTTAGGTAATGGTAGAAGTTGGGTTTGTTTTAGATGGGTTATCGCTATATACCCCCACATAAGTGAAAAAGTACATCAAAAATATTATCATGAATAGCCTATTTTAAGAAGGAATTTCAGAATAAGCGGACTAATAAATATAATTGGCATTGTAATCAATAGTAAGATCCTTCCAGCGATTGAAAAAACCAAAGCAAAAGAATACTAGTGTTTTTTTGTCAAGTATTGTGTTTTTGTACGACTTAACTATTCGTTTTTAGGTAGACGAATAGCGTTTTCAACAGAGTTATAACAATTTCTGACAAACGACTATCCTCCTCAAAAATGTTTACCTAAGACCTAAATATTTTGAGTCTTTGGCTGTCAGGAAATGTAATTTAAAAAATTTACTCATTTTTAGACTTTAGAAATTCGAACAACCAAGAATTTCATTTTCAGATTAATAGATCGATTCATATCTATAAAATTTTGTTGATTGTTCGCTAAACTACTGTACACTTTCAATCCATAATTATCCTTTAAATTCTAAAGTGCAATAAATTTATTCTCAATTCTTTTCGCAGCCAGATCTCAAATCCTTACAGCATTTATAAACATAATTTTATTTAGTAAAATATCTCATTTATCTTTTCAAGTCAAACATTTAGTCAATAATATTAAAGTATGATGATCTTGAAGGATTTCATTTCCCAATTCTTATTCTAATAGTCCAAGAAACTCATGCTATTCATTTTTCAAGAATCGGTAATAGTTGAGTCGGAAATCGCAATACTAAAAAGCAATTGTCAGTTCCACCAATACTCTCATATTTTGTTTCTTTCATTTACTATAGGGACTCTTTCTGGAGACCAGAGTGTTTATAGGGAGGTATAAGGGGTATAAGGGACAATACAAAAGTGAAGAGATGTCAAGAAGAATGGAGTTTAGTTGAAGGTTGGTACGAGAACAATCACCATTTTAAAGGACGTGGATCGAGGGTGCCCAGACAGAAAAAACGGAGATGCGGTTAGAAAATTGTGTTTCAAAAAAAAAATAACAAAAAAAACAATTCTATGCAGAAATCATGTTGTAAAACAACGCAAGAGACACGAGAACTCGAAAACATAGATTGGTTAGAAATATTTGGCAGTTCAATCCTATAGCGAATGTCGCTAGATGATGTGAACGAAGGGGGTCAAAAGGAAGTGCCTAGAACAAAATGACAATGCATAGATACTTGACGTTTTGGCAGGTTATCGAAGAAAATTTTTGTGTATGAAACTGGCTTGTTAGAAATAGCCTTCTGCGCTGTATGAGATTGGGATTTTGAGCGAACCGGGGTCAGAAATCAAAAGGAGTGGATATATCTTATTGGAAAAATAAGACGACAATATTGGACCTTCTTGGAACCTCCAGGCTCCTAACATTTTGGTAGTACATACCAATACAAACGGTTTAAACCAGGGGTGACGGTATCGTACCTGGATCGCATTATTGTGCGATGTAGTCTACAAGAGGAATACGTTCGTGTGACAAGAAAACACGTCGTGCGACACAAACGAGTTATTTCTTTTGTTTCTTGGTTATGAGATCTTCAGAGTGCCTGATCGCACGAACCGAGAAGATGGGCTTAGAGGTTGTTATTTGAGATGTGCTTTGTATTTACGAGTAACTGACCCGAAACGGCACTACCGCTGGTGTTCCACCCATGGGGCGCAACGGATATGCTGGCATGAGCGTGGCTTTTGAGATGCAAGCACTAGCCATGTCCATGGGGGGGTTCTCATTGTGAGCCCGCAACAGCTTGCATGAATAAACTTGTACCTTGCACCAAATGATTTTGATATCGCGTTCAAATTTATTCTCAGTGTGGAGGAATAGCAGCAAGTCTCACTATGTGTAGGTATAGGAAATGCAGAGTCAGAGCAGTTGTCATGGTCTTGAATTGTTTTCTTTTTTCTTCTACCAAGGTGTATCTTTTCTCAATCATTTCTTCCTTATAGATTACGCTCACTTCATCAAAGTAACCATCGTCACCATGAAGCAGATACTTAATCCCAAGAAGCCGTTGGTATTCTTGTTCATGGTAAATTTCATTTTCATAACCACCTACTTTGTTATTCACCGGAGTAAATCAGATCTATCCACCGCACCGGGTCTATTATCGGAGGATGAGTTTGAGTATGAAGGGGATTCCAAAAAAGATTACTCGGATAAAATCAACCAGCTTTTGAATACCATTAATCCCCCTACTTTGACGTCTAAGATCCAGGTTGTTCCCGACCTTTTCTTGGTTGACTCCAAGAACAAAGATGCATGGACCAACAAAAATACCCTTTTCCAAGACCCAAGGTTGACCCTATCTTTGATCCTAAGTCATATAAAGCAACAATTTGACTCAGATGTAAATTCATTGTCTGTACCGTTTCATTGGGCCGACTGGGTCGACTTGACCTACTTGAACGAAGAACTCGAAAAACCTTTAGACCAAAGACTAAGCTGTGAAACAATCAAGAACGATTACCAGTATCCTTCTGATGATGACCGAAACAAGGCCATAGAAGAAAATGAGTTCATTCAATGTATGGATAATTCCGATATCACTCCCAGAAAACTAGCCAAAATTGGCTTCAAAAAGCACGAGCAGGTACCTGGATGTATCAACTACGATTACACTGAATTTAAAACTAGTGAAAAATTACGTTTACACCAAGGAAAGACCTATTTGTTGACTTCAGCCCCCAATCCTTACAAGATCATGTTTTTGAACGAGTATGGAGAAGATTTGATATATGAAATTACTTCTAAAGAAAAGATTATCAATTCCGACTTGATGAACTCCTACTTAGGAAGTAAGAGAATGAAGAAGAGGAAACTGAAGCATATTACTCTTGATCCGTTGAACGAGTTCACAAGTTTGGCAAGCAATATTTCAGAAGACTTTAAGGTTGAAAAGCCAAAACTCTCAACAGATATTCTGGAAAATTCGAGCTTTACACCATTGCGAAATCTTACCCATAGGATGTTCCATTGTTCTCCCAGCATCGTAGATCAGCAGATAACCCTATACAAGAGATTAGGAGGAACCAGAGCTCTCACTATTTCCGAAAACTCCTTCTTGACTTCTCTCATTGAAAGCAAGAACCACGATACCAGTTCGGAAACCACCTATTTCAGAATGTCCTCAATGACTGTTGACGACTATAATACTGATAACGGATGGCATTATGACTGGAGATTTTTTAACGGGAAGTTGCAAGATAGTCAAAAAACAAGTATTATTTTAGAAAGATTGATGAGAAATTGGTTTAAATTTTCAATCAAGTACGACTTAGTATCTTGGATAATGCATGGTCCATTATTGAGTTGGTATTGGAGTGGACAAATGTTCCCATTTGATAATGATTTGGATATCCAAATGCCCATTGAGCATTTAGTAAAGTTGGGAGAAACGTTTAATCAAACTTTGGTGATTGAAGATCTTAATGAAGGCTATGGGAAATTTCTTATTGATGTTGGTACCTATATTCACAATCGTGATATTAGTAGAAAATCCAACCATATTGATGCTCGGTTCATTGATATTGATACTGGTATCTATATTGATATTACTGGCTTGAGTACAAGTGAGGAAAAAACCCCACGTCATTATTTCGAGGATATTAATAAGGATAAAAATGAAGGTCCGATAATGGACCTTGAAACCACAAACGAAAGAAATGTGTTCAATGACCGTCGCCTCCATTATTATAACCTTGAACAGCTTAGCCCTTTGAAGATGTCAATGCTTAGTGGAGTCCCCACATATATACCGAATGAAATTGTTAGAAGATTGAAGTTCGAGTACCCAAGCGGTGGAATCAACAATTATGAACACAAGGACTGGTACTTTGTTCCAAAATTGCAGAATTGGGTTCCTCGAGAAAAATTAATAGACATATTTGATGCTAATGATTATAACACAGCAAAAAGTAGCAAGTCCAAGTTCAGCAAAGAAAAGTTGATCGACTTAGCAATGAAAATGACGGATGCACAATTATATGCCTTATTAGCAAGTGATGACACCATGTTATTGGACTACAGTGTCATAAGAAATACTAATGATTTCCACAGATTTGAGATGAAACATTTGACAACTTTCGATGCATCTTTGCCCAAGGGTACAAACGACCCATTACAAGATAAGGGAAAGTTGTTAGACAATTCAAAGATTATGGAAGATGAAGAATATCATAAGACAGTCAAAGAAAATGTCAAATTACGGACACCATTAAGAATGTCACTATTTGAGTATGAGATGACGAGGCCAAGGAAGTGAAATCCTATTACTAATACCCTTGAAGTAAACCAAAAAATATAGCAAAGATCATAATGCAAATCAAGAAATACATACACACATAGAGAGAGGGGGAGGGGGAGGGGAAGAGAGAGTAACACACCTTCATAATTTCAATCTTATAATGTAGCACATATAAATAATTCTAATGTACATCTAGATAACATAAGTAATTTTCAGAATAGGAGCAACATGGTTTTTTTTCGCAGCCACAAACGCAATTTTCACCTGAAATTGTAACCAAAGTTTACGTGCTATCCGCAGAAACAAACGACAGTTGCAGTAATTACAATCAGTTTGTGTGTTAAGAATGAAGACGCGGAATTATAGGAATGAATATTCTATAGACCTTGAATCTAGTGAGTCTAATCGTTCTTTGTCTTCGTCGATTCCACGAGAGCAAACCAATTTTGCAGCCATGAAGAACAAGCTTAGTATAAGCAGCGGAGGCAAGAAAAAAAGTACAAAGGAACGTTATCTTGATTCAGAAGGGACCACTGAACCTCCCAGAAAAGTGCATAAAAGTAATTATGCTAATTTTACTGAAAGCTTTTCACAGAAAGTGTTAAATGAAGAGGGGCTCAGGGGCAACTACTTCGATGACAACAGTATCGCTAGAGAAGGAATGAATTTATATAGTCAATTCAAACAAGTAAAGGAACTGAGCTTTGAATCACTGCTTGATACCCAGAGCTCAAGTTTAAAATTACTTGAAAAAAATTCTGTACTGGAATTTGATATCAATTTCGACCATCCTAGTTTAGATTTCAAGGTAGAGCTAATCGAACTCATTGATCCCAGCCCAGAAACTGAATACGAATGCCACAATGAGCTTACATCATTCGAGTCTTTTAATGAAATTCCCAAGTGTAACATCTTCATTAGAATTAAAGATTTTTTATCTAGCAGATCGTTTTCCAGAAGTAGGTTGTTTTCTGATCCTCCTGTGGAATCGGAATCAAATATTTTTCTGGTACTAGAAGGTTCATCAAGTGAAACTTTTTCGCCAGTATCAACCAAGGTCTCAGTGAAAGAATCCAATTTGGGATTTCCGTTCATCCAACAATTGCTCCAATTAGATAGTACCATCAAGTTCGATAACCTCGCCCAAATGATAGTCTATAATGGTAATTTACCGTCTCAGATCCGGGTCAATAAAGATAAGGAAGAGCCTCAAAATACGATTGCAAAAAATAAGAACAATTCTCTAATCAAAAGAGCCCATGGGAAGATGTCATTTTGTGGATTGAAAAGAAGTTCAAGCATATCTAAAACCATGAATACATTGAATAGAAAGAAGATCAGACAAATTGAAAAGGGGGAATCAACAGTTCGGTCAATTTTAAGATGCAAGACAAACCAAAATTACGAGATTGAAAATAGGATGAGTATGCAGAATGAATCAGAAGATTTCGAATTGTTCTTACAGAGGTTGGAAGATTATGAACTCAGCAAAAGTTACAAAGAATTCGATTTGGGAAGATTAAGAAGCGAACAACTTAAGAACTATAACATTTAGCTGAAAGCATATTACATAAATTATTCTCTCAACTCACACAACTAGAGAATTCATTACCCAATTCCAAATGTAGAATGTTTTTTTTAATATCAACACCGTATCGGTATCCACTTATTTTATGATCTTTAGTAAGAACTCTATGACAAGGAATGATCAACGCGAGCTTATTAGAACCTACGCAATTACCAATGACTCGACTTGATTTTGGCATACCCATTTCTTGAGCAATGGCAGAATAGTCGGTTACAGTTCCGTTTTTGATTTTGATTAGTTTATCCCATACTTTTTTTTGTAGCAGAGTACCAAAGATCAATTTATACTTGAAGTCTTCAATATTCATCAGTTGAGGTTCATTCATGGCATTTTTGAATTGGTCGATTGAACGATTGATACTTGACCTATCAAAAGCTTGACTAGTTGAAGACAACGAGACAAGCTTATATTTTGATTCCTTTTTGAAGTCTTGTACCATTAATTCTTTCAAGCTTTGAAAGTTCGATTTTGCCAAAGACGCGTAGTATAAATAACCCTCTTTATCTAAAACCACCAATGAGCTATAAAGAGAGCCATCAACTATCGTATAGAATAAATTCATTTTAAAAGGAGGAAGGAGACCGGTTTCATACTATTGAACACTATGTAAAACAGAGTGATGGCAAAGAATAGTAAGAATATTTATTTAAGATATTCATGATAATGTGAGTTATATATGTGCGCGAATTTATTAGTCAGAATTAAGGTAATAGTCATTATTTGCAGCACTTTCTGTCATCTTGGTCATTACATGATAATGGTTCATTGTAAGTAAAGATAATTTTACCAAAAAAAGCTCCCAATATACATGAGATAATTACGTATCCATTATAGTACATGAAAAGCAACATGATGATGTAAGAGACACCCCATTCGGTGACGTAGATAAGTGATCTAATAAGATGTTCCAATGGATCGGCAAGGACTGCGTTTGGATTTGTAGAAAACAACCAACGGTGGGAAATAGCATACAAGTAAGGATTCATAGTGTTAGCAAGAGGGACAACACAAATACCCTTAGAAGTATCATCAGACGACAAGCTAGGGTTCAATAAGGCTGCTTCTTGTTTCTGGCGAAGTGCATGGCGGGAGGCAATTGAAACATCCAATTCTCTAGCAAAACGATGCAACCATTGAGAAGCAAATACCAAGAAGAAGACACCCACACAGGTGCCAGCGAAAGCACCTTTAGATCTCACGTGCCATGATCTGGCAATGAAACAGGAATCAATAGTATACCAATTCCATAACATGGAGATTTTACATGAATGGGCCGGAGCCTCACCACCCATTTTCATCTTTGAAAAGCTATTGATAGAAACCGGATTTGGTGATATTAGAAAGCCGTCAGGAGAGCTTAAACCAAATTCAATTTGTGAATCCATTTAACCGGAAATTAGAAATAAAACGATGTTTTGAAGGATACTTATGGGTTTGTAAATAATCCTGAACTGAGCAATTTGGATGCGAAAAAGGTAACTACGAGCAATTTTCATTCACCCAATTTTATTAAACCGAAGTGTTTGCACCAATAACATACGAAGATCGGATAACCAACCATTCCTAGAACTAGCACATGGTACCCAAGAGAATATAACATAACTTTAATGTCATCCAAGCTCAACTTTGTGTGAATAAAATGGTAAACAACAAGAAAATATAATTTTATGCAATAACTTAAACTACAAATTTCCACTTAAATTACACTTCAATGCTCATAATAGTTCACAAAAAGGGCATATTGAAATAAATACATATATCAAGGGAGGGTAACGGTTAATGGTTCATGAGGCGATAGAAGCATTTGCAATGTGACAGATGTCTGATTGGGTACAGGGTAAATACAAGTAATGCTTTCCGATCAACTTTGGCTCTTCTTCCCATGATCTTTCTGAAATCTTAGATTTAAGTCGTTCTCTATTGTAATTAAATTATTTTTATAAGTTACCAAATCCTGTTCTGTATTCTCAAGGCATGATTCAAAAGGGATGACAGTTGGCTTTTCTTGTACAACATCAATGATCTGAAAACTAAATATGAGTTATTTTCATATGTTTCTTGAGTAGACTCCGTGGATCATGTTTAACGTTCATTAGATCATTCTCGATATTGTGGTCTGAACAGAAGTTGAGTCTTGCATACAAAAACAAATGTAGGTCATGTTGAAGACAGTTAGTGGTCTTACAAAAGAGGACGAGGAATACCAGGAAAAGAGGACAACTTAATTAGACAACTTTAGGTGGCTCCTGAATCTATCTAGATGTTATCATTGATATTTTGGGCAAGGCATGTATTGAACTACGGGTAAGAAGTTCGTATATTAATAAAGCACAAAATGAGTTCGTGAATTGCCCTCACTTACTATGTAGATTCGGATAAAGAATAAAATGGGGTAGAAGATCGGAGAACATGTGACATAAAGAATTCCGAATTAAAAATGTTCTACATGGGAATATTCTTGGTCATTTTCTTACGTAAGAATATATCAATTACGTACCCTGATCGCATTCTAATCATCATTGAAAAGAAATTAAAATATAGCACCATATCACGTGAGGTAATTGATATATACCAACCAACAAGAATGTAATAAATATTAGTCAGATCAATATCAGATTCCATAGAGGGCTTCTAATATAACTACCACTACTGTTACCAAACATGACTGTTTCTATCTCACAACCACATTTGGAGCATCTTAACAAGACTCTTCAGAATTTACTGCCTCAGGAAATCATCAAATGGGCATATATCACGTTTCCGAATCTTTATCAAACCACTGCCTTTGGACTTACGGGGCTAGTGACGATCGATATGATCTCGAAATTGTCCGAAGAACTTGGATCCTCCAAGCATCCGATCGATTTGATTTTCATAGACACACTTCATCATTTTCCCCAAACTCTTGAACTTGTCAAAAATGTTCAAGAGAAGTACCACCCTAATTTGCATACCTATAAACCTGAAGGTGTCGACACCGACCAAGAGTTTATCAAAAAATACGGGGACATGCTATGGGAAACCAATGATGACTTGTATGACTATCTTGTGAAGGTGGAGCCTGCACAAAGAGCATACCAAGAACTTGGAGTTAGCGTTGTACTCACCGGCCGCAGAAAGTCCCAAGGGGGAGCTCGTGGCTCCTTGCCGGTAATAGAGCTTGAACAATCGTCTGGAATATTGAAAATCAACCCGTTGTGCGAATGGGACTTCAAGAAAGTAAAAGAATACATTGACGAGAATTCCGTGACCTATAATGAGCTTTTGGA
Source organism: Suhomyces tibetensis (assembly GCA_030570835.1). Lineage (NCBI taxonomy): Eukaryota > Fungi > Ascomycota > Pichiomycetes > Serinales > Debaryomycetaceae > Suhomyces > Suhomyces tibetensis. The sequence goes on from JAJLWT010000037.1 coordinate 98,445, forward strand.
TTTGGGGTACAAATCCATTGGGGATTGGCACTCAACAGTACCAGTAGGAGAAGGAGAAGATGAAAGATCCGGTAGATGGAAGGGGAAGACCAAGACCGAGTGTGGAATTCATGAAACGTCCAAGTTCGCTAAGTTCTTAAAGGAACAAAAGGCCCAAGCATAATAGGAAAGACTAAGAGATACTTACTAGACAAAATTCAAAAAATCGAAAAATCAGGTCATATGAAATTCTCAATAAATTTGATTGACTGAGAATCAAAAATCAAAACTCCACCATCTAATCTTAACTTTAAGGTTGACCTGGTCAAATAAATGGTTGGTGTGGTGAAGTAGCACTTAGTATACTCGTAGATACATATTTATTAATACACAAAACCGTTAAAGCTGATATCTGTATGGATCTCGAAATAGTACGCATCGGTAAATAATGGGGGGTTCCTTATCGCAGGAGAGGTGCGGAATTAATTCCGCTCTGGGGTTTATATAGACTTACAGTTCGAACCATTTCAATTGACGAATACAAACTCACCCTTCTCTTTGATGTTAGTACAGCTCATAAATTACCTTTTGGAAGTATCTTGGGAACATCCTATATCTACTAATATTGTCGTTTGGACGGCAATAGTCTTGTACTATTTCTTGATGTATCCATTTTTACTATCTCCAATGAGACATATTCCTGGACCTTATCTTCATAGGGTCTCAAAAATTCCAGCCTTGAAAGGACAACTACAGTCTACTTGGATAGAATCAGTTCATAGGCTACATAAGAAATATGGAAATGTCGTGTTACTTAGTCCCACTGAAATTAGCGTGGATGGTACAGCTGCGTACTTGACTGATATCTATGTTAAGAATTTCTCCAAGTCCAAATTCTATGCCAATTTTGGTAACCATGGCAAGCCCAACATGTTTTCTACTTTAGACAATAAGAACCATCTTAAGTATAGGAAAATCCTCACCGGTATGTATACCAAAACAGCCATGCTATCTCCGCTTAATCCAACGAGGCTGCACCTTATCGATAAGGTAAGAGATTTAACTCGCGCAGTATATGTCTCTTCGGTATCTGGAAAGGAGCCTGATTATATTAATGCAAAGTCTGCAATGAATGAACATGGAAAGGGTCATAAAGATGGGGGTAAATGGTTCAATCGTGGAAATAGGTCTCAGAATTTGGGTATAGAAGTATATTCATTGTTTGGGTCGTTGGCTATGGACGTTGTCTCTGGGTTTGAATTGGGACCTGAAAACAGTACCGATTTTTTACGTGAGCCCAAAAAGAGACATGTGATTATAAGTCATCGAAAAGTAGCCAGTATGGGATTCTGGACAACGTTGATGCCGCAACTTTGGAACTACGCAGCTAGCAATACCATATTGAAAGCAGCCATTGATATAGAAAAATGGCAATTGGGAATCTATGCGAAGGCTGAAGACAATGTTCCTAAAAATGGAAGTACACTTGAAACTTTGAAACAAAATGGCATTATGCACAAACATGCTTATTCACTTTTATCGGATAATCTATTTGCGGGACATGAAACTACCGCAGTACTGCTCACGTACTTAACATATGAATTGTCTAGACCAGCGAATGCAAGTATGCAAGAACGCCTTATTGGGGAACTAAAACACTACTTTGGAGATCCGGATTCGGGAAGTGACACCATCCACGAACTAGAAGTGGTCGATACGCTTCCATATTTGAATGCTCTCATGAACGAGAATTTACGAGTACATGCTTCTATTCCTGGTGCCGAACCACGTGTGGTCGATAGGGCCTACTCAGTGCAGATCAACGACAGAAGCGTAACCGTTCCCAAAGGAACTGTCATCTCCAGTCAACCATATTCTATGCACAGGAACGAAAACGTGTTCCCAGATGCAGGGCGATTCATTCCTGAAAGATGGATGAAATACGACGAAGAAAGCGAGGCTGATTTCAGTGCCCGAATCCGTAACCAGCACAAATTCATGATCCCATTTGGCAGAGGGGTCCGAATGTGTCTCGGAATGAATCTAGCCCTTCTTGAAATGAAGCTAGCAGTTGCAAATTTGTACTGGCATTATGGGTCAAAAATAGATCAAGAATGGTGCGAGGTGGCGCTAGATAATAGCGATGCAAGGGCAATCGGTATGACCAAGAAAGGCGGTGCGGGCATGGGCGGGGATGAGGCCATGATGGCTATGGTAGACTCTTACACCACCCGACCCTTACATGACGAATGCTGGTTGCAATGGTACCAACATATATAGTCTAGGTGTAATGTATGTATTCCGAGCATGACTAGTGATGTAGATTAGTAGTGCAGTTGGGGTCTTGCGATTAGCTGGTCCTCTTATCGGGAACTTCGGTACTGCATATAAGTGATATATTGCATCATTTATTTCACCACAATACTGCTACAAATAGATTCTAGCTTACCGCATACCCTCGGAATCCAAACCTCACTACACTCTTCTTTCCGGATTTTATTTTTGGCACCTGACTCCTATTGAAATAGTCGCTATTATTTAAACTCTCCAATAGTGCCCTTTTTGATTTACCATCCCTATTACCATGCTACCCTTTGCTATTCCTTACCCTCCAGAGAAAAAGAACGGATATTGGGGCATTCCGACCTCCACCATAGATTGGTGTGAAGAAAACTACGTGGTAACTCCGTACGTTGCGGAGGCGCTTAACACAACCACCAATGCAGTTTTCATGGCCACGGCCATTTACACCATCTACCATGCGTACGTGAACAAACTAGAGAAAAGATTCTTCTTGGTCGGCTTTGGCTTCTTTCTTGTTGGTTTGGGCTCTTGGCTCTTCCATATGACACTTCAATACCGATACCAGTTATTAGATGAATTGCCCATGATATACGTTACGTGCGTGCCATTCTGGTCTGTTTTCAGTGAGTTCAAATCTAGACGGTATTCGTTCTGGTTCGGGATTTTGACCGTCATTGGTGCCTATATCTTGACCTATGTGTACCTTTATATTTTGCCAAATCCGATTTTGCATCAAACAGCTTATGCATTGTTAAACGCTGGGGTCTTATACAAATCCGTGGGCTTAACCAAAACTCATGTTGAAGACTCCAAAGCAAGGCAGTTTCTTTTCCAAGCCACCGTCAGTGGAGTTGCCTTTTTTGCTCTTGGTTATGTTCTTTGGAATCTCGATATCCATTTGTGTTCGTTTGTACGTGGTGTTAGACATAATTGGGGAATGCCATATGGCTTTGTTTTAGAAGGACATGGTTGGTGGCACATTTTCACCGGAACTGGTGTCTACTACATTATTGTTTCTATAGAATATTTGAGGTGCCTCTTACTGGGCGATGGGGGATTTTACGAGTACAGATGGTATTGGATCATACCATCTATCGTATGTGTCGATAAGCCAGGATTAGAAAGAGCAAGAGCTACTAGAATATTGGCAGATTTAGATAGAAGACACAGAGTTTGAACTACATAAAATATGTTACGATTATTATGATATATCAGTTACAATGGTTGAGATCAGACAATTCAAGGATATGGAAGTGTTTCAATGAGAATGACTCGTAGAAACCAATAGTCTTAATATGTTATTTTAGCTTTTTATTTATTAAATCCATATACGGTAGGTTTGTTAGATTACACTTTCTTTTTCTTATAGAATGAATACAAATAAACAACTATAACATGGTTAAAACTTCATTGATCAATTTATCATTCCTGACATCATCTTTATCGATCAACTTTCTTAATCTCGAAATACTTTCTTCACTTCCATACTTGCATTTGGAAGTACTTTCATCAAAGCATTCGGATTTCCATTCTTTCAAGATCTTTTTCAAGATGTCCACTCCTTTATTAATATCTTCTGGTGAACATTTTGTCTTTTTGTTTTGTATGAATTTATCTTCTTCATCGAGGTTTGAAGCTTGTAATTCGGAAGCTTTTCTTTTGGCCATATTGATGATTTTAGTAGGAAACTTCACTAATTCGGCAACATGGATCCCAAATGACTTATCTGAAATACCCGGTTCAACTTTATACATTAACGTAATATCATCATCTTTGCTTTCATTCTCTTTTTCTACATGAGCAACCACATGTAAATTATCAACCTTATCCTGATACTTTTGTGACAATTGAGTTAATTCGTGGAAATGAGTTGCAAATAAGGTGAAACAATTTTTTTGGGTTATTAAATGTTCCAGAATAGACCATGCTAACCCAAACCCATCATAGGTAGAAGTTCCTCTTCCTAACTCATCAATAATGATAAGCGAATTATGAGTAGCTGTAGCCAAAATCGATGACGTTTCTAACATTTCAATCATAAACGTAGACAACCCTTTCAATTGGGAGTCTCCTGCACCAACTCTAGATAAAATAGCATCGAAAATTGGCATTTCAGGTATAAAATTATCCTCATTTACAGGAATAAACGAGCCTATCTGGCTCATTAATGCTATAACTCCAACTTGCCTAATAAAAGTAGATTTACCACCCATATTAGGTCCTGTGATGATCACAAATGGCTTCCCTTTGTTCTCCATCTCTGAATGGTTCGATAAATATACATCATTTGCAATAAAGTTTATATCATCTTGTGCTTCAAGAACTGGATGCCTCGCGGCTTCCAATTTGATCTTTCTATTATTATGTTCAATGGAATCGACCTTGCTCCCTAGTGGGTGCAATTTAGGTTTCACAAATGCTGTTGGTGCACAAAGTGCTACATTCGCAAAACTGGTCAAGACATCCAAATGGGCCAATGAGAGACTCAAATTAACAAACACCAGTTGATATGTAACTGTGATAGAAAGGATTTCTCTAATCAATTCTCTTTGTTTCACATTGTACTCGTCTGAAGAATCATTGTACTCTTGAGATAATGCAGATAATCTCTTGGTAGTGAAGAAAACTCCTGCTTTCACTGTTTGCAATTGAGTGTACTTATTGGCAGTGTTTCTCAAGACTACTGAATCGTTTCTAGTCACACGGAAACACCATCCATGTTGAACATGTTTTTCAAGCTTAAGCTTTTTGTCCAATTCCATATTGAGATCATCTCCAACATCGATGTGTAATTGCTTGATCTCACCGAGAGTGGCTTGAAGCTTGTCGTTAATCCCAACAAGAGATTCATCAAATTCAGGCTTGATGTTGAAATCTGTGTTCAATGTATTGTGGGAAGATTCCAATGGAGTGAGATCAATGGTGGTTTCAATAAGCTCCTGGAACTTAACTAATAACGTATAGTATTTATGAATAGGATTATACCATTGTTCTTTAATGAGTCCACGTACGTATCCTTCGCCCTGTTCTTCTAACATTTCCAATAAATTAGGTACAAGGACTACCAATTGATATAACCGAACTACGTCCTCAAGTTTCTTGTTTTCATTACCAGTTGATTTTTTCATACCATTTGAAATCTTCTTCATTAATCGTTTAATATCTGGAACTTGCGACATCCAATCCTGAGTCACATATACTCGAAGGCTGGAATCTTCCACCATATGGTTGACTAAAGTTTGTCTCTGTTCAATTGGAATCAAACTAGTCAATGGTTGCTTCAACCATTGAGATAACAACCTGGAACCGGCCGGGGTTTTACACTTGTTCAATAACTCATAGATAGAGCTGATTGTAGTGCCTGCACTTCCAACAGTATTATTTGCAGTGGTCGGAAAGATATTGAGACACTTCATTGTAGAAGCATCCAATTTCATGTATGAGGATAAATTGTATTGATCAATGACAAATGATTTCAGGGAATTTTCATTTAATAATTGTAAATATTGAATCAAGGCATTACAACAAGATAATGAGATGGCGAAATCAATAGAATTGATACCCTTGGATCCTAATATTAATTCAATGGATTCTTCAGTATCATTTTCGGCATCGTCCTTGTCTTCTTGACCCTTTTCCTTTCTGATTAACTTTCTTAAATCTTGATCAATATCTTTAATGGTAAATGTACTTCCCTTTGCTTCACTGACCACTATGCTTCCAATCTTATCCAATACTTGAAATAACTTTCCTGTTTCTCCCGTTTCTTCTTCTGCTACACCTTTGTTATATGAGCTAGGAACCACTACTTCTTTAACACCCAACTGGATCAATAAACTCTCCAAATTACTAAATAACTCATTATCTTCAAATTCACTCACCTTGATCTCTCCATTGGTCACATCTATCATACATACTCCAACCTTCTTAGATGCTCCTATCTGCTGGAATTTGACACTGGCCAATATGGGACTAGATCCGTCGACAAACATCGACTCCAAATTGATCTCATACTCGTCAGAAAGACCCTCTAAATTTCCAGCACTCCCACTGACTATCAATTCAAATGTCTTATGATTGTACATCTCTACTTTCAAGTTTCTATCAATGATACAGTAACGCAAGACATTGTTGACCATGACTTGAGGTGAAATTGTCACATATCGATTCTTATTGGAATTGTTATATTTTATCACCGATTGGGTCTTGTAAATGTTGTCCGCAATCAAATCAGCATCTTCGTCGAGAACAGTGAAATAGTCCTTGTTGTTGTGGTCAATGACCCGAATTATGCCGGGTTCTTTGGGACCGAGCTTCTCGTACTTTCGATAATATTGTCTCTCGTCTCCATTATCAGAGAACTTTAGATCTGGCCTGGTACTGGACATGGTGGAAGATGATGTGTGATTATAATTTTCTTTCTAAAGACGCGTTGATATAAAACTTAAACACCTAAACAAAAGACCGCGTCACGAGGATTTCAACTCTTTCACGTGACAAAAATGGACTGAATTATTCGGTGAGGTCTCGTGTCAAATCTCAGACATACTTACATAAGCACTTTTTGTTGTAATTTTTAATGCTGGCATGTTTCTTGGCATGCAAGATTGGCGTCAAATGGATGCAAAAAGAACTACAATGTGTCAATCGATAGATCATTCAATAGGCAACTATTCAATCTACTTAATATCTGTACCTATCATTTTGGTATTCAAAAGGAGGTTGAGAATCTGGGTGCCATTCTTCTTGGTTACCGTAGTGTTGGTCGTATCCTTGTTCGGCGTAGTTTCCAGCTTGTCTCTTAGCTTCGTCTCTGTCCAAGTAATCTAAACCCTTAGTTTCGAACAATTTGTCGACTTCAGCACCGGCGAAACCGGACAAGACTTCTTTAGCGAACTTGTGGCTGACTGGCTTGCCTTCTCTTCTTTGCTTGTCTTCAAAGAGCTTAGCAGCTTCGAAAGAGGCAGCACCGGCAATCAATTCGTGGGAGAACTTACCTTCGTGTTGGTCGCCGTAGACGTCTTGGTGTTTTTCTTCGTGAAATCCAAACATTATAATAGTATAGTAGAATTGAGATAAAAAAGTAAGTGAAGGAAAAACAGGTGAATATTTATACACCTCGACTCTAAGCCTTGCTGAAAAGGGGGTAACTGATCACAGTCACACAAATCAGGAGGACACCGCATTGGAGGGGAGTGTATACATCGACGAGCCGACCTCTGAGGTAGATACAAGGAGTGTGTGGTCGAATTTAGTGATTAAAAGTACGACTGAAAGTTTGAACAATTGGACAATGTCCCACTTTGAGCTACTGGACTAATGATTGGCTATTAAATCGCTCATATCTGCAGAATTTTACTAACATTGGACCCTCTTCAGCTCCTGTTAGATCATTAGTTTTCTCTTATAGAATATCTAATTTCATGTGATATGGTCATTGATTCTTGAATCTGCGACCGCTACAATACATATACCGTATAGAGTTCCAATTGGGGTTGATTGAAGTGCCATTTACTAGATTATAAAACAGGTCTCTGTGAAGTATTGGGACAATCCAATCTCTTACTCGTTCTATCTTCTTAACACCTGAACAATAATTAAATCAAAACAAAGGTAAGATTGGCTCAGCCAGGAACAATCTGGTCTTTCTATACCCTAACCGCAGTTTGAGTAAAGCCACTCATTTGTATCACGTGACGTTTTGGCAGCTTACACGAACTCTTTTTTCCCGAGTCAAACCCGCAGAAAACGAACTCCCAATTTAGGAGGAGTCTAATATGGAACTCATCAGTATTCTTGTCTAAGAGGATAAATATTGCTATCAATACTTTTTATAGAAAACTGAAACTATATATCCATATTTTCTACCACAATTATTATGAGCTTGCAATCCTTACACTCCACCGATTTGGATGGCATCTTGCCTCTTTTGGCTAGAGGAAAAGTCAGAGACATTTACGAAGTGGATGAGGATACTTTGTTATTTGTTGCAACCGATAGAATATCTGCGTATGATGTGATTATGAAAAACGGGATTGAGTCGAAAGGGAAGATATTGACAAAGTTGTCTGAGTTCTGGTTTTCGTTTTTAGAAGAATCAATCCCTAATCATTTGATATTACCAAATAATGACGATGAACATTTGTTTCAACAATTGCCTAAGCAATTAAGTGAACCAAGATATAAATCACAATTATCAGGAAGATCATTGTTGGTTAGAAAAATGAAGTTGATTCCTTTGGAAGTGATTGTAAGAGGATACATTACAGGATCAGCATGGAAAGAGTATAAGAAAACTAAGACAGTTCATGGATTGAGAATAGAACAAAGTGATATGTCCGAATCGCAAGAATTTTCTCAACCGATCTTTACACCTTCAACTAAGGCTGAACAAGGGGAACACGATGAGAACATATCTCCAGAAAAAGCAGCAGAGATCGTAGGTCAAGAACTTTGCGATAAATTGGCTCATAAAGCACTTGAGTTATACACAAAGGCTAAAGAGTACGCCAAGACAAGAGGTATCATAATCGCCGACACCAAGTTTGAGTTCGGGTTGGATAAAGATGACAATTTGGTCTTGGTGGATGAAGTGTTGACCCCAGACTCTTCCAGATTCTGGAGCGCATCTAGCTATACGCTTGGAAAGTCGCAGGACTCCTATGACAAGCAATTTTTGAGAGATTGGTTGACTACCAATGGTTTGGATGGCAAGGACGGTGTTTCCATGGATGATGAAATCATCGTGAAATCCAAGGCAAAGTATGTTGAAGCTTTCGAAAGTTTGACAGCTGAAAAATGGGTTGATTAATTGAATGATTTTGGTACCCCTAAAAGCCTCCTGTGCCGAAAGGGTTGGAGTCGGTTCCGAATCATGCCAGAAATAAGCTTGTTACGAAACCTGAATTCCATTTACTATTTGCGGCTTTACCGCAAAGGCCAACACCGTTAGTATCGAGTTTTAATTACGTATTGTAAATACCTATTTGTGTATGATCATTTGTAGTTAATACTCGAATTCCCCTGGACTCGGTGGTCACCTTTTTACGCTTAAAAAAGTAATAGTTACACATTTAGAGGGGTAATCCTGATAATAGGTTGATCCAACTGTCCTAGGTTTACATCTCCCCCTCTTCTTTTTATCTCGCTACTTGCTTGCAAAACTTTTTGTATATCCCTCTGGTGGTTAACTACCGGCCAATAACCTATTGGACCCATTTTATGTAATTTTCAAAGCTGGTTGAACCAATTATTTTCAAAACATGATTTTTTCTCCTTTTATTTATCTGATGTTGTTTATTTTTTTTTAGGTTTGAACTCTTTTCTGTCTAAATTGCATATTAGGTTTCGAGCGCATGATTGGAAGAAACCGTTGGGAAGCGCCATGTTCTGTGAATTGACATTGTCGGACGGACATCGTTTTTGCATATCTTGATCATGAATTAGGATCTTTTGGATTTTTTTGATTGCAAATCGCAAGGACTGGAATGTCATAGTCCATACACTTGAGGAACCGTCTGCATAAGACACATTGCACCTGACAATTATTTCTTTGTAGATTGAAAGACTTAGCCTGGGCTATGAGCCAAATCACAACATGTAACTGATCTCCGCTACATCGCACTTTCCATTGCCAATAACAAATTGACTGGTATGCAATAAGATGGACAAATGCTTGAAGCCAATGCAATAAATGAGCTTAAAAGCTTGTATGCATTGGCACTATGCTCAGTATGGTATTGAAGTATTTCCAATGCTTCAGCAACCGGAGTGGGATACCAATCAATTTCACAACAGAATCATATCCATTGGATCGAAGTGCATAGTCAGGAGAATGTACGATCAAATTAAAAGGGTCTTCAGCGATCTTGATGGACATGGCTGCACGTAAACGATGGCTATCTTTCAAACCAGTTGAATCTTGTATCTTCCATCTCAGCACGCCCTGCAGAAATCACTTATTTCGAAAACCAATTACTTGGTAGGGTTGTTCGATTTTTACTTTACAATTTGGGAGTGTAGGTTACATGCTTTACTATTTATGATCAGTTCTTCATAAATACATGGCCCAAGCCAGGACGAGCTCGCATGGTCAGGGTTAACTTTAGCCACTTTGCTTGAAGAGAAAAGTCTTATATTTACTAGAATAGTTTCGCCTTTTACTATAAACCGACAATTTAGACTCATGATAGTTGATTAATTTAATTTAACCCGTAAGGGTTTAACAATATGGAACTTTCTTAAGAAGTTATTCTGCCATCGATTCTTGTCGCTGGAGTCACAAAAATCATTATTGTCTACCTAAAAGATTTATTAAACCAAATATCCCATTCAATCTGAACAAATGTGAAGTGATATCTTAACAATAATTTACAGTTGTAGAATTTTTCACTTCAACCTCAAGTCTTATTGGAGTTTGTTGGCTCGGACAAAGACTCTTCCGATCGTTATTATCAAGTATCAATTGTGTTATCTTGGAAAGTTTAAGAACTTGCGAATATCTATTGTTCCCCTTCCATGAACAATAGCCGGACCAGCAAGTCCTGCTAATTGTTAAAACCAGTAATGACGAGGTCCTGAACCTTTTTATCTTAATTATGAATTGGCTATATATTGTATCGAATTTTGGTCTTCAACTCTTGATATAAACCTCTATGGACTACCTCTATGCAACTAAAGCCATATGATAAGATTAGTGGTCTATCATTTTTCTCGTTCTCACGGTTGCAAAATTGTAAAGATGCGAGTCTCGAAGGTAAGTTATTCGGAAAATCTACCCATGGCAAATGCCATTCTACTATTGTTTTCGAGATATTCGTCAGGCGTTGTGTACTAATTGTTAGAGTTTTTTTCATCCGCTGACGTATACGTCTTTGATTGTTAATGGTCGATTGTTCGTTGATGCCAGGCAAGTCAATTACCGAAACTAGCAAAAACTTCACTCTTTTTGAACTTGATGAGTAGAAGAATACCAATTTGAACAAAACTGAAAGTATTACAATAGCTTTCTCCTGGCATTAATGTTTCGTTTCAATGTACTTAGATTTGCTGAAGCTGGCTCACTATTCCAGCTACTTTCGTCTTCGATTGTTTCCTTTTGGGTTTTTCGTAGCAGCTAGGTAACGTTCAACAATCTTTTACATCAATTGGATTGGATATAAAGGAGACTGTTTCCTCAGCAGTAGCAGCTTTTTATCATTACTCTCACCCAACCATGAATTTTGCCACATTAACAACCATTTTTACCGTCACTAGCTTAGCTGCTGGTCAATATATTGCTGTCAAAGATTTCAATAGAACCGACACTGCAGTTATGGCAAGATCCTTGCAAAATGCTACACTTACGAATTCCACAGTTTTGAACTATACAAACAGTACTACTAAGGCATTAAAGGAAAATTGCAATTCTTGTTCCTCGACCGATAAAATCTACAAAAAATGTGAAATTGAAGATCAGACTTCTCAGGTCCTGACGAAAGATTGTCTCTGTGCCTTAAGTAATAGTGAATATTGGACTGATGCTTACAGCTGTTACATTTGTGATGATTCCAGCTCTGAGACTACCTTTACTGGATTCAAGGATCAATATTGCAAACATAGCGTTGATAATGGTGATCTAGCTAAACGTGGAAGCAACAGCCTGAAGTTCTTGCAAGATTACATCAAACGACTGACCAAAGTGGCTCAAGGAGTGAAACTACCAAGTTCAGTATATTACAACTCTACCCAAATGAAAAAAAATAATTCTACTGGTTTGATTTGAAAGTGACGTCCCACCTGTCCCAAAATTCTGGAAAACCTGTTTGATTCGAATCTAATGCTGTATTAAATTCATATCGCCTTGTTTGGTTCCCTTAATCTAGAAGATTAATCTTTTTTAGTGTCTCCCGAATTGACGGATTTTTTACTGTCAAATAGCACCGAGTTAGACTGAAGCGAAATTGCAAATATTTTATATAATTAAAAATATAAACCTTAAATATTTTAAACCGAGATTCGAAAACATTCGGGTATCAGGTAAGAGGATTATACCTCAAAGCCTACAAATATTCTTGAGTTATTAACAAAAAATACAAATATTCATCGAACAAGATCGGTTATAGAATTCCGTTTATCAGCCACAAGTTTCCGAAGGTTCACAACAATGAAGAGGTTCTCAATGGGAGAGAAATTAACGGGACTCATTTTATGCGAGGTACTACAGTTGTACTAGCTATCTTCATCATAGCAAAGTTTACTAACCACTAAAATTGGATGAAAATTTTAATGTTAAGGACCAGTCCAACAAACAATGTATGGTAAGGGGTTCATAATTTTGTTTGAAATTAGTTATTAAGGCTTTTATAACATGGTTAATATTGCAGAGGATAAATTAACTTTGCTTGAAGTTAAGATTTTGAACTTCATTTGTAACATCAACATGCACTAAATCGCCTTCATCTTTCCATGCAGCAATTTCGATACAATAACCAGTATTGGTCTCTCTAAATGTAAAGTATTAGGATAATAAATTGACGCTACATTTACAATAGCGATTGCAATACTAAATAGAATATTTCACATATACTAATATGTTTGAGTCAAGCAAAAAGAAATGCGCAAACCCGGAATCGAACCGGGGGCCCAACGATGGCAACGTTGGATTTTAC